>VZTH01013429.1:83013-103703 GCA_013397815.1 Aleadryas rufinucha
CCCATATCCATGGGAGAGGTGTTTTCCTGGTAGCAGCTTTATTTCCCGGGTGGGGGCTGTTGTACTGAGGCTGATACGGTTTTGGAAAACCACGGATTGTAAAGGAAACCATCTTTTCTCCTTAACTAGTGGATAGATTCTTAAAATTGTGAATACTGACCTAAGAATTATGTGATGTTATCTTTTGTGCTGATTTAGGGAAGAAGAAAGGAGGAGGGGGGTATGAGTGAAAAGAGGGATTTTGCTTTGATTTTCTTATTATTTTCTTTTCTCTTTTCATTCTGTTAATAAACTTTTCATTTTCTTGATAAGTTTGAGCCTGTTTTGCATTCCTCCAAATCTCCTATCTCACAAAAGATACAGAGGTGAACTAAAACCACTACATGAGGTCCCTCTGAATGGCAGCATAGCCATTAGATGTATCAAGCACTCCTCCCTGTATTATGTCATATGAAGTTTCTGAGGATGCACTCTATGCTCTTGTCCAGGTCACTAATGAAGGAATTAAACACTGTTGGTCCCAGTAGAGATCCCTAAGGTACACTTCTAGTGGATTGGCTTCCAGCTGGGCTTTGTGCCACTGATCACAACACTGAATGCAGCTGTTTAACAGGCAGTTTTTAGTCCACTTAATTGTCATTTTCTGTAGACCATCATTTTGTCTATGAGGATATAGTGGGAGACAGGGTCAAAACCTTAAGATAAACGACATCTACTGCTCTCTCCTCATCCACTGAGTTAGTCATTTCATTGTAGAAGGCTGTCAGTTTGGTCAAGACATTTCTTCTTCATAAATCCATTTTGACTACTCTGATCTCCTTCATCAATTTGCAGTTGCAAAAACCATTTTCAGAGTGCATGTTTTCAGCACGATCTAAGTATTTGGGATGACAGTTTTTATTCTAAGTGAACTGAATTGAAGAAAATAGTTTAAGAATTGTCTGTAAAATACTGTTCCTCTGAGTTTTTTACTTTGGTAGGTTGTTGCATGCTATTTTTACCCTGCAAAAAGAAAAACATAAAACATTCTGTATCGATAAAATTACATTGAAGAGTAATATAACATGTATTAATGAACTTTAACACAGTAATATAATATGTATTAATTAAATTTACCACATTATATAATATTTCAAAATAAATACGGCAAAAATATGACTCAGGGAAGTTGACAGAATTTCCCTCCAAGCAGAATTCTAGTGTAACGTCAGCAGGGAAGAAGGCCATCTGTCCATGTGTTTTTCTGAAAGGATATTCAGGTTTCTTTGGAAAACAACCAGACCCTGTCCTTGCAGAGTTTGGCAAATCTGTGATATAAAATGGAGTAATTTAAGAGATCGAAGGTTTTTGTGCAATTCAAGAGACTAGAATGACAGGGAAGGTAACTGCCTTAGCAGTAAAAATTGATGCATGCCCTGTCCTCATGAAATAATAATAATAAGGGTAATACTTAGAGCTTGATAGCTCTTTAAATGTTAATACATATAGCTAAGCCTAAGCTAAGGCAATATTATCTCCTGCACGTACTCTTAAAGCTCTTTATAAGTATATTCCCTGTAAGTATCTTCCCTATGCCAGGAAAGGATATAGATTATTTTTCCTCTCTGCAGTACTTAAGTTCTATATTTCCTGAAATGTGTTCTCTTCCAAAAGACATTGAAAATTATGCTCATATGTGGTACCTGCAGTTATTGAAACTTTAAGTTTTATCAAGAATTAATTTGAACTGTAAAACTGAAGATCTTATGCACTTTCTCCGAATACAGCAATCTTGTTAAATGCAAAATTCTCATTTGAGAATTTTACCATTAAGCTATTTATGGTAGAGATACTCAACACCCATGGATTTTCTCGCCAGTTTGCCTCACTAATTTACAAATCCTTGAAGATGTATAGGAATGTTACATGTTGCAACTCATGTGGCTAATGTTCTTCATGAAGAAATCTTCTGGATTTCAACTTTGTCTATATTTTGTTTTCCTACACTTGAAATTAGTTGTTTTACAAATCTTGGCCTGCAATGGTATTTTGATATATATAATTCATTTTGGTTAGTTGGGAAAGAACATGGTTTGCCTAAGGGATGTGGGAGAGAGACCATTGCAGAAGTTATTGGGTTAAGGCTCTGTAATCTAGATTGTAATGAAAGCTAGATTAATTAATTGTTCTGACTTGAAAATACATGTATATAGCAATTTAAATTTTTTGTCTTTTGTCAAAGCAGTGAGACAATAATTTCATAAATTATATTGGACTCAAGACTGTTGAGAGAAATTACTTTCCCTGCTTAGTAGCTTTTAACTTAGATGCACTGTGGTTCTTGGATATCCTTGATTTGATGTACTGTTCTTGTGACATACAGGAAGAGATACTATACTGTGTAAGATTTAATTTTGCTCTCCAGATTATATAGAACTTCATAGGTTTACAACAATACAATTCAGAAAATTAATGTAAACCAATTTTAAATTAATGCAATATGTTCCTCAAGGAAAGAAGTAAGGGAAGCTGCAATCTGTTCTAGTGGTTTCGGGACCCTGTAGAGCAAATTGATTTCAGCAAGGATATCATAAATGGCAGAAATATTTTGGGAAGGTCTGAGCATAACAGGAGATCTTGCAAATAATAAATTAAGAGAAAAGGACAAAACGATATTTAGCTAGTTATACTTAAGAGATTTGAGCACCAAGCAAAAGCCCAATGATACCTCTTAAAAAGGAACAACACAGGTAAAAAATGAACAAGATTTTTCAGGTACTGGAATTTTAAGAAAATTTTTCAAATTTGGGGTTTTTTTAGTCTCCCTGGAACAGTCTCACACGTTATTAAAAACAAAAAAAAGAATTGGACTACACATTAGGAATTCATAACATTTAAGTGTATATATTTATAACTCAGAGAGAACTCAAACAGGCAGTGAAATTATGATACATACAAGATACATGAACATTAAACCCCCTTGAAATGGTTTTGACATATTAGGCAGTTATGACTTTTAAGATCAGTGATTCGAAAATTAAGTAACACAGTAGGCAGTGTGGATTCAATACACCCATTAGTGCACAGAAAGTAAGTTTATTTATCTTAGAGGGTTTATGGTCTTTTTTTATGGGAAAAGAACTGAGGCAGGAGAATCAGGAAACAACATTTAAAATAAATTTCTGAACAGATCAGGCATAGAGAAAACTGCTTCCACTCTTTAGCTGATAAAGGGATTGAATTCTTACATAATCTGTTGTTTCTGATAATATTTCATGATGCAGAAATATCAAATTTCACTCCCAAATTAGACAGTCCTCTGTTACAGATGTGAAACATATGTATTGTTTCATTTCAGTAGGCATAGAATGAAATTAGTTCTTGGAAGAGGAAACATATAAAGCATATTTCATAGAATCACAGAATGTTAAGGGTTGGAGGAGACCATAAAAATCATCTAGTCCCCACCCCGCTGCCATGAGTTGAAGCATTCAGTATTATTTTTGTTTTCTGTTTGACAGATCAACTCATCTTACTTTTCTAAAAGACTCAGACTAATGATGAAATTCAGGTTTTCACACATCCAAAGTTTGTAACTTTAAAGAACATCTGGCCTTGTGACAAAGGCTGGCTTTGTTTTGAGAGAGAATACTTGAGAGTGATATACTGGCTAAAGTATTTTTCTACTATAATGTAGCAATTAGAACAAATATGTATTGTCATTTTGCCAAGCAATTTTGTCTTAACTTTTTGAAATCCATGTACAAGTAGGCATACAGAGCAGGTAGAGCAGTGTCCACTCAGGGACACTGGGCTGAAACATAATTCTTTGTTATATCACTGTTAGTGAAATTATTTTAATAATCCAGAGATGCTTCTGCAAGCCCTGACACTTTGCAAAATGCCAGCAATTGTAAGCAATCTCCAGTACGCCAGGAGTCAGGCAGAGTTCCTTATATTTGACCATGATGTTTTACATGCCCCTAGACAAATGGAGGAAGAGCTTGCCTCAGAGAGGTCCAAAGGGGTTCCTGTGCACTATGAAGCCTATGGGAATTGTAAGAGCCTGAAACACTGACAGAATAGATGGACACTTTTATATGCCCTTGTTGGAATGACTCTTAAAGGCAATATAAATGTGGCCAAAAAGGCTATGGAAGAAGTTGCAAGAAATTCTGGGATTTGTCTTTATTTCACTTAAATTCATGTATATGTGTCTATAGCCTTATTCACCCTGCCATTTTTCTAAAATGCAAGACTCCTCTGTTTTAAACACAAGTATTTATTCCCTCCCTGTTGTTGCCTGAAAGTTGTAAATGACCTGAAATATGGTCATTGGCTGATTTGCTGAAATGTTGGTCATTCACTGAATTAATACTTGGTTGCGGTTTTAACTCTTTTGCTGTTTAAAATGTTTATTAATCTAGGTTTCTTCCCCCCGCATCACTGTTTCACATATTGGTTCCTAATGATAAACCAGTATTCCCTGCTGATTTTTACTTATTATTATTTAAAACAAACCTGTTTTGTTTTTTTTTAATCTCAGTAATAAACCAAAAATTATATTGCCACTTTTCTGAACTAGAGAATGAAGAAGTTTAAGGTAATTTAACATTTTCAGGCAGTAAATGATACAGAACACCTACTTATATTGTAAATTGCAGCCTTTTCCAAAAATCAGTTAGTGATATGGGAAAGTCACAGAGACCCAGCACACAGTTCAACTATACAAGTTTCACAAAGTTTCTCACAAGCAGTGTGAGAGCACTAGGCTTTGGTTCTTTGATACTATTGTGACAAAGTGGAAAAGATTGCTTAGAAAAATACTGCTGTTTTTTCTGTTTTGCTTTACTTTGTTTTGGAGAGTTCGAAAGGTTCAGATTTTACCATCTTTCTTGTAATTGCAGTTTTATAATCAAAAAATATTTCCTCATTTTAGGTGGCAGAAAAGTGTAGACAGTACAGATATATCATTGCCACATACAGATACTGAAATGCCATATTGTAGTAAGCAGAAACTATCAGAAATAACTGGCACAGCGAACCCTGTGTACACACAAGGCCACTGTATCTGAAGCAGCATAAAGAAACTTATGTCAACTCTAGCACCTCTCTCTGTACAACTGTTATTAGCTATTCACACCTCCTAGAATTCCTGTGTAATACTTGAGCACAAAACAACCTTTGGTTGGTAAAGCATCTACATCAGAAATTCAACAAGTGACTGACTGATGTGTGTGCCTTTATTCCCTAAAAACAGCAAAGCAAAGCCAGCATTTCTTCTTCCACTTCTAGAGATAATAAAATACATTGTGATCTAATCTATGTCAAAGAACTGAATGAAAGGCTTTCAAAAACACTTTTTGCTATTAGCAATCTACCACTTGTGACTGGACTTGTCATTCAAACAATCTAAAATTGAAAATTAAATTGAACTTTAGTAATCCATTGTAATTAACACTAAGAAACTGGTTACTTACATTTTCTGGAGGGGAACCTCAAAATTAATCACACTGTGCAGAACTTGATTTTACTTTTAAATTCTGTAAAATTTCCATTGTGTTTATAATTCTCCTACAACACTTCAAGAAAGTTTATCCCTAATTCAATCAGTCCTCTCACTTAGGGCTATAGAAGAGCCTCCAGATATCATGAATCACTGGTAACATAGTAGAATGGAACGACTCCAAATGAATCTATATTAATAAAAGAGAACTGGTAGATGTATTATACAATTTACTAGGGAAAAGAAGATATGACACAATAAAAGTTATATTTCAACCTTAAAAGGTGGCTGTGGCATTTATTGCAAATTCTTAGAAAGCTAAAGCAAAGGCTGAAACTGTTAATGCAAGACAGTTGTACAGAAGAAGGTAAATTGCCCACATGGATAAATATTAATCATCTTCTCATGTAGAAATCTGTTTTAAAATCATCTCAGATTCAGCCTGTTGCATTAGTATCTACTAAAATCTGTGTTAGGTCCTGACAATTCTGTGAGTGGATTCTTTTGAGTGTAGCACCTCAGATAGTGAAAAAACATGAAAATTATGTCTGAAAGGTGTCAAGCATGGGGAAACAAAAAAGTTCAATCTTCTGCGTAAAATAATAAAAAGCAAAAAATCCCCTGGGAAATATATTTGTGTTCTGGATAGCATTTGAGATTCCATACTCTGTTCTGACTCTCTTGCTATGCACTTTATCAGGTGAATGAATTCATTTTTCTTTCTTTACCCTTAATTAGAATAACATTTCTAAAGTGTTAATACTGAACTGGGAATATTGAACATTGTTTTAAAAACTGAATGAACTAGAGAAAATCATCTCAGACAATAAATCATTTTTGGCTCAGTAAAAGGGGACTTCCAAGACCATGAAGTACTTCACTAAAGAAGTTCTTTGGCAAGATTTCCTTGCAAAAGATTTCTTTGTCCACCTCATAGGACTTGGTAGCTTAGTCTCATGAAAGAATGATTAAGAGTGTAAGAATGGACAGATTATCTGACATATGTCGTCTTTTTAGAGCCCGTGTGGAAAAGATGCCAGGTTTTATAAATCGTATGCTTCCACTGAAGTCAAATTGGGAAGAAATTCCATGGGAATCTGGAACAAATTTGAGAACCTGTCCTTGAAACATGCGGTGCAACCTTGCAGCTCAGGTTGTCTGGAGAAAAAGATGATGGAGAAATGTGTTGAGGTACTCCGAGTGCTTCCCAGGTCTTGGGTTTTGTTCTTCTCTGTTCTTGACTTCACCCTGGCATGAAAGTCAGATGAACTGCATCTGTCCCTCCTTACCCTTCAGCAGTAGTAAATCCAGTTGCCTGAGCAAGGGAAGAAGTGGTTGCTTTTAATGATTCCTTGGAAAGGGAGCCAGGGCTATGAGGCCTGCCAGGTAGAGCACCTGCCTTATTGTGTACACATGACATTAAAAGGAGTTGTACTGGCAAAGGAATGCAAGTTTAAAAGTTGTAACTCTGTCCCTGATTGCTTGTTGAGGAATTAGCTAGGGCATTTAAAAGAAGCATCATATCAAAGCAACACGGGAGACAATTATATGGAAGAGTGTTATATTAATTTGCTTTTTATTAATTTGCTTTTTATTTTTACTACTGGGAATTTTATATTTTAAAATATGTTTCTGTTTTGTTGGCAAAATGCTATTTTGAAAATACAACCTTCCTGATTTTGAAAGGGATACTCAATATCTTTAACAATTTGGCATATAAAAAATATATCCAGATAAAAATGAAATGGAATTTCCTTCCTGATTTGGTATTAAAATGAAGCTAGTATAAAACTCTGTCCCTGTGACACAGTGAGAGTATAATAGATTTTGACAATCTCCATTTCCCGTTATATAAATTTGGACTAGTATTTTTCTATTGCTGTAATTCCTTTTGTATAGCTTATGAGACATAAAAATATGGATGATCATGTAGGTTATGGCTAAATTTTTCCTTGCCTTTTGCATTCTCTTATAAAAATTTTGCCTGATATTTTCACACTATAAACTACACAGACGCTGACTCAGGGTAGATTTTTTCCCAACTAGAATTCTTCCTTTTCCCTCAGGATCTTTGACACTTCAGAAGTGCTGACCTAGAAAGAGTACACTGTTAAAATACTGGTTTATGCTAGAGTCTCAGAAAAGAAACTGATAGATGACTAGCATTCACAGCCTTTAGCTGACATAGGTCTATTTGCTGATGGCTGTGCAGGAAAAAAAATGATGAAATTCAAGCTCAGGAAATTGGGAAATGCACCTGTTTCATCATGGCTTTTGTAGTTTTATTGGTTGAAAAAAAAATCCACTAGCTAATATTAGTATAATGAAGTAAAACAAATTCTGGTGTGATTTTCCCCATTCAATGTATAGTTCTACTTTTTGAGGGATTTATCATTATGGAAAGATGAAAGCATTGAATTTCATAATTGTTAGCACTATTAATCACAGAATGACAAAATATGCTGAGTTGGAAGGGACCCACAAGGACCCTCATTGAGTCCAACTCCTGACCCTGCACAGGACTATCCCCAAGATTCACACCATGTGTCCAAAAGTATTTTCTAAACGCTTCTTGAACTCTGTCAGGCTTGATGCTGTGACCACTTCCCTGGGGAGCCTGTTCCAGTGCCCAAACACGCTCCAGGTGAAAAACCTTTTTCTGATATCCAACCTAAACCTTCCCTGACACAACTTCAGGCCATTCCCCCAGTCCTGTCACTGGTCACCACAGAGAAGAGATCGGTGCCTGCCCCATCTCTTTTCCTCAAGAGGAAGTTGAAGGAATATCTCCCCTCAGTCTCCTCTTCTCCAGGCTGAACAGAACAAATAACCTCAGCTGCTCCTCATATGGCTTCCCCTCAAGGCCCTTCACCATCCTGGTGGCCCTCCTTTGGACTGTCTCCAATAGCTTAATGTTTTTCTTATTTTGTGACCCCCAAAACTACACAAAGCACTCGAGGTGAGGTGGCCCCAGTGCAGACTAGAGCAGGACAATTCCCTCCCTTGCCCGGCTGGCGATGCTGTGCCTGATGCACCCCTGGACATATTGGCCCTCTTGGCTGCCAGGGCACTGCTGGCTCATGTTCAGCTTGCCATCGACCAGGACCCCCAGGTCCCTTTCCACAGCTCTGCTCTCCAGCGTCTCATTCCCCAGTCTGTCTGTACATCTGGGATTACTCATCCCAGGTGCAGGATCCTGTCTTTGTTGAACTTCATATGGTTGGTTGACTCCCCAGTCCTCTAACTTGTCGAGGTCTCTGCAGGGCCTCTCTGCCCTCGAGGGAGTCAACAGCTTCTCCCAGTTTTGTATCATCTGCACTTGCTTGCAATCCATTCAAGTCCTGTGTCCAAGTCATTTATGAAGGTGTTGAAGAGCACAGGGCCGTAGAAGGACGAACTGCCATGCAAACTGCTGTGCCACGCCCTTACCGCTGTGCCACACCTGTTTGCCTGCTGCTGTTAGCTGTGCTCTGGGTTGCTTGCCTGCCCTGGAGACATTTGCATCTCCCTTGGCTGTTCGCAGCACTGACCCTCCTTGCCTGGATGGATACCAAGGGTTATGATGAGGCTCCTGAACCTTGGAGAGTCCCTGTACATTTTGATCTCACCCCTGATCTTTACTTCAGTCACAGTAGTTTATTTCGGTCACCTTCGCCAACTGAAATAAAAATTCATAAACTATTTGATCAAATTTGCTTTTTGATGAAATGAAGTTGTTGAACATGAGAGTTTAAGAGAAAATAGTTTTTTCAAGGTATCAAGCTGATACTGGAGTATGTCATGTAGATTTATTGCCAGATTATTAGAGGAACCAAAATAATTTTCAAGACACGTATGATTATACATGCATTATTTCATTGAAAGATCTCCTGGTGCAAGTTGATTCATCCATTATATCATCTAAATATAGGGGAATATCTTCCATTACTTGCTGAAAAGTTACCACCCTGGGTTAAAGGTTAATAAATTCAAAATACAATATAAATATAGCATTTTCAGCTGATGAAAATTCAATAATTCAGATTTTCTTATCTAAAGGTTATAGGTTAGCACAATTACATCTAAAATTAGCTGACTTTTTTTTTTAGATTGACGTTTAATCAGACAATATTTTCTTGTATTCTTGAAGTAATGCACTTAACCTTCCTTCCCCACCCCCATGACATTGACAAATGGAAGAGCAAGAATGATTAAAGGAAAAAAAAATTAAATACTGTATTGAAATACTGCATAAGTTAGCTAAGATTCTCTTTAAAAGATTTTAAGTTTGCCAGTGATGGCAAACCAGTTTTTCCAAAGAGATGTTTCATAATTTTTTTACGGGGAAGAATATTTAACAGTAGAGTGAGAATTACAAGTGTAGTTACAACACTTGACTTGAAATGACTTTCCACTTTTTTGGCTGTCAATCTCCTGTACTCAGTGTGCCAATCATCTGCATAATCCCCATAGAAAAATGGATAAAGTAAAAACAAAAGAAATGTCCTTTTCAGGGGAGGAATCATCACACAGTCAGTTACCAGTTAAGGGCATTTATAAACATATTAAAGTCCCAGAGGACTCATTTTGACTGATGGGACAATTTGTATTGTAAAAAATGTGCTGCAGTTTAGACAAAAGTCATTGCAGTTCATTAGTTAAAATTTATTTTTGAGCAAAATTGGTTTTTTTAGAGTCTATGAGGACTTGATTATAAATGTCAACCCTGTAAAAAGGCAAGGAATTATCACTGGGTTAAATTAATGTTGTATGTTTTTATCTGAAAGGAAACCAAAACCCTTCAAATCAGTTATTGTTGGTCTTTTCAACTTTAACTACTTACTGTCTGAAGCTGATTTAAATCCTTAATGAATGTGACAACAAATGGTTGGTCACATTCTGCAAAAGTTCAGATGTAGTTTCTCTCACTTGGCCATAAATCATTTAGACAGAAATTATGTGAATATTGGAAGACCTAAGCACAGTTACGCATTAGGTCCTTTGGCAGAGAAATACGTCTCTATGCTCAAACATGTTTAAGAAGTCTCTGCTCTTTGCTACTTTGAGTTGGTCAGCCCTATCCTCTACTGCAGAACTTCCCTCTTACCTCTATTAGTTCAATGGTTTTAGTTGACCTGCGTTTTTAAGTTGTCTTAATAAGCAATCTAAATTCTACTTTTTGCTATTGTCTCTTTACATTCTTTGGTAAGCCAGCTCGTTTGAGTGGTCGGATGAATGCTTTTCTTAGCCGAGAAGGAAAAGATAACACAAAACTGTATACTGAGAGAAGGTAAACCACTATTTCTTTCATTATTCTTATTTGGTCTGGAAGAATCTGAAAATTCAGTCTTACATCAATGAAAGCAGTGGAGGAGATTTGCAGTACATGTTTTTTCTGAGGACTTCTCCGATCTTTATTATTATCTCTATAGCACCTTCCTTTAAGTATACATTGTCCATAAAATTCTGAAGAATGACATTCACATCAGTAATCTTTGTTGAAGGGAGTCACTGAGACATTTCCCTACACCAAATATTCTGTTAAAGTTTGTTACTCACAGGCAAGATTTTGTCTGAGGAAACTTGGTATAATTAGCTCAGAAAATATAGATCAGCTGATAGACGTGTTTGTTTGTTTTACCACTAAAAGGAGCTTAACAAAATTAAACCTGAGTAGATGATGAACTAGTAAATTATTTTCATTGCCACTTAGAATCAAATAGGAAGATATATTGATTTAATTATAATACGAAGTGTAGGAATGTTATAAATTTTAATGTTTATTAAAATGTTAATTAGTAACTGAACCATGTCTTTGCTTAGTTCAATATAAACTACATTCTTATGACAAATTTTCTTAATTTTATTTGAATTGCAGGACAGAGTTTAAGAGTAAATTTTTAAAATCACAGTGTTTTTAAATGCACGTAAAGCTCCAGAATCCTGGAAGTGCTGACAAAATTCAAGAAAGAAAGAAATTGTTAGACAGGTTTCTTAGGGTCCTCAAGAATTTCCTTTAAAAGTTCATTGTTAATTTTTAAAAAATTTATTATAAAAGTGTTACATGTGCAGTTTTTAGAGTATATTTGGACAACTTTGACATAATTTTCATATATTGAAACATATTGACAATTCTAAACCAAAGGCTTTATACTTTACAGGAACCATTCTATGAGATGTACTAACCAAGTTTAAATTTTGTTCATTACCTTTGTTCAAAAGCCAGAGCTGAAAACACAGACCAGAACTTTTTTCATTGCCTCTTAGGATAAATGTGGGGAAAAACAAATTAGAATCTAAAGTTTCACTGAAAATAACTAAGGTACACTGGAAATACTTTACAGAAATTTTAATAAGTCTATAGAATAATACTAATACAATTACCATGGAAAGTTAGGTAAAATGGTTTGTACTGACAGTTACTGTAAAATTGTGATACAGAATTACCTGGAACTGTTTGATCTCTTTACATTTAGGAGAGCTTGACTAGCTGCCTGAAGCTCAACATAAAATATTAAAACTACTGTCATGCCAGTAATTTAAAAAAAAAGGTAGAAGGCCTTCTTAATTTTTTGGTGTGCCATGTGCACTGCTTTGCTTATGCAGAAGCATGAGAAATACTCAAACACTAATGCAAGCTAGAATGAGCTCTTTTTGGCAGTTTAACACTGTTGCTCAGGAAATACCACCATTTTTAATTTCTCATATTGCTCTGTGATCTTGAATTTAAAAGGAATTCAGTCTTTAGGATTCTACAGATTAATTCTGCAGGTTGCAAAAGTGATCCAGGTCCGTAGCATTTCTCATGTTGTTTCAATCTAAATGTTATCTGTGAAAAAACTGCAGTCATGGAACTCTGTTTGATGTAGTCTTTGTCACTGGAGAGAAGTTTTCTTCAGTGTTTTAAAATCTGCAGTGAAAAGTGTTTGGTGTGGAAAAATTACCCAATTTTTACTGAAATTACCCAAAAATTACTGAAACAGAAATAAATTCTGAATAGCTACAGAGTTGAAATGAAAGTCAGATTGTTAATTATATCCTTTGGAAAAGATCTATGTTATTAAAAGGTGGCAATTATCTCAATGGCAAAGTTGACAGTAGTGCAGTTCCCACTGGGAAATAATATGCTTCCCTGAAGGGGCATGTGCCACATCCTTCCCTGAACCATAATCCTTTCTACAGAATTTTATTTCCTCAATTTTGACCTTCAGAACAGGTCTGGTGACTTGTTTTAGTCTGTGATTGGCAAGCCTCAAAGCAAATTTCCTAACAGAAAGGCAATTTATTGAACCACCAAGATATGTACTACAATAAAGGTGGGGATGAATATCTCCAAAGATAACAAGTTTTAGAGGAGACATGAAACAAATTCTGAGCCTACATGTTGGCCAAGTTTGTGTCATACTAATGTCAAAGCTACTTATTAAATATTTTGCAAGGTTAAAGAATACTGAACAGCAAAACCTGAGATAATACTTTTCAAGGTCACTTTCTAGATGTTGATATATCAGGATTAAGGGTGAATACATGATATATAGGAGATATTCTGGGTTTTTAATCTTAAAATACTCTCTTCTACTTGTGTTCAAGATAATGTAGCATTTTCTATTGATTCTTCATACCCTATGGTGATAAAAAATACATACTTTGTTGAAAAATAATAAGTCAGATTACGATCTTTTCATGGTTCTGCCTGAAGGATTGGAAAGCAAAGGTTATTCTGACTTACTTATTAGTTGTTTGCCTACCTATTCAAAAATTGAGGATGCTGTACCAACCAAACAGTTATGAAACATCTTCATTCCTTTTTATTTCAGCAATGCTTGTTAATGGAGAATTTTATGGCTGTCTTTCAATATGAGAAAACCACAGTCTCCTCCTTCAGGTGGGAAGAGAAGTTGCCAGCAGATGTCATTTGCCCTGGGAAATTAAAAGCAGCCCTAATCATAGAATCAGGAATGGTGTGTAGCAAAGAGAGGATGAAATGTTGGTTTTATAGTGCATTATCACCTAGCGAAGCTTAATGATCAAGAAGAGAAAATTATAAGAAATAATGAGATGGATCCTTTCTTATGAGGAGATAGGAGACATCTGGGATGCAAGTACCAGTAGCCCTGAAAAGAAGACTGTGACTGTCTGCAATGAATATGGAAAGGAGGTGTAAGTCATAGTTCCATAATTAAAACAGTTAAAAATTGACTTCTGTTCTTTTAAAGCCAGATCATGTGGAAAGTTATCTGATTCTTCTAACTGGAGAGTCAAAATTGAATTTTCTCAATAACACCACAGAAGTTGCTTTCATGAAAAAAAATGCTGCACAGACAAGTTTGGACTGAATTTCTTGCCTAGGAGCTGGTAAAATAGATGCAGACACCTTTGCAATAATGCTGAAGTTCTCAGTCCTGGCACCTTAAAGAGCATCTAGTTCCGACACCCCTGCCATGGGCAGGGACACCTTCCACTAGACCAGGTTGCTCAAAGCCTCATTCAACCTGGCCTTGAACACTTAGAGGGATGGGGCATCTACAACTTCTCTGGGCAACCTGTACCATGCTTCACCACCCATAGTAAAGAATTTCTTCCTAATATCTTGTCTAAAATACTCCCTCTCAGTTTGAAGCCATTCCCCCTTATCCTGTCACTACACATCCTTGTAAGAAGTCCCTCTCCATCTTTCTTGTAGGCTCTCTTAAGGTACTGGAAGGCCACAATTAGGTCACCCCAAAGCCTTCTCTTCTCCAGGCTGAACAACTCCAATTCTTTTGGCCTTTTTTCGTAGGAGAGGTCCTTCATGCCTCTAATCATCTTGGTGGCCTCCTCTCAACTCATTCCAAGAGGTCCATGTTCTTCCTGTGCTGGGACCCCAGAGCTGGATGCAGTGTTCCAGGTGGGGTCTCACCAGAGCAGAACAGAGGGGCAGAATCCCCTCCCTGGCCTTGCTTCCCACGGTGCTCTGGATGCAGCCCAGGACATGTTTGGCTTTCTGGGCTGTGAGTGCTCATGGCTGGGTCATGTCCAGCCTCTCACCCACCAGCACCCCCAAGTCCCTCTTGGCAGGGCTTCTTTTGGTCTGTACCTGGCCTGTGTTGATATCTGGGGGTTGTGCTGACCCAGGTGCAGGACCTTGCACTTGGGCTTGTTCAATTGCATGAGATTTCCTTGGGCCCCCTTCTCAAGCATGTCCAGATCCCTCTGGATGGCATCCCATCCTCCAGGTGTGTCAGCAGCACCACTAAGCTTGGTGTTATCTGCAAATTTGCTGAGGCTACACTCAATCCCGTTGTCATTGATGAAGACATTAGACAATGCTGGTCCCAATACAGACCCTAAAAGGACACAATTTATGACTAATGTCCATCGGGAGCTGTTGACCACCACCCTTTGGATGTGATCGTCCAACCAATTCCTTATCCACTGAACAGTCTACCCATCAAATCCATTTTTCTCCAATTTAGAAACAAAGATGTTGTGACGGATCATGTCAAAGGCTTTACAGAATTCCAGATAAATGACATCTGTGGCCTTTCCCTTGTCACTCTTGACCCTTGTAATCACTCCATCAGAGAAGACCACTAGTTTGGTCAAGCAAGACTTGCCCTTTGTGAAGCTGTGCTGGTTGTATCTCATCACCTCCCTGTTCTCCATGAGCCTTAGCACAGCTTCTAGGAGGATCTGTTCCATGATCTTCCCAGGCACAGACGTGTGGCTGACAGGTCAGTAGTTCCCAGGGTACTCATTTCTACCCTTTTCAAAAATGGGTACATTTACCTTTGTGCAGTCACCTGTGACTTCACCTGACTGCCTTGACATTTTAAATATCAGTGAGAGTGGTTTGGCAGCTACACACGCTGGTTCCCTCAGGACTTCTCAGCCTTCTCCTCATCCATCATTACCCGTTTTCCAGATTCTTTATTGGGGTGGTTACACTTTTTTTGACCTTCCTTTTCTGGTTAGAAACAGAAAATCAGTGAATTATCTGTAATTCCTGTAATTGCCATTCTTACTCTCGTTCCTTTTAATGCCTTGATCCAAGCCTTGTTGTATCTTATGCTAAAAATCCATGTAATTGATAGTTCTTGACTCAACAAAATGCAATAATGCAGCCTGAATGCACCTAACAATTGTGATAGGCAATGGGTGTGTGCAGGGGAAGACCCAGTAAAGTTGTAAATTTTCTGCGATGGATTTCGGGCACTTTTGTCAGCCCTTTTCAGCGCCGTCGGAGCTCTTATTAAAGAGATGGGACTATCGTGGTTATACACGATTTATTACTTAAAATAACAAACAAGGCATCGGTCTCAGAGGTCGTGAGATTTGGTAACAAGTCGCCATAACGCAGAATAGTCACAAGATTCAGAGTTACATGGCAATTTATAACTTTCTAATCCAACAAGCAATTAACACGAAATTTGTTTTGACTTTATGACCTATCACCTGCAGTACTTTTTACTGCAATGCGGCTGTCTCTTAACCAATAATTCTTCAGGTCATGTACACACATATACTTCCATTGTAACATCTAAATTCTTAACTTAAACTATAAAATCACATTATTATACTTAAAACCCTTCACCATAACACCCAATACATGTTCTTACTTATAACTATAGAGACATAGGTTTGTAATTCTTTTGCTTAAGGTTTATATATTTCTCTGTTGTTACACCAGCCCAAGCTTCCTCCAGGGCTGCAGATCAAACCCACCATCAGCTGCAGATGTTTTTGCTTCTCTGTTTCCTACATAAAGTAACAATAATAATATCCCCTCTGTCCGCTAAATGTTTCAAAATTCATTTGAGATGTGTTTGCTTCTGGTTATTTAACACAGGAACGGTAGAGAGAACTAGCAATGCAGAATGCTTTGCCAAGGTAATTAGGATCCAGCAGTGAGTGATTCTGCTTGAAGGAAGGCTTATCAGGAAATATAAACATGGTAGAAACTAGGATAGCTACACAGAGGAACAAAAATTACAGGTAACTCTTTCTGATTTTTGCTGTTAAAGCTGCTGCTAATACTAGTGCTATCACTTAGTCATATAGGTTGCCACCTATAAAATAATTCTATAAAATAGTAGGTTTAATATACACCTAAAATAAACCTTCTAACTAAAAGTTTAAAATTAATGACTCATATTGCCTTACTTTTGTGTCTTCCATTTTTAACATATTCATTTTAATATGCATTAAATAGACTTTTTATACTTTTTGTTAAGTGAGTCTTTCTTTTCTGCTTTGTCTGAGCTATAAACTTTGTTCCACATTTCTGCTACAATTTACTCATTTCTAAAATTCTACTTCATTCTCTAAACTTTGTTTAGAGTTTATTTAGTCTTCTTCAGCTTTAGAATTTGAAAAGATCTGTCAAAGAAATCGTAGTGAAATAAAAACTGTTGATGAAAACATTATTTTCATGTAGTCCTTTTCTGTATGTCTGCAAGGCACCACAAAAGTGGAACCCAGAACCTATTGATGTGCTGAAGATTTCACATTTTTCAGAACTTTTATTTCAGATTTTCCATAGAGATGGATAAATATAATGATAAAAAGCTTGTTTTGACTGTTTATTTCAGTTATATCAATTTTTCCATTTTTTGCAAAGTAAAACTGATGTATAATTCCTGACATGCATCAAGTGAACAGGTGTTGACACACTTTCCTTTGTCATGAACATCTAAGAAACAAGAAATCTTGTAAAATATTTACAAATATCCAGGTTATCAGATTATTTGCCACAGCCTGTTGTTGGTTTTGGGGTTTTTTTTAGGTTTGATTTTTCTTCTCTCAGCTACTTAATCTAAAATAAATGTAATTCAAATTCTATAGAGAAATTGTCCCTCAATAGGGGCTGGTAGGAAATAGCTTTTAAAAGTATGAATATACTTTGATTTATATAAATTTTCCTGTCATATCTTCAATCTCTTTCTGGTATTAATTGTTGCTATATTTCATGTCATAGCACTTTAAAACAGCATCAGAAAGGCAGTCCTGTTTCACTGAAATGATTTAGCATGGTCAACACTTGCATATAAACAAGAACTGAAAGACTGCTTTCCAAAATTAAAAATAGCATAATGAATTGTTGATTACCGTTGAGCATAACTTAAATGACAACAATCCTTTCAATAGCTTATGCACCCACACCACAAGAACTTTGAAAGGAGTGAAGTACAGTGATTCCACTCTTAATGTTTTTGCTTCAGATTTTAAGACTTGCATTGGTTTTCTTCATTTGTCTCCGTTAAGGTTTTGGGAGGCTTTGCAGTTCAGTAATACACAGTTTTACTTGTTGTGTCACAAGCTTAATGACTAAGGAGTGAGCTTTGGAAATTTAACAAGTTTCCTCCAAGTACATTTGTAATGTTGCTTTATTTTTAGTTGGAATGTTTATATCTAAATCCCATTTTAAATTTTATTTGATTTTTAAATCAATTCCACAAAAGTCACGTCTTTTGTCTGCTATTTAAATATCTGCTTCTGCTTTATCATTAAGTTTTTCTATGCACAATTGAATTCCTCCATGATAAAAATTTAATGGTGCATGATACAAGGAAGTAAAACAAGTAGGTTATTTCTGTCTGGAGATTATAGCCATGATCATTGTTCATGTGGCTCCCTGGAACTCTGTGTATAATTCTTGTTGGGCACACCTATATAACTTTGGTAGGTGTAGCTGTGTTTGGGTTCAGATTTGGTGTGTAGGGAATCTGGTTGATATCTGTGATTGCCTTTAGCATATAACAAGGCTGACATGGACACAGAGCAGAGGCTGGGAATCAACATCCTTTGATGAAAAAGAATTATCTAGAAAGTATGTTTCTTGAAACTTTATCAATAAACTCAAGTATCAACTAGAGTGTTTCGTTGGTTTGTTTCAAACTATTTGCTTATGCTTTGTTAACCTTTCTTCCACACCTTTCATTTCTTTGGTGAGTCAGTTAGGTGAGGTATATTGCCCTCTTTGATTTCAAAAAAGTATAGTTTGCATCTCAATGGTGATGTGGCTCTATGTCATTATTTGGAGTATTTTTACCAAATCAGTTTTGACACGAAGTCAAATCTGCTACACATTTTGCCCATGCATTATGTGAAAGATCTAATCCATTATTTTTTTCTGCTTGCATTTTTGGCAATTATATGCAAATCAGTCTGGCCACAGATGAAGGGAATGCATTGACCTATTAATTTACCTGAATACTTTTCCTAACCTCGTCAGTGTGTAAATCTCATGTGAACAAACACAGATTTTTAATAACATTTGGTCAAACTTTAAAGATATCTGGAATGTTTCCTCAAAGCACAAGTCCAAATGTGTTTACTGAATTTTTTCAATTAGATTTGTGATTTTAAGTGTAATTACTAGCAATTAAATTGGAACTTTCAGGTTTGAAAGGACAATTAGACAGGAAGAACACCAAAATATAATGTGAAACTTTGTTTTGGGAAAGCGGGGTATAGAAAATAGGTAAAAGCATCTAATTAAATTGGACGAAGACTCATATTAACTCTTCAGCTCAGAATTGCCCAGGAATAACTTGGACAATAAATTACATTCATTTCTCCCTATTTGAAATACACTTGTGTTGGGGTCCCTGCTGTCCTGACACCTTGGGAAGATATTTGGGAATTTTTTGAGAATATTCTTAGAAATACTGAATATTGGTAACTGTTGATATAAAGGAATAGTGGAAATATTCTTGGAAAAAATATTGTGGGAATATTCTGATGAAGAATAGTTTTCTTTAATTTGTGTTTTAACAATTCAAAATTTGTACAAACTTCCAACAGTTTTAATGGAGCCTTCAATTTTAAGTACTCAAGAACTCAGCAATTGCTTTCATTTGTAGGTCTTTTTCTTTCAAGTCTTTCCTAATGCAAATTTCTTCATGGTTTTTTAGGGCTAGTAATAACCTTAGTGAAAGAAAGTCTGTCTCTGAGACTCCAAGCCCTACAAATGTGTAGTTTTTTAGTCTCTGGAGCTTTACCTTCCATCTCTACAATTACCTCCCCATTTGCAAGGAAAGTTGCTAAAACATGCTGATGTTCTGGTTGTGGACAACGGATAACCTCTAAGGAATGCTTTTTCCATCCCCTCACATCTTATTTGCTCAGCTTTCTACCCTTTTTGACTGACACTGTGTCTTTCATATCCTTCTCCTAAACTTTTTGCACTTAATTCCTCCAAGATATTCTTCACACTTGTTATCCCTCATTTGTCTTAACTGCAGTTGCCCCTGTAGTTATTGCACATCTACTCATCTGTTCTTTGACTCCTTTGGTCTGCTGCACTGACCAGAGTACTCAGTACTTTCTATTTCTTTCAGTTCTCGTTTTGTTACTATGGATTGGTCAAATAACTCATACATTTTTCATTCTTCTGTCGGGGTCATTGACCAGATGCAGGCAATCAACTTGTTCGGTGGCACCCCTGACGTGACTTCCTAATGCAACAGACAAACTGTGGTGCTCCGCAGCAGTGGGGAAACATGTTCTCTTTATTTCTTAAAATCTGGTAATGGTGAGTTTCTCAGCAAACCAAACTCTAATACTGATTCTTTTTCCTTTTTTCTGTAAAGGTGCTTTGGCAATGCAACGGTTGTTCTGAGTCACTAGTGTATCAGGGTATTGGTGGGAAGAGTCCTGGTTCTTCCAGGAAAGGTTCTGCCATAATTATTTTAGCTGCCCATACTGGGAATAGGCTTAAATAAAAGAACTATATTTAACATTGCATCCTCTTACAAACTGCCAGCAGATAGCATGGCAGATCTCAAGTCCTACCTACTTATTACATTACTTTTTACATCTGTATGACGCTGTGTAGAAGTCCAGAGACCTGAAGTGATGCCTGAGCATAGAAATCAAATCACAAAAGAGCCAGTGCTTGCACTATAACAATGTAGACATATTGGTACTGTGCCTGAGTGTCAAAGTTGGTGGTATTATCATAATTATCTGTGTTCTGAGCATAAGTCTGGGATTATATTTAATTATGCAGTGTACCATTTTACCTAAAGTAAACCAATGTTTTGTTAAACTAACTGGAATTAAATTGCCCCATTTAAAGTGTTTCTAATTTAAAAGGTTCATTTTGGAAAGACTCTTCAAAACTGAGCTCGTTAGCTGGATTGCCTATTTGAATGCTGTACAAAATGCATGAAATTTGTCCAAAATACATTAAAAATAATTGAACCAGCTGTTAAAAAAAAAAAAAAAAAAAAAAGATTTTGGC
>VZTH01013429.1:104012-209264 GCA_013397815.1 Aleadryas rufinucha
AAAAAAAAAAAAAAAAAAAAGAGTTTGGCTATGATTGCTCATGCAGAATATTTTTTGGTAAAACGATTTTATAAAGCAGTCTTTCAGTCTTTTATGTACTTACAACAATATGCTCATCTAATTCTAAAAACAAAAGTTGATATTTATTACTGAACTGTGACTCTTACTCAAAAAAAAAAAAAAATCCAAACAAACAAACACAGAAATTAAAACCCAAACCCTTTTTTCCTCAAAATTTTCAGTGTATTTATAACTGAATTACAATTTGAGAAAGCTTTCTGAAAATATCCCCTAAATTAATTAGTTTGTTTTTCCCTGTATGAATCCTAGCTGTAAACCTGTTTCAGATAAGAAGTTAACTGTGGTAACATGTTCATCTGATTTACCTTTAATCTTGAAATTGTAGCACTTTGGGGCTTACAACAAGAGTCATCTCATACAGTATCATGAACAGCAGCTAGGTCTTGAGGTCCTCGTATTTATCAGGGAGAAGTGAAGGCTGAATGCTCCTTAAACAGTGAGGGGAGATAAGGAGCACAACCCAGCCAGAAGGGCTTCGAGTGGGGCTGGACTGAAATGGGTCACCTCAGAGAGGTGGAGCAGGGCCAGTAAGGACTGGTAGAACCCTCACGGCCCTGACAGTATCCCTCTNAAAAAAACAAAAGTTTATTTTTTTTACAAAACTGTGACTTTTACAAAAAAAAAAAAAAACATCCAAACAAACAAACACAGAAATTAAAACCCAAACCCTTTTTTCCTCAAAATTTTCAGTGTATTTATAACTGAATTACAATTTGAGAAAGCTTTCTGAAAATATCCCCTAAATTAATTAGTTTGTTTTTCCCTGTATGAATCCTAGCTGTAAACCTGTTTCAGATAAGAAGTTAACTGTGGTAACATGTTCATCTGATTTACCTTTAATCTTGAAATTGTAGCACTTTGGGGCTTACAACAAGAGTCATCTCATACAGTATCATGAACAGCAGCTAGGTCTTGAGGTCCTCGTATTTATCAGGGAGAAGTGAAGGCTGAATGCTCCTTAAACAGTGAGGGGAGATAAGGAGCACAACCCAGCCAGAAGGGCTTCGAGTGGGGCTGGACTGAAATGGGTCACCTCAGAGAGGTGGAGCAGGGCCAGTAAGGACTGGTAGAACCCTCACGGCCCTGACAGTATCCCTCTATAGTATTTTAGTTTTTAGCATATTGACATTATTAAAGCTCTATGTAACTGTAAGAATGTTCTTACATTGTTGGTTTTTGTTATCTACAGTATAATTTTTGAAATGGCATCAAAAATCATTGTAAGCTGAAGTTTGCGTCAAGAGAGTAACAGATGTGGTCATCTAGAGAGAAAATGATCCAGTATTTTTATGCTTTAGATATATTTCTATTCCTATGACTGATATTCATTGCACTTTATACTAATCTTACAGATCAATAATTCCTCTGATTTCAGCTAAGTCTTCTCTGAATGTCTAGCTCCTCTGAGTAGACTATCTTTGAATTCCTTGAACCTCTGTCTTTAGGCACTTCCTGTGTAAAATAAAGTGCAGGTAAACAATGTAGATGAAATGCTGGACTGCTTAAATTGATAGGAGTTTTGCCACTGTGTTTTCTTTGGTCCAGAATTTAAGCTTGCTGCTCTATATTTTTCATCCAGAAACTGAGGAATATAGATTTAAGTTCTTAACTGCTTCATCCCTCTTTTTATCTTTTATATCAGACAAGGAAAGAAGAAGAAAGAAGGCTTGGCTCACCTAATTTTTCATTATCCTGTATTTCAGAATTTGGTATCTAATGTTCTTTTTTAAAATTAGAACTGGAGAGGCAAATTTTAGCCTGAGATTTGTGTTAAGTGTTTTCCTACAGTGAAAGGAAAGGAACCGTCGGATCAGACTGGGATAAGGTTTTGTGAGTGTAAGTTCCCAAACTTTTGCCAAACTGGCAAAAATAGGCATGGAAGTATCCTCACTTGCTAAGGGTGAGATGATTCTAACTGAGAAGACGTTTCATCAAATAGTGACTAAGCAAAAGTGAAAAGGGCTCCTTAAAAGCCTTTGGCCTTGCAGCTGCCTATTAGGACACGTGCCTTTCCCAGAGCAGCAGTTGCCTGGACCAATGATTTTCAAAGGACTGTAAGGAAAGTGGAAATCAAGTGTTGAGAAAAAGGTCCTTAGCAGCTGCTTTTGTTGCCAGAAGCTCCCTTGATTGCATCACATGTTTAGTTCAAACTAGTGAAATTGAACACAGTGTCTCACTCATAATTATAGCTTTTTATCTAGAAAGATGGACAAGCCAAACCGTCACTTTCATCTGCCAGACTCCGTGATGCAGAGCTAATTGGCAGGATGTTAGAGAGGTCATAGCATAGTCCAGTGAGAGATTAAATACACCTGAACTCTTTGAAATTAGCTCAGAATCATTTCAGACTTCCCAGGGAACCAATTATCATTTAAAGTTAATAATCATAGTGAAAACAACTGGGAAGAGTGCTTCTCTGGCTTCAAAGGAAAGGACTGTAAGGTCTGGAAAATTTTAATGAAAACCTAATGCATCATTCGGGTAAAAAATAAATCTTTATCTACAAAGATAGATACAGTGATATAGTCTCCTTAAGTCCTTTCCTTCTCATCTAAAAGACTTTCAAGAACAGCAAGAACCAATATATTAAGAGACACAGACAAGAAGTATATTTAAAATTGTATGCTCAATCCAGGGATGACCAATAATGGATGCCCAGGGAAGAATCTAAGAATATAACAAGTATATAATAAATTTCCCATATATCTTCCTAGCCCATAGTCATTCCTACCTAAGACACATCCCCAAGTGTTTCTGTCAGATGATTTACTGCTGTTGGATAAACATACGTAGGCATACTGAGTGCCAGCAAACTGCCAGAAGCATTAAAGTACCCATGGTCCCACTGCAAGCTTCAGGGAAAGAACAGTGTGGTTTTAGGTGGTTTCAGGGAGAAAAGTGCCTCTCTGCAGCGGCAGTCACAACTCTACTTTTTTCCTTCTCTCATGCACTCACCCCACTCCAGTGAGAGCATGACTAATGAGCTTGCTCTTTTTTTTAGGCTGTTTCTCTTGGTTCTCTGTTGAAGCTCTTCCCCTTTCCTGTGCATCTGTGCTTCCCCTCAAGGAGTGCATCTGGCTCCTCATTCTTCAAGAAGCAAAATTCAGTTATTTTTGAGACTTTTTATGATGGCTTTGGACACAGGATAAGCTTCAAACACTTAAACCTAGTTGGATGCTGAGAGACATGTAGTCATCCTGAAAACTGACTTCAAAATTGTTAAGACTGTATTTAACATCATAAAGTGTTTGTGTCCTTGCTGTATGTTTGATCCCTAATAGTATCTGTAAGGTGCTATTGGCAGTGGATCAGGGTTCTCTGTTAGATCCCACCTTCCAGTGCTCTCTTTCATTGTTTTTTGAGAGTAACAATTCTCTTTATCTTCAAAGAAATTAATGTCTGTGTTTGTAAGATTTCAGTAAGTGCAATGCAAATATTATAGATTGTGCAGATTAATAGAATAATGCAATATAGTGTTGGTTAGGTAGTTAGAAAAGTAAAGGTTAACAATATATGGAAAAGGCTAGTGAAACAGGTTGGCGTTAAGGTTTTTGAATTTGGAACTTCATAATATTGACAGGAAATTAAACCCAAATTAAATAAGTCAAGTTCAAATCTGATTTCTAAAGCAGGAGTTGTATTCACAAAGATTTCAAGTTTAAAATAACATTCTTGGTATTCTTTAATATAAAAAATTGACTTTTAAAATATTTAATGAAATTATTAGAAAGGCCTGTTATACTTGACACAACTTCTCTCTCAGCATGCACGTTTATATTAAGTTCTAACTTAATTTTACCTCAATTTTTTGTTCTCTCATTTATTGTCTCATACATGTTTCCCAGGATAGCCCATTGGTCTTACAGTCTGACAGAAATGTAACAGTGAATGCAAGAAATCACATGGGACAGTTAACTGGACAACTGACAGTAGGTGAGTGTTCTTTATTGACTGTTATGTTTATCAGTTTAGCTTTATTAATAGGTTTCATTAATTAACATCACATATAAAATATTACTGAAAAGTCAGGAAAAAAATCTCATCACCGTACTCAAACAAAACCCACTGCATACAATGGATCATAAGAGCATGATTCAGCATTAGCTCAAGGAAGAAAAAGTAGAAATGCCTCAAAATAGCTAAAACAGCTTAATGAAAAATATTGAGACCACTCTAACAAAACAAACTGAAAAAGCCTCAGCAAAATATGTTTCAACAACACTTTCAGTGGGAAAATAACCATAATTTTCTTACAATTTCTGTCAGTCTTCCATTACTTCAGTGGCAATTACTTGATCCCTGTCACTTTTGTAAGGCATTTCTATCAGTTCATATTCAAAGTAGTTGGAGTAACAGAATGTAGAAAAACAGAAACAAAACAACGAAAAAAATCAAAATGCTTTCCTAGTCACTTAAAAATTTAAATGAAAAGTTAACATACTGCCAGTTATTTGTTAAAACTGATATTTCACAAAGTATAAAATGAAATGGAAAATGTTCCAAATGAAATGGCAAATAAAAAAATGCTTTACTTATCCTACTTATCTGTTTCACTTACCATGTATTTCCCCCTGCTTTTATGAACTTTACTGTGTTATACTTTGCTTTCAGTACAAATTATACTTCTTGTGTTAATAAATATGAAGTAATATCTTTTATATTTTCTGGACTAGAATAGTGTAGATATTAATTTATTTTTAAGAATTTTGGGCAAAAAATTCACTGAAAAGTAATGTATTCTTTCTGGTACAAAATATTTATTGACTGGAAATAGGATAAAAAATATAGCATACATGTGTAAGACCTTAATGTATAAAATTCAAGGAGACACCCCTTAGACTCTATGTGTTTTCATTTTTTTCTCTTTACTTCTGGGTTAAGATGTGTTTTATTTACAGGTTTTTTCTCATGTGCTGAGGTTATGCCCACACATAATTTTAAGTTAAACTCTAGTTGTAATCTATACTAAGTTTTCGTAATGACTGGAGACAGTGGCTTCTAGTTGTAAAAATCTTTGGCAAGTGCACACAGTGACACACCATCTGCACTGATTTCCCTGAATGACCACGTCAAATGGGTGTGCAAAGGCAACCAGACTTGCTAGCACGTACAGATGAGGAAAATTAAGCTATCACCTGTTCTGGCCGTGTTGTACTTGCCCAGTGCAATTAAGGAACGCACTTCTCTATCATCTGGTAACTACGTTGTGAAAACCTCTACTTCAGCTGGTATTTGCTAAAAGGTGAGTTGCCCATGGCAGACATTCACATTGGCTGAAATAGATATAACATTTTTATCACTGACACTATTCTGGCTGAGTGAATCCAGCACTGAAAATGAGTGTGAGTGTATTGAGACTGACCTACTTAAAGGCATTACACTAGAGATTAATATTCTAAAAACATGAAGGCTGAAAAAGACCATGTAGTTTTATGTTACCATCATTAGGGTGAACACCTGAAGTTTCTTGATGTGCAGCTGGTGAAGTCTCTGGAGAGTAGAAGCTTGTTAAACTGCAATACGTATTTACATTGTTTCTTAATCTATTTTCCTCTTTATTTAATATATGTCCTTTATTATTTCTTATATCAGTATAAAAATCCTACTTATTTTTTTGCAAATCCCCTGTACAGTATTGGATGCATATTAAAAAATTCCTTATGTCCTATTAAATATTTTTTACTTAGTAAAGACAGTCACAACTGCCAGTAGAACCAGTAAAACCTGGACATTCTGCTATTAGAAATCAAAGAAATTAACAGGAACCTAAAAGTAAAAATATATTATTAATGCACTCCCTTCTAAATTTTTTTTGTTGTGTAAGACAGAACAGAGAAAGGCGAGTTTTTACTTTTGCCTGGGCAAAAGCATGGCCACATTTGTGGAAGGAGTGGGAGGGGACTTTTTTATACAGGGTTTTCTGACATAAGAAAATATTTTTTTCTATCAGTTGTAAATGCGCCCCAGAAAGTCCCTGTCTTTAAAAATGCTCTCTGTCCATTCACTGGTGCTGTGTGCTGAAGCAGCTGCTTGTGTGGCTGCCCAGTAAAAGGAATGAAAATAAACAGTGAGGAGAAATGTTTTAAACAACAACAAAAAATTATTATGTCTTGCAGGAAAATTTTTTTCTTGTGAACAACTTTGAAATGTCACTATCTGTTCAGTCTTTAAAGAGTTGAATAATAATCATTTAAAAAAAATAGACTACAAGTTTATATGCATGGCAGGAGCATTCTACAAAAAAAAGAAGGATGCCAGTGCATTCAGAAGCATGATAATGCACTTTTTATACATGTGATATCATTGGCATTTTATCCGCATTTCACAGGACTGAAGTGATGTTACAAGCCAGCAAATAGGCTGGCCTCATCCTGTCTTTGGCAACAAAATTGCTGCTCATGTCAGATTTTAGGACAACTAAAAATTCTTTCTATGGTGTTTGAAACTGCGCCATGTAAGACTAAGACAGCCTTAAGAGCATATAATTAGGACTGTAATGGGAAGATAGATTAATGTAAAAAAGTGGTATTATGGCTGCAAGGAAGAAGGCTATCTGTTCACTCAGGGAGATGGAAAAAATCCCGTGAAACTCTTAACAGGTATTCAATTCTGTGAGTGACTTTGGAAGACAAAATGTGTCATTAAAGTGCATCATTAAGACATCTTGGGAAACATCCTAACCTAGGAGGAGTGAAGAAAAAAATATATTAAATTTTTTTTTAAAAGTAACTAAGTGTATTGGATGATTGAGTGGTTTCATGTTTAAATGGTATGAATTCAAGTTATGCTCCAGGTTGTACAATACCAAGAGTACACCCATTATTGCAGTACAGTATTTGTATGCTGGCACTAAATACAGAGAGAAAGTCACAGCTTTGTAGCAATGCTTTCTGTTGGAATCTGTACCAACTGAGCAAGAAATGTTGGTTTGTACTCCAGTCTATTCACGACATATGGTCTGGAAACTGCCAAGTTTGTGTCTGGATCTCCAAAAGGACTCCACAGCCTTCAGTTTTTAGACATGCCATTTAAGACTGATGATGCAGATGCAGCACAGACTTGAATTGTATCTACAAAACAAAGATGAAAAGATGAAAATCCATTGAATTTTGTATATAAGCTGAATAGTGATCACATCTCTCTCCTCCCAACCCTTTCTTAGTAATACTTTTTTCATTATGCATTCTACTGAATTACCTTTATACAACCTTTTTTCTGTTTAATCAATGTTTGCATAGTTTACATGGAAAAATATCTACTGCTTTTTTTCTACCAATCTTAGAAATGCATATTAGTTGTTCACCTTGAGCCACAAGTCTTTTGTCTCCATGCTGTCTGCACATATCATATATAACTTTGCCTGTTTTTGATTGGAGTACGTTACACTCACAAGCACTAAAAAAATTTAATGTGACATTTGAAACATACATTTGTATTTAATGTAAATTTGTCCTCAGATTGGATTATTATTTCAGCAATTTTCTTTTTTTCTTTTTTTTTTTTTGTGAGGGGTTTTTTACTTACTTTTTTCCTTACTGCAGTAATTGTTTGTGACAGGTATTTCTGCTACTGTTTGACCTTTTCTATTCATGAAGAACTCTGAGGATATCTGAAATCTGCAAAAAAGTGCATTTCATTTCTGCTAAGCTTTGAGCCCTCAGACAGAATCATAACTCTCACAGAGATCCAGATCTGTACAAGTCACAGCTTTCGAGAACTCCTGAACCTGTCGCTCTAGTCACTGAGATCTCCAGAGCCATGCAAATTCAGAAAAAATATTTGCATACCAAAGTTATATCACATTCTTGCAGTTACTTTTTGAAAATAGTAGGCAGATGTATGATTTTCAATTACAGCACTGCTAAAGACTGATAACATTGCTAAAAGATATATCCAAATAACTTGTCAAACTTGGAGATCCTTTCCATACACTTACCAAAAAACTTGTCTTGTGTATTTGAGATACTTTTCTTTAAAATTTGATTGCTTACTTGCTGTGTTCCACCAAGAGTACCTAGGTTGTTGCCTCTCCCTGGTCTTAAAATCAAAGCCAAACACGGTTAAAAGGAAGAAGGGGTTTACCTCGGTATTTATTTAAGGATCCTTAAGGTGCACTCTCTGTCCAGGTTGAATGCGCTGAGAAGCTCACACCGAAATGCACACACACCATACATCCCATATACAGTTATAGGCCTTGTGAATTAGCATATCTATCAAAGATTCCCCAATGAGAGGTTCAAGTGAACCCCTCAACCCGAGGAACCTTCCCCCTGGATGGGCCTATCTTAGTTTACAGAATGTGTTCTGGAGAGGACCTTGGTGTCTGGGGCTTTCTGACCCACAACTGCGAGGCTTCCAGGATGTTTGGTCTCCTGGCTTAATGGAATATTGGGTCGAAACTAAGTTATCAAACTTAAGGAATTATAAGTATGTGGGCTAAAAGCACTAAGGAGACATAAAATTATATAAAAGGGTATATAAAAGGGGAATAAAAGAGGTATTTGAAAAAGTTAAAAAATCATCATGGCATCAGGTTATTGTGCAGAAACTATTAGACATTAAAAAGTGCAGGTATGTAACTTTGTGGGAGTGGGAGTCTCCATCATTCATACCTATATCACATATGGCAATTGCTTGTGCTTATATCAAGTGATACCTTACCAGGTAACACATCCTGCTACCCCTTCACTTCTGAGGTGTTCAAAGCAACTCACCATCTAAATGTTGCCTCTGATGTTCTCTTTGCAACATTTAGATATCAATGAAGATCTGAAGCAAGATACAACATTTCAAGTATTCTTGCTTTTAGCATCATCTGTGAGAGTAACAAAATGTTATAATATATTCTTACTCTATGAGACAGTAACAATAATAATAAGGTACATATAAAAATATGTGTATACACGTTGCTCTAAATCTTTGATATTATTGTCAGACTTTATTTACGGTTTTTATTAACTTGAACTAAGTATTCATTAATAACACGCTTAATGAGACAATAAATGTTTCTGTGCTTTTTAATCTTGATTGCATACACAGTAGCCTCAAATGTAAGGTCTTTTCTCCTAAGTACTGCAAGAAGAGGGTGATTTTAGAGTGATCATACACAGACACCCTTTCCTCACTGTAGGAAAAGGGAAAAAATGGTCTCAACTCTTCTCTTTCTTATCTGCATAGTTGTTCTTGTATCATCCATAGTAGGGTGCTGGGGGGGGAAGGGATGGGGTTGGTTTAAAATCCCTCATTTGCTCTTTCTGCCCTTCAATTGGGCAAACATGGATTAGAACTTGCCAGGAATATGTGAAATAAAGACTTTTTCCTTCCGCTTACAAGGAGGTTTGCCTACCTGTTGTTTCAAGCTTCAGTGAGATTTTCAAAATCTGAAATAGAGTAAACATTCTGCTAGTCTAATTTTCATATTAAAGCACCTGCTCTTGTAACCACTGTGGTACAGTAGGACAACTGTTATTTTTAAGAAGATATGGCAAAACAAAGCCAGATAAATGAGTTAATCTATTTCTCAGATTTCTAATTCTCTCGATTTCTATTCCTTAACTAAAATACAGACTGAATAAACGCAAATTTTGGTCCCTAATACCACTTTAATGTGTGCAAATAAGAAATGTAGATAATTCAATTTACCATATCTAGATGAATTAGTAGTCCAGTTTTTGCAGTTATGTACAAAGAGGAGTATTTCATGTTGAAATTCAGACTAAATATGTAAAGCTTAAAATCTTCTTTTGGGACATTTTGTCATTGATCAAATTATCCTCATTGTAGCAAAGGTTTTTAACTTATAGTTACTTCACTTTCTCTTGATTTTCTAATACAAAAATAAATGAACACAGAATCTGTAATTTCTGGGCTAAATTACTTGCATTGCTTACATTTTTTCTGATGTTTTGCACCTTAAATGGAATTTTCCGTTGACAATTACTTGGTTGTCTGATGTTTTCCCTGGTTTATATTAGGTATTTGTCATTCATAGAACATTTGGATAATTTACCCAGCAAAATCTTATACATTCTGCATGTACTAATTTTAAAGTATAACGTTTCTTAAACTTTTATAGGCAGTTAAGCACTCTTTCCAAATATAGGAATATAAGCAATTTATCAGGAGGTGAAAATATAACTCGTGCTAGTTTGTGGTATAAATCCATTGTCAGGTCTTTTAAATGGGAGATAACTTGCTCTTTTTTATACAGGTCAGTTTCCCTTGTACTTAACTGCAGAGTTAAAGGATTTTTTTCAGCTTCAGGACTCATTGCAGAAGGAATGATGGAGCAGTGCCTGAAAGGCCATATGGCTTTATGTCTCCTCCTGACAAAGCACGCAAGATGAGCCAAGAGGCAGTCAGAAAGTGAGCCATGTTGCTCATAACAGTTGAAATGTCCAGCTGGAATCTCAGTCTCATCTCTTCTCATAATTTACAGCGCAATGTGACATTGCTTCCATTTCTGTCTGTCTAGTCCATGGAAAAGTCTTTTTACAAACCATCTGTTCTGTAACAGGTTTTGTGACAGGAGTTCACTTAATATATATACTCTTAATGACTTTGGCTAAACTATCTTGAGAATCCACTCCCCTTAATTAATTATCTTGAAGTGCAGAATTAGGAAAATGTGAAGCTCTCTGGAAACTGGTCAAAACTTTGACCTATTTGCCAGCACTTTGCCAAACTAATCCTAAAAAAATAACATCATAATATATATTGAAATTATATTTGAAATTCATCCATATTTCTGTTGCAATTCTCTGTTTAAGTAATTTACAAATAATAGAAAGCATCAGGATTTGTTTGTTTTGATTCAGCATCAAGAGGCAGACAACTCTTTTCTAATTTTTATTTCTATTTCTCTTGTAAATGAGTTGCATCATTTTCTGTGTTAATCTTCATATGTGCATTTGAAATTCAGCTACGGTAAATATGCCCTGGTGACAAGCCCTTGCACTAACTGAATTGAAAAAATAGTATTTTTTTTTTACACATCCATTACACAATTAACTTATAAAACTGTTAAATATACTACACCGACCATTTTCAATCCAGTTTGTGCTTGGTTAACAAGATCTCTTTGAAAGAGAGAGATTCTTTACACAATACTTCTGATTTCATTTCATAAATTAGGTACATTTTCAATTTTTAAGCAATATCTTTCCTACCATTGTGATGATCTTATTGTATGTTATGTGCAGACATAACACTACATTGCTGTTTAATATTTGAAATACTCTATGGTGCAAAATGTATCTGAAGTCTCCCTCATTGCCACATGAATTGCTATATGAAAACTGTGCTGTAAAAATAGAGTAGTAAGATATTTCTCTGTCAGTTATTAGGACCAAGTGGTAATTCTTTCTGGTAGGTATGGCCATTATTTAGCCTGATACTTCCTTCCTGAAATACAAGAGCACATCACATCAGTTGATATGTCAGGAATTAAAAGTTCTCTATGAATAAACACAACTGCAAGCAGCAGTAGGACGGTGATTGAATTCTGTGCAGTTTCAGCATGGTTCTTTCAGTGGAGAGAGAGTGTGCTTATGCATTATTGGTATTAAAGAGCTTATCCAAAAAGTTCTATGCAGTGGATGTGATTCCTTGCTTTAAGTTTTATCATCCTCAGTAGTGTGTTATACATAATCTTCTTTGAATCTTGAAACTAATAACTTCAGTACTTCCAGAGCTGGGGTTTTAAGGCCTCTTCCCCTTATTTCTGCATCCAATATATTTTTTTCTTCTTTCTACCTTCTTCAGGCTCTAAAAGGTTTTGCCATTTGAGTCTTGATCCAGCTTTTCTTCTTTTCTTTTTCTTTCCCCCAGTCTGAGCTCAGGAAGACTATTTCTGCCTCGGATACGAAGTACAGCTCATGTTAGTTCATAGCTGAAGTTGTATTGATCTAACGTGGAAAGCATTGTTTCTGTCTGTAACTGACAGAAAGAAAAACATACTTTGTACTTTTATAAATAGTCTGATTTTTTTTTTGTATCATAGACAAAATACATGCATCTTATTTTCTTTCCTTGTTTGTCCATGATCTAAATTTGGACGGAATTTTGAGGTCCAGTACCTTATTTTCAATGTGGTGCTGGCAGGAACACCTGGCATGCTAAGGACTGGTGATGTGCTGGCTTCCTCCAGGGAAGCTTTCAAAAAGAAGCCACCACAAGCCTCTTTTTCTCATGAAAGCACCATGGTCTGTAGCCACTGTCACTTTAGAGGTGATATGAAAAGGATGAAAGGGAACACTAAATCAGTGTTTTCCAGGCAGGGATTATGGAGGGGGAGCAGGAGTACAGCATTGACTGTGCAGAGCAGTGTCCAATCCGCTTGGTAGGAGCCTCAGCTCGCTGCCTTAGTATTTCATCTCAATGCTAACTTTGACCCCAGAGCATCTGTAGTGAGTCTGGACATATACTGAAATAGATTTCAATTATCAATAGCTATTTAGCAGTGGTACTGCAGTCCTCTGCTTACTTTGGTGCTTATAGGCTTTTTATTTTACCTTACTGTAGTTTAAATACAAGTCTGGACCTTTCCACTGTTTCTAGAAAATTGGCACTGAAAAATAGGAGAAAAAGGTATTCTGCTTTAATTCTCAAATATTTTATCCTCTTCCCATCCCACCCAACCCAACCCCATAACATATCGGAGGACCTGGAACTACAAGCAGTTGATTGATTTAACTGTTGAAGTAGAGTCTGAGTGGGAAGAGGTAATTAGTGTTTTCATGGTGGTGCAGAAGTGTTAGTGTTTAAACATTAATCCATTGCCATCTGTCCTGCTGCTGTTACCCACATGCTGTTGGCCAGTACAGGCAGCTTAACTACTACTCAAATGTTCAGAGCAGGGAAGGACAAGTGATTTCCTTTTGTAGGAGAGACATCCCAAGAGTCAAAGAAATGGTGTTATTTAGAGATATATAAGTAGGTTTTAGAGATATAGGAGTGGGTTTGAAGGATGCAGCATATGTCTTCAAAAGATGGTTCTAATTCTTTGTCTTTAGCTCTATCTAAAGCTAATACTTCATTTAACTTCAAAAACAGCTGCTGTGCATGCATTGTGACATTCACAAGGCTGCTGCTGGGTGCTAAGTATTATTAAATTACCTACAACAGCTGGATCTTTAACAAGTCTCTGACAGGGCATTAAGATTTTATTTTTACCCCTTTTTTCCCTGATGTTCAGACAGCTCACTAATATTGTCAGGAATATATTGTTCTAAGGGGTGAAGAACAAAATAGTGGCAAAAAATGAGAAGCCTATTTTAACTTGATTAAATACAAAAACATAGCTTAAAAGAAAGAGAAGAGCAGTGAGATCTTTCTGGTGTTCTTTATTTCAGAGTTGCAGAGAACACTTAGAGGTAGAAATTCAATAGGATGCTGATGTTCTTAAAGGTGTTGAAATAACAGCAAAGAGATTTGTCAGACATAGGGGTAAGAAGTAATTTAATTGTAGACTTAGATTCTTTCTTCCGCTATGTTATCTTTAAAAGGTCTGAGTTCTATCAGTTTTGTTATTGAGGCATCTGTGGGAAATTAGCCTATTTGTGAAAGAGATTCTTGAAAGTGAATAGTCATGCTTGGAAACATTTGTGTTTGCCCATGAACATTATGTGTCTATATGAGATTGTGAACCTCTTAGATAGGAAGTTCTGGTTCATATCTATTAGATGACTAGTATTAAAAAATAAATAATAAAAATAGTTCCGTTTTCTGGAATTTATCCTCACATATCTTTAGAATATCAGAAATTGCATCTCAATGTTATGTTGCAATTAGTATTGTTTTCTAAAAACATTGATATTGAAGTTCAATTTCTATTTATTTCACTGCTCCAAGTCCTATGAAAATATACAGTTCCAAAACCAACTTCAATGTAACACTGTAACATTAAAAATACATTGGAAAATAGCAATTAATAATCACAGCTAGAAGACTTCTGGTTTTTTGTGATTATTTATAAATGAAATTGTTTATTTGCCTTTTTTTTACTTCCATTTAGAACAGGATTGAGTTTTGAGTTCCATATTATGCCAATACTAGATATGTTTAATTTTGCCACTTGTAGATGGGCAAAGTCTAGATGTAATTTGTCTCAAGCATGTACAAGATATTTAAAAGTATGTTTAGTATGGATTTTAAAATTTCTTTAATACAAAAATATATCTCTGAAAATAACTTCTTTTTCTTTAGGCTATTCTTAGAGTGCTAAATATTGCAGTTGTAACTGAGTTATGAACAGATGGCATTGAATTAATGATTAGCTGAATATTTTTAAATTTTGACTAGATTTCTTCCTGTCAAGAAAAGCATTCCATAAATCTGAAATTAATTAGTCACTGGGAATAGTTATCACTCACTGAATCACTAACTTGAATTAGAGATTAAAAAAACACAGAGTGACCATTTTTTCCCAAATCAAAATTAAGGACTACCTTGCCTTTAAAATAAGTTATTACAACATTAGAGTTCCAAAACTTCATGATTTTGCTTTTGTGTTATTCTGAACAGATATTTTGGTTGTAGAAGTTGTTTTGTTGCTCTTTTATCATACATATTACCAAGGCATCTGAACTCGTTACAACCTTAAAGTTTTCACACATTTAAAGCTTCCTACACATTCTGTTTCTGGTGCAGAAAAAGAAGCCAGGTGCTAGTTTAGCACATCTATTTTTCTCTAGCTGAGTGATTCTGGTTGGCCATACTTCCAATGCGAAAGCTTTCAGCTAGTCCAGATGAAAATTCCACCTGTGCTACAGGTCTTGTCTCTGAATTTGCACATCCATCTGCATCTAGGTTATATTTCTTTCCAGATACAGAATCATACATTCTTTTAAGGACACTTCAGATTTCCCAAGGGTATCAGTATAGCCTCCATAAGTGGGGTATTTCAAAGGTAGACAATCTGTCAGTGGTTCAAATCACAAAGACACAGAATTTCAGTGTCAGCAGGGTAACCGGCTGAGGTAGATGTCTTCATTGGTGAATTGAATTGCATCTTATCTGTTACAAGTCAACAATGAACTCCACTGAGAACCTTAATCAAAAGAGACACTTCCAGAAGCTAAGAGACCAAACATGCTTTTATCCTGCTTCTGCAGCTTTCTGGCCCTTGTCCCACTGTCAGGGGCAAGGAGACAAGTAATTTCCTAAAGGGATAATGCAGAAATCCTGAGAGCTGGGTTAAGCCCTCATCGTCTTGTACCATCATCATAGCGGAGGCTAGTTGCTCAGAAATCTGCAAATGCATTTCACTGATCTGCCAAGTAGCAGAAGGGTTTAAAATTATCATTTTCTGGTCATCAGGCTATATTTTTTTCTCTTGTTTTACTACCCATTAGTACCCAGTAGTAGCTTTTTTGTAGATGAGTCATGTATCTTTCAGTATTTTGTACATTCTTTCATTAAATCTTTCTCATATGAAGTGTGATTATATGAAATGGTAAGTCCTTTTGCATAGATAGCTTCAGGATATTTGTACTGTCTAACTAAAGCAGATAATCGGTGAAATAGTCAGTTTGTAAAAAATAGACTTTTTTAGTCTTCCCTATATAGTAGGTATCAGTATTGAATTAATATAAAAATGTAAAATAGGGGTTTTTTTGGTTGATTGGTTTTTTTTCCAAGAAAGCTTCTAAGTACTCTGGTAGCTCATATCCTTTGTTTCAGTCTTCTCTCTCAAAGTGTGATTGATTCAATTCTTTATCACAAAAATTTTGATTTGCATTCAGAAATATTATAATGGTCTACTTCACTACATTGTGAGTAATATGATACAAAATTTTTGAGTTGCAATAGATTTTATTTGAAGTCCATGGGAAATGCCAAAAGCATTTGGAAGAATTATTTGTATCTTTTTAATAAAGTTGGGGGAGAAAAAAAAAAGGAAGATACAAAGCTAACCCCTTAATAACAAGGATACATAAAGAATATATTGACAAGGTGGAGATTGGTCAAAGGTTGGGCTCCATGATTTTGGAGGTCTTTCCAACCTGGATGATTCTGTGAATATGAGCAAAAATATTTACTAGCTTTTAATTTATATTAATGTAACGTCAAAAAATGTTCAAAAGGCCTGCAGGGTAGAAATAAATCTCAGAATAACCGTCTAATACTTACAGAGAATATTACCAGTAAGAAAGACAAAACCAAAATGCTTTTGTTTTTAAATATTCACAGAGTAAGATCTATAACAGTTATTTAAGCAGGTCATAGGATAAAATGAGTAAGAGGAAAGGTAAGGAACCACTGAGTTACATGAATGTATTTCACTTCATCCAATATAATTTTCAGTCCAGTTACCTCAGAATGATAAAGCAGGCTACATAAACATCCTTGCACTACTAGTAGGTATTTTAGACAGCATGCAGATGAGAGATAAGGCCTCAAAAGATGCAGATAGGTCAAGCATCAGATCTGTTTTTAAGAAAAGAATAAAGCAGAGATGTAGAGACTTATACATCAGTGAATTTTCAGTAGAATTTCTGGTAAATTTGTAGAACATTCAATACAGAAGTCTGGCTAAAAGTCTGACCTAAAGGAAATATATAATGGTAAACAGTAACAGATTTAGCAAGGAATGACTGACCTTATGATCTGCGAGATTTTATATTTCCCAAGGAGAAATTCAATAGTCCTGTTTTGTCTTTGAGTTTCATCTATCTAATGAAGACATTTCATACTCCCTCACTATTTCTACATGTTCTTGCTATTTGATTTGAACATGGTGTTCATCAAGTACAGCAAGTGGTCAGGTATCTCACTATGAATTGTTTTGTCTTTTTTAAACTCATTTCTCTTCAGTGGAATGTGCGGTTACTTAGAAGCAACTCTGTATTTTCATAAAATATATAGTGACCAAACAGCATAACTTTAGTTTTACAGCTTAGCTCAGCTAACAGAGACAATGGAAATATTCCCACTAATTTTGTATGGAAAAGCAGTGTCCAGACTGCTTCAGTAAGCCTCAGCTTCCAAAAGGTATATGCTCAGCTTTGTAAGTTATTTTTGTTGTAAAAACCAATCACATCACAGAAAGCTAAAAATGACAAGGTTAAGGATTAGGCTGAAAACTTGTAAAATTCTCTTAGGATTTAGTAATATTCAGGTTGCATTCACCCTGAGTAAGAAAAATTGATAAGCTTTCTACTCCCATTCACGTTTTGTAGTACACAAAATATGTTAGAGTTATAAATAATAAAGCTGCATGAGCTGGACTTTTGAGCTTGCCAATGAAAGCTAAGTTAATAAATGCAGCTATTAGAAGAATTTAACATATTGTGGCTGTTTATTGATCTCACAAAGAAAGATTCCTGGACAATAAAGGAAAACATGCATAGGAAAGATAATGTAAAAGATCTGGTAATAAAAAATAATATATTTATTTATACTTTAACCTAGTATTTATTTTATATTTTAAAATACTTTATTTAATAATCTAATTTAAATGCAAATTATCCATTTACATATAACCATGTATATTAGTTATTAATATGTTTATTATATATTATTTGTTTATGTTTATAATGAGTCTATAGTATTATGAGAAAAATTAGTCCAATAGAAAAGTCATCTTACTTGCCACAAGCCTCAGTTCAACAATCTAGATCATGTTTTGAGTAAATTAAACTTAATGGGATTATAAGTAGAGCAAAACATACAGTGTGAGTTCCTACAGATACACTTTGGTGCCTGACGTATCTTCCTGTGTCTTTCTTGGCTTTCTTATCTAGGGACCACTATAAGCAATTAAAATATTATAACTAAAATTACAGACAATGCGCATCCTTTTAACCATTACAGAAGCAAAATAAATGTCTTAACTTAAAGCTCAAACAACCTTCAAGAAGCAAAGAATCACATTTTACTTTCACTCATCCATGTGTACTGCTCATAGCTGATGAAATTATGAACAGCTGTATCTGATCAGACCAAAGGTCTGTTCAGCCATGTAATTTCCGAGTCTCATGGAAAATACCATATATTAGGGATAGTAGGAGGAAAAGCACAGAATTGCTCTTGAGCTGTTGTGGCCTCATGTAGAACTAGCATGGAGAGTGCTGTCTGCTGCAACTTTTATGCAACTTCCATATATTATTTTCATGGCTGGAGTTCCACTATCAAGATGCACCAGGAAGAGAGACTGCAGGAAGGATGTATTCTATCCATTGCAGAGGTGACAGGCAATATTTTAGATGTGTTTCTCAGTGAAACTGATATACCGTATCAGTGGTGAACTTGACAGTGCCGGGTTAATGTTGGACTCGATGATCTTAGCAGTCTTTCACAACCATAATGATTCTACGATTCTATGAAGCTCCTAGAAGTAAAATCTGCCTGGGAGGGCAGAATTTTCTGCCAGATTTCATTTGACAAAATCGTAAACCTGTAATATCACTAATCTTTCATTAGTGGGTCTGTAGATCATGATGAAGGAAGTGTCCTGCCTGATTCAGATGGTTCTACTTAGTTTTCTCTTATAATAATGTGTGGCTTATTCCTATGCTAATAATTTATGTTGACAGCTGTTATTGTTATCTCTCAAAAAGGGTAACAAATGTGTGCTTTGCTTCTTCTGGCCTAGCATTTGTTCCCGCTTCCCTTGTCTGAGTAGATAATCATTCAGACTAGGAAACCTTGAAGATCAACTTCACTTAGAAGCAGTAGGTTTCTGACATCTCTACAGCATGGCCATCAACTATTGACAGACTGAGCTACAGGGTTTTTTACCTTCTGCTTTCATGCTTTTTAGATATAATGAAGATGGTCCCTTCCCACCTTCAGCAAATGGAACACAGAATATGTTAGGAATTCTATATTATGTATTCCTAATATAGTCTATATATTAGGAATTCTAATCCCTATATTTAATTTAAGTTTGTTGATTTTTTATCTTTTTCTGTGTCTGAATTTGTTGTGTGCTGGGTGGACATGGAAGGTGATTCAGAAATCAGAGACAACTGCTAGTGTTTGTAATCATATCTAAACCTTGTAAGACTGGCGAGTTCTTGTTGCTATTTATTATCATACCTAATAGTGGTTCTAGTTAGTATTTCTGAATCATAATGAAGTACTGTTAGTCATCGTTGACTTTAAAATGCAGAATGTTAGAACACACATTCTTCGTGTTGTTATTATGATATTTCTTAATGAGTAAGTCAAAATGTCTACAAATTCAAAATGGATACAGTTCTTGTTTTGAAATTTAATCTCTATTACTGTTAATCTGCATTACAGAATCATAATTTTCTATATTTTTATTGCATGTACTGCCCAACATTTTCATTTAATGCATCTTCACTATAGTTAAATTAACAATTTTAGGCTTTGTACCATTTTAAATGTAGCTGGTTTAATGATAGTTTCAATTATACAACTGCTGTGCAACAAGCATGTCTTGTAGACCATCATTACATCCCATGAATGTATGAATGTGAAACATATATTTTTCATCTGTATAGTTCAAATGAAAAGAATTTCACAGAAACATAATAATTTAATTGAGAAGTATACAATTGAATTTACAAGTAAATAGTTTTCCTGAACACAAGATGAGAAAAGAGATTGTCGTGGACATCCCTTGAACCTAATTAAAGATGTTACAGAGCCACCTCCATGTCTAGTATGAAGTAGACTAGCAGTACAGTAAGGAGTAGCAAAGCTAAACAGCTTTTCTGATAGCCATGTTTTTGATAGAAATTACCTTTCCAAACAGAATTTAGAAGATAGATTTTCTGATGTGATTCTCTGGACTGAAGTATGCATTATTCAAGCAGATATGATTTGCTGAAAATAGTGATTGCTCTACAAGTTTGAGATTAGAAATTCAAAATATTTCCTTTGTTCATGCATGATATTCTAAGACTTGATGCATTGTTTTTGTTAGTAGTGCTGTTAAAGATTCAGACATTTAATGAGACGTGTATGTTTGTAGAGTGTTTTTGGAACACAGCAATTTGCTTTACAACTAAGAAGATAACACCCAAATACATAGCAAATGCAACCGCTTGCTCCTATTTCAACTGGGAAATGAAAATGTAATGAAACAGAATTCCATTTTGATAGCATTGATTACTCTGTAGGCAGTTTAACTTTTCTAAACCAGTTTTATAACATTCACACCTGGATCTATATCAAAGAGACAGATTTAACATGTGTTATGTTTTTTATTACTCTCTTAAGTACCTTGAACACACTAACTACTGTTTCAGCAATAAGGAAGGAATACCAATGCACTATTAAGTCCTGAGTGCAACGTGAAGTAAAAGCCCATTTATTTTAGCATTAAAATTTATTTACTTCCTGTGATGATACTTTGGGCTAGCTGAATTCTATGTGTACTTTTATACAATGTGATTCTGAAGCAGCACAAATGCTGAACATCTAAAATATATGCATTTCTTAGTCAAAGTTCCAGATCATTGTTAAGTATTTTTTCATGAAAACCTATATTATACTAAATACATCAAAAGTTTTAAAAAGCAGTTATTGAAACATGGGCTGTCACTTACAGTGATGTATAATGAGTAAGAATGTGGCAGGTCTTTTCTCTTTTTGATTTCTGACACATTTTCTGTTAATTTCTTTTCCTTGCAGAACTAACAACTTTGATGGGTGTAAATTAGCAACATCACAGTACTTATAATGCCACTTACTTTTAGGTGGCTAAGCTATCATCAGCTTTTAAATAAAGATGAAGCTATTTAGTATTAAGTTATTTGTAATTATCCTTTGGTTTCCTGAGCCATAAATATGGTTGCAGGATAAGGGCATCCCCAACCTCCTGCATTTGGTTTGCATGAGAAGGTTCAGGTAGTTTGGGGAGGGTACAGTTACAGGGGTGGCTTCTCTGAGAAGCTGCCAGAAGCTTCCCCCATTTCCCACAGACTGACAACAGTGCAAAAGAATAGAGCATCCTACCCAATTGTGTTGGTAGCATGCATCACTAGGTAATTGATGGCATTTTAAACAAATAATTCAGATGTGTCTGCAGGGCACCACTATCAAGGACATCACCCACCTTTGGAAAGTATCTAGGGGTAATGGATGAATTGCATAAGAGAGATATTTATGAATATATATTGTGATTACAGTTACCTGATGGACTGTTAGACTCGTTATACCTTTTGTTAGTGAGCATTCTGGAATGTTTGTGTGATTAGCATTTATCCCGGGGCGAACATTAGATTATCTGAAATCTGCCCGTGTGTTTTTACAAAGATTTTGTATTTTTTTCAAAACAATGCCAACAACCTGATTAACAAATTTTTAAAAAACTTCAACTGTGGAGAGCAGGGGAGAAAATACCATTTTACACATTTACAGAATAAACATGTCTAAATTCAACAAAATGCATCATCACAAGTATTTTGATAATTCCTTTTAATTTTTTTTCTTTGTAAATTAAAAATAGCCAGAATTTTTTTTACAGTACAAACATAAGTTCATCTGAAAGTAAGAGGAATTGTTTTGATTACATAGATGATTCTGCAGCTTATGGGCTTCTAAGGCAATTCCTTGACCAAAACTCGTTATCACAGTTTTTATATTCCTTATTACATATTTTGATTCTATGCATTTGCATATTGAACTAAAATCTTCCATACTGTGGAGGCAGGATTTTTTTACAAACTTATAAACCAGATTGTTAAACTTAGGTAACATACATTAATTTCTTTGTCCATAATGCCCTCCTCATAATTTTTACCCATATAGATTGATTCCAGGAATGCATTACAAGTCTAATTATGGATCAAAGAGAAAATTTCAGATAATTATTACCTGAAATAATGTATCTAGCCTTATATCTGATTTTTCGTTGCTTTTCAACACCGTTTTCAGAAGTGATGTTTGCTTTCACTTGTTAATAAAATAAAATTTTCAGAAACAATTTGGTAGATGAAACACTGAAGAGTAAGGATAAGACCTGTAAATTGAAAAGCATAGTAAATTTAACAGTCTCAATATCTGCAAACTTTCTTTATTGCAGTTAGATCAATTTCAGATATCTGTCCAATTTCAGAATTATTTTAGGTTTTTTTGAGCTTTGAGACATTTCGGAATATTGTTTCATAAAATATGACATAAATTGTGATATCTTAGTTCATGTTTTTTGTTTGTTTTGGTGTTTTGTAGTGGGGGTTTTTTTGTTATTCCATTGTCTAAGTTTGCAGTAGAACTGAATGAAAAATACTCTTTTCTGCTGTGTTGGTTTGTGTCTTAATGGAATAAGGTCATGTGTTATCTTTATTTTTTCATTGGCAAGAAACTGCAATTTAAACTGAATAAACCCCAGAAAGCTCTGTCTGAATTTTCATTTCAAGATCTCAGTGTTTATGTACATTCTAAATTTTGGTGTTGATTTCCACATAATGCTGAAATAGATGTTTCCATAGTTATTTCTGTAAATTATTTTAACAGTATTTTATAATCCAAATTATCTATCAGGCTTAAAGAAAGGTAAAGCATCATATATTCAATATGTTTTGGATATTCCATGTGTGCCAATGATTAATTCTTGCAAAGTATCTTAGATGTAACAATCACATCCTTGATTTCAGGAGCTGATGCTGTGGAAGCTCAGTGTAAGAGATTTGAAGTGAGAGCAACTGACAGTGGAAGAGTATTGTTTTCTGCAGATGAAGATGAGATTGTCATTGGAGCTGACAGACTGAAAGTAACAGGTATGGTAATATTAAAGTTTATAAATTGATGTAAACATATATTTTTTAATATCTTGAGTAGTAATTAAACTATCAATCTTCTACAAAATTTTAATCCACTGGGGAAGAAAAAGTCTCATTATTATCAGTGATTGTTTGACCAACCAAAAGATACTGCATAATCTAAATATCAATTCCTCTGAAGATATATTTGAATTTAAACTCTGTAGGATCAACTGTGGTACAAATCACACTTACCAATGTGTTTTGGCTTTTATATGTCACAATTAAGCATTGTTTTGTGGTGTGTGTGCCATTTGTTTAGGTAATGCTCCTTCAAAATGATAAAAACTATTGTTATATATGGTGACCTTTGTTTTTTATGTATAAAAGTATCAAGTCTAGCTTCCATATGAATTAAGGGTATGTACTCTGCTTCATTTTGTGAGGCTCAGCTGAAAAACCTTGCCTTGACTTGGCTATATTAGTTTATAATGAAATAAAGGTTACTGTTATGGTTTCACCACAGCCAGCAACTAAGGCTTACACAACCACTCACTCACTTCTCCACCAGTGTGAGTGGGGGAGAGAATTGGAAGGGTGAAAATAAAAAAACTCATGGGTGGAGATAAAGACAGTTCATTAGGTAAAGCAAAAGTCACACACACAAGCAAAGCAAAATGAGGAATTAATTCACTGCTTTCCATGGGCAGTGTGGTGCTCAGCAATCTTCAGGAATGCAGGGCCCCATCACGCATAATGTGGAAAATGGGAATCATACTGAATTCTGCTAAGGCTCAAACTTGGTCCTAATACTAAATGCTGAGAAAATTAATCTTAAATGTATAATTGACACAGGAGATTTCAAAGCATCTATTATAAGTTAAAAAATAAAACATCTTACAAATGTTTAGTTTGTAAGAACTAAGAATTAGATTCCCTGCCACTGAGAAATGCAATCATAAGTTTTAGATGTCATGATCATTAATTTTTAATCAAACATTTGGCACCAAAAGAATTAATTTTATCCAAAGTTTGTGTGATACCTTTAAATTCTTCAGCAAACAGATGAAAGGTGATGAGTCCCTGTGAGCAGCATCAATCAGACTGTATTACTCCACATGGCATGATATGACTGATGAAACCTGGCAGGAAATCATAATGTCAAACATCAACCAGAATTTTTTTCTTTAGTCTATTTTTCTCAAGCTTGTGTTTTTATTATCATGGTGCCTTGAGGTGAATATAGGAAGGAATTATGGAAGAAGAAATAAAACAAAAGTTGAATATAAACCAGGAAAAATAAGATGTGCTTATTTGGAGATAAAGCTCTCACATTTATCTATTTAAGGGTGGTACTAGAATGAAATGATTTTATTTTCTTCTGTAGCAATGAATAGTGTCTCTTTGGAAACACTTCACTGTGAATGGGTCCAATAAATGATTTATTTTGGTAATTAATTTTCAAAGTATGCCCATGGGCGTTGGTAAAAACTACCATGGTAATGTGGGATTTTTTGTATATGATATTTTCTTCATTCAGAAGAATGTTTTTTAATGCTCAGATTTTAAAAGCAATCTATCATAAGTCAGTCTATGAAATAGTTGATTAATGAAAGATTAAGTTGACAGCTTCTCACTGATTGTTTTTTGTATCATTTCTATTTTTAATTTTTATATAGGCAGCCTATTCCAAGGAGAAAGCTATAGATGAAACAGGGTAGTAATCCACATATCAATTTATTTCCCAGATAAGAAAAATATGGAATCAGAAGAAATACTTTTTGGTTTAGATATATTGCAGTTATATATTTCTATATTAGGAGTCTCTCACTTTAAAATTAGGCAATTGGCTGGTTTAGTTTAAACCTCTTATTCTTCCTTCCATTGCTAGTTTTGCTTTTTCTTTTAACTGTATTAGCTCTTTTCTACTTTATTACTCAAGGAAAGAAGAAAAAGGGTTCAAATTTTGCTTTGTGTCATAGAGCTTTGGAGGGAGGAAAGAGAAAGGCTTGATGAAGTGAACATATTAAAGAACTGGGGAAACAACTAGTGATAAGAGGCTAATTTTCTGGTGGGCTCATGGGTTCCTTTCTCCATCTCTTTTATTCACCCTGCTATTCCGATGGACAGCATCCATAGCATCATGGAGTCTTCTCTCTCTCTGCAACTTCAGAACAAGAGTATCGGATTTTTACTTCTCTTATTTAAATCTTAATTCAAAGTTTTTTTCCCTTTGCTTTTATTTCATTTTTCTTTTGACTGGAATGTAATCTCTGTAAGATACTCTTGTAGCAGAACTGTACTGGTCAACCACGTTCATGAGAGTACAAGCACATATCATGAGGCAGCTTTATCTTGCCAGAACACTTTTGAGAAAGATCAAGAATCCCTAGGTCAGCATACATTTTTCTGAGACAATGCTATGAAAGAAAGTTACATAAAAACCTTCACTGGATGGCTCTGTTAGTATTGTTTGTCTTTCTCTTTTTTTCTTAAAGCAAATTCATAATTAGCAGCTGTATAAGAAAGGACGAAGGAATGTGTAACTCACCTAGTTTTAGTCAAACTACACCTACTTTATTTTTACAACGTAAATGGTTTTTTCTCTCCTTTGACTTCTGAGGTGGCTTTCTCAGTTAAGGCTAAATGCTCATTACCAGAAACTCTCTTTTTTCCCATTCAACTTATAATTTTCTATCCAAATTATACAAACATTTTGCTTTTTGAAAAGGGTATGTCTCTCTCTGTGATTTTGAAGGAGAAAAGACAACAATTTAACCCTCATGTTGTCTCCTACATGTTCTTTTGATCTATATAACTCCTTCACTTTTCTATAACGTTCTTTATTTAAACATGATTATGTCTCTGACCCTTCCAACACCCATGAAAACTATAGTGTAATTTGTTTTGTTCCAGGTTTACATAGCTTCTATATAAGTTATACTTGTACATGTGGCTTTTTATGTTTATTAATCATGCTTTAAAAAGGCAAAGCAAAAATAGATTTGCCAATTAAATGAGATAGATCTTCCATCAGAAGCCATTGCTGCTCTGCAGCCAAATCCAATTATGTTTTCTAGATGTAGCAAATCAGCTGTATCATTTTTTCTAAATAACCCAGTCTAAATTGTTCAGAAAATATTACTTACCTCTAAGGAAATTGAATTAATTTTGTTTCCTACTACTTTCTTAATTGCTGGATTATTTTCTTTCATCTCTTATTGCTGCATATCTGGATGGTATAGTCTGTTTTAGCACAGAACCTGAAGCCCTTTCTGCATAGAACTGAATTTTTTTATTATGATAATTGACATGTCAACAGTAATACTATTCCTCTAAAAAGAAATAAGGAGATACTTAGAAACTAATCAGTTATAGTTTTACCAAGATTTCAGTTCTGTAGAGTTCAACTGCTTCATAATTTTTGGAACCACAAATTTTTCACATGCATGAAGTTCCATGTCTATATGGTATGAGCTGATATAATTAGTTGAAGATCACTGTTTTCCCATATTTCAAACATAAATATAGTTCTCATTGGGGGAATTGCAGTTGTACAAAGGTTTGCACATTGTTGCTAGCAGCGCTAGGAGAAACAAAAGGAATAGGCATAAAAAATTTGCAGGTCATTATGACTTCCTAAGGGCCTTCTTCCTTGTCAAATAGCACAATTATGTAAAAAAATGGAAGTCAAAAAAGGACAGTAGAGTACATACTTCGGTAACTTTCTCAGATTAATAGCAGGACGTGTACAGGTCAAATCTACTTTGACGCCAAAACAGTGTCAGGAAAAAAATGTGAAGGGCTGCAAGTATCTTTTTCATTACAGTGAAGTAAATGCTTACAGTGCTTTCAGTATGGCTTTTTATCAGTCATTGATTTCACTAGATGAAAGATGAGAGCCTTGATGTGTCAAGGAAACTTCAGAAGGTTCCAGCATACTCATATTCTCATCGTATTCTAATAATAATCAGAATTAATATGCAGAGGAGTGCATCAATACTTCAGTTTTGATTTTAAGATTATGCTGCCAGACTGGGAGTCTGCAGGTAATTGAAATATAGAAAGGTCTTCCAGGGTAGTTAAAAGAAAATGATAAAATAGAAATATGGCTTATGGCTATAAAAAGGAAATATGACAGAATTATGAGGAAATATATGTGAATTGCAAATTAGGTTGGAGAAGTAGAAATAAAATATTTATAACAAGTACTGAAATGTAGAAAAATAACTTATTATTTGATGCATGGTGTTATTACAGTAGGCTTTTATCTAGTGCCTTGAGAGACTTCAGTATGAATGGGAAAGAATATCTTGGATTTGCCATATTCAGTGGGTGGATTGTCATTCTGGACAGATGGAGTTTGGAGAGTGAAGTGGCATAAGATGAGGGGAAGCATTTAATCACTTTAAGGTGACTTATGGAGCCAAATTATCTGACCAGAGTAAAACTACTGTATTTGATGTTGTACTAAAATTTAATCCTTTAAGCAGATATGACAAATTCTTGGTATCCTGAACACTGAATGAACCAGAATTCTTTTATCACCATCTGTCAGCAACAAAAATGCATCACATATATAGGATTTCTGTGTTTCCTGAGTAATGAGTACATTAATATGTACTCCAGTGATGAATAAGATTTCTGATAAGCTTATTTAGATCTCAAGAAAGCTCTTAATGTCCAGGCTTGTCTTTACAGGAGCTCTGATTGAAAGATAATATTATTGTGGTAGTCTAACCACTTGGCAAAAGAATAACCTGTCAGGGCATTACACTGGAGGTACAACTACAGAGCTGATTACAATCACATATATATATCTGACTCCAAGCTGTCTATGAACTGAAAGCTTTATAGGCAGGCTACAAATTGTGAGAATAAACAAATAAATAAATAATTTCTTGTCCAGGAGATTGCTTAAATATATTTATATCTTCTTTTTAAGGGTAGAATGCATCCAGCCAGCTCAGATTCCAAGCAGTTTGTACTTACATCAGCCTGCAAGTGACTGTGTCGTTTGTTGGAGGAAGACAGTAACCTAAGGATAATAACCGTTTATTGGCAAAAGAAAGATTTTGATTTTTGGCACTTGAAAATGTGTCAAGGAAAAGAAGATTTGGTCTCAGAAACATATGTAAAATGAAATAAGTCTTGGTAAAAGAAATTTTTCTGAAAAGAGAATAAACCAAAAAGCAGACAAATGTGCAAACAGTTGTGTCAGAGAAGGAAAACGTTCAATTCCTCTACAGACATTTCACTGAAAAATATTCATCTAGGCTGTTCTGTAGGCTGAGATATAGAAGAAGCCAGCATATAGTCAGGCAGAAGAAAGGAAAAGAAAGGAAAAAAAACCCAAACAAACAGCTAAATAACACTCTTTTGAAATAGAGGTAGGAGAAAATCATCTCCTACCTAGTCAGTCAACCTCTCTATAATCCATATTTTTGAATAACTCTCCTTAAATAATGGACCTTTTCTTTTCCTTTTTTTCATGATAGCGTCAGTTACAAGACAAGACAGATTTTAATCCTTTCCTCTCCTTCTGGGCTGTAACCTATTTAATTCTATTTAATAGGGTTGTTTTGGTTTTTTTTTAGCTTATTCTGTTCTTGTCTGAGCTATTTCTCTGCAGAATGCAGCCACCAATTTCTCAAGGTTAGTGGAGACCATTTTCCCTGTTCTGGTAGAGAGCAGTATCAATCCAGAGCCTGGTTCAAACTTACAGAGTGAATCTGATTTTCAGGTTAAGCCTTTGACACCGAGATTAAGCCACAGGGTATTTGTGGCCAATGTAAGAATTAATATTTTTAGGAAAACCTGCCAGTGTCTGCATGATATTCCCAGTCATATTCCACATTCCCTGTTGAAGGACTGTCAAAGTCCACAGATGCAATTTAAAATAGTTCTAGTTTGAAATATCTGAATTGCATGATACCAGGCAAATCCACGTGACATATGGAAGGGTTGAAGTTCACTGGAAAATTGCCCCACTATTAGTTACATAACTCTTAAATCAAACAAAAAGAGCTTTTTTGGAAAACCCACACTAAACATTCAGAAGGTTTTGGTGCAGGAACTGGGTATAAATTGGATTCAGACTCTGTAGCAACATTCTAACTCTTAAACCTGAGCTAAGTCTGACACTTACATGCCCTCAGGCTTTGTAGTTTTGAAAATGCACATTTAAATTGCAGCAGCCAGACCCATCTCTATTTTTAAAACATAGCTACTCACAGGAGGGAAAGGTGAATCATAAAAGAGCTCCAACATTCCTATTTTTCCTTTTTTGTGCCTTAAAGAACTTGCTTGTGGTTTATTTATACCTGGAAAAAAATTCTGTTGCTGGAGATAAGGGTCAGGCTGCAGAACACTATAGGATTTCAGTTCAATAAAAAAGAGTATTTGGTTCCAAATACTCACCCTATAATGATGACACTACAGGCCAAAAATATTTTGCTTTGTCCTGGAGCAGTATTCTCATTAGGTGCTAGAAGACTAAATAATTTGGATTTCAATTTGTAAAGCTTTCAGAATAGGAAAAATACTGTTACATTTTCAGGAGATATTATAGGCATCTGACATTTCAGTAAGAATATACTGATGTACCTCTTACTGTGAGACATGTAATACATGTCAGAACTGCACTTCATTTTCTCTGAATTCTATTAAAAACCACTACAAACTGTCTTTTTTATTTTGACCATAGACAAACTTTTATCCCAACTTTAAGTGCAAGCTAAGGTATTTAGTAATCACAAACTGCATGGTGAGATTATATAAGCATTTGTCATGACATACATCATACTTTACAAACTTACATGAATGAACAGGAAGATCTTGACTCTAAATTTAGGTGGAAAGTAGCCGAAATCCTAGCATGAATGTACTGTTTGAGTCCATGGCAGTCACAGTTTGATACAAAGCCTTACTCAGAAGGAGGGTCAGATCCCCCTCCGTAACATCTTGGACTTCACTGTTTTCCCTAGGTCTGTTTCCAAAGCAGGTATGTAGGTATGCAGGCAAAGCTGTGAAAAACATAGATTCCAATAATGTCTGCTCTGCAATACATTTCAAAGCTTATTCATAGCAGACTCCTATAAGCTAGTAATAATTTCACACACAGGAAGCAGCTCTAGAAAAAAAAATTATTTCACCCATGAAAATATGGCCTGCAGCTTTCAGCCTACATTGTGAATTTAAATTCCTATCCTCATTGTGGCTAATGATGAGTTTAAATTTCACAGTGTCTGACAGCATTAAATTCAGCACACCAAGACACAAACATAATAAGTCATCATTCTGGCTTTAGAAAAATACAATATATATATACAGGCCTTTGTATTTGAATTAAGAGTGTGTAACAGTGCAGCTTTGCTCAAGGTTCAGAAAGTACGGAAGTATGGATGTGTTATGAAGTTTAAGAAGTATAGATAGAAATGCTTAAAAATTCAGGATAGGTAATGTAAATTCCAGAAGTAAGAGTTGTAAAAAATCCACACATATTCTATGAAAGACATGAAATTATGTGTGGTAAAAATTATCTCACAAAAATAGAATGAAGAAAAAACCTCAATATCCAGGCAGAAATGGATGCATCTGAAAGCTGTGTAACTGCTCTGAGATTCAAAATACATTTTTATTTATACTTCATGGGTATTGAAGAAAGGGCAAATAACCTGTGGGATAATACTGACGACCAAACCAAAAGAATGAAACAGATTAGGCTTTTGATAAAGAAACGGTATCATCTAATGCATAGGGCCTAGTGACAATGTTTTGAAATATTTGGGGGCCTCTTGTTTCTTTTAACTTTGAAAGACTTTTAACTACAGAGATAAAAATCCATTAGGAAAAAAAAGAAAATATCAAGATTGTACAAAAGATTTATAGATTCTAAGGATAACAGTGTTGAAAAAGTAATGTGAGAAGTGTTGCTGATCAGTGGGGAAGAAGTGAGAATGTGAAAGTGAAAAGAAAGCTTAAAATTATTTCAAATGAAAACATCCCCTGCTCCAAAGTTACAGAGAAAGACAACAGCGACACAAAATCAAACTGACTTCTAGGGGTCAATTTTCAAACCTCAAAGAAATCATAAATAATACTTAAAGTTACTCCCAGAAAAAGTGTTAAAAAACATTTTGATCACAAGGTCAAGAGCATCATGTGATAACAAGAAAGCAAAATATGACGCTAGAATGTATAAACAGGAGTCGGTCCTGCAGATATTCTCACCTATTGCACACTGGCAAGGTCCTCTTCAAAGAGTTTAGTCCTGTTTGGTGTACCATTGTTCAGTTAACAACTGGATAGAAAGTACATCCATAAGACTGATTAGTTATCCAGAAGAATTATTTCTGAGGAAGAGAGAAGTTTGTGCTGTGTAGCTTGAAGAAAAAATCTCAAAGAGAATACCATATCAGTCTTGAGGCCCTGAGAAACAACCTGTTGAAAAACAAGGGATGCAATCTATCAGTTAAAAAGCCCCAAAACTGAAAATAGTATCCAAACAAAACAAACAAAAAAACCACCCCCAACTAACCAAAAAAAAACCCAAAAGCCCCACAAAACACCTCACACCAACTAATCAACAAAAAATACATAAAACTTTGAAATGAAACAATATAGGAACAGGGAAATATTTTAACTGTTGAGAATGTAGAATTTCCTTCATTTTCTACTTCAGAGCTAATTATATTGTGTGTTGAAGATGAACTGGTTGATCTTGATTTGGTTTTGAACTTAACGATCACAGAAAGGAATAAGCCATAGCAGATACCAGATATTTCCTTTATACGTCTGGTCACAAGCTATCTAATATAAATTCAATAAAATTTTTTCTTTCTAATCTTAATTCTTATTAACATGTTAGATATAATCCTCTTCATTGTAGTTTTATTTATATTCTTTAAGGGGTTTTTTTTAAGTTATAACACATTGGTTAGAATGAAAAAACATGAGGGTAGCATGACCAAAAAACTCTCAATCAGTACATGCATTTGCACCTAGGTCTCCATTTTGATCTCTTACTAACTGCTCATTAAATCTATCAATTACAAAACACTCATTTTGACTTTTACATAAAAGTGTTTTTGTTCAAACTAAACTGAAGATTCCTTTTTTTCTCTTTAACAAAATAAAGGAAAAAATATATCCTGAACCTGTACAGGACAACCCCATGAATCACACCATGCTCCTGAAATGCATCTTGAATTATGTTAGTCTTGGTGCTGTGACCACTTTCCTGGGGAGCCTGTTCCAGTGTCCAACCACCCTCTGGGTGAAAAACCTTTTTTAATATTCAACCTAAACATCCCCTGAAACAACTTCAGGCCATTTCCATGAGTCCTGTCACTGGTCACAAGAGTGAAGAGATCAGTGTCTACCCCTCCTCTTACCCTCACAAGGAAGTTGTAGACTGCATTGAGGTCTCCCCTCAGTGTCCTCTTCTCCAGGCTGAACAGAACAACTGACCTCAGCTGCTCCTCATACAGCTTCCCCTCAAGGGCCTTCACCATCCTTGAGGTACTCCATTGGATGCTCTCTAATAGTTTAATATCTGTCTTATATTGTGGCCCCCAAAACTACACAAAGCACTCAAGGTGAGGCTTCTTCTCCATTCCTGCCAGCCCACATCAACTGGAACTAGTGGCGTGGAGCTTGAACTCAGTGTAAGGTTTGCCTTTTATTTGTATAGGAGCAAGAACGAGCCCTAGACGAGTAAACTAAATTGATGCTTAAATTCACTAAAGTTTTCTAAAATTAGTAATGACTTATTGCACTTAAAATATTCATTTTTCTCACCCATGGTTTGTCATTTTAGTTGTCTCATTGACTTGAGCACTTTTTCATTTTTCAGAGGTTCATTGCCTTTCCTTAGGGTTTGAATTTGCAAGGCCAATAGCTAAACACTCTGGCAGTAAACCTACAAAGCATTTAAATATATGCTTGAATTTGGGTCCTGTGAGTTGTAACACTGAGGCTAAAACATACAATGAGAAACTTTGTAAAATGAGGGTAATAAATAGCTCTCAAGATCTTGAACTGACATTAGAACTGTATGAACAGAAGAACACACAACAAATGTAGCTGGTTTTGATCATATCTTGGCAAACTAGAGCATCCATGGTTAACCACACTGACATTCTACAATAATGTTTTAGATCGACCCCTTCATCTTACTGAATAGAAAATGGAAAGAATGTGGGTTTGACCATAAAAAAGAACCATTCTCTTGTCCTTTATTTCCTTCTGCATGCAGTTCCTTTTGGACAGTATATACTGTCCAAACATACTTCAGTTTTAGAGGTTAATTGCTTTTGGGATGTATTGACAACTTCATTTTTGAGTAAAATTTAGTACAGTGAGGGGAAGATGAGAAAGCTGCATGATTAAGCAGACTTTGCTACAAGAAGGGATAGAATGAATGAGTTTCGCAAGGTAAAGCAACCAGAGACCTCTCTTTTCACTCATCATACTAGAGCTGGTAGCCCATACTAAGACCTACATGTCCATGCTTCCTGGTAATTTACATTCATAGTTAAACTGAACTGAATATGAACAGCATAAATTTTACTGGTTTAATATATGAAGAACACTTGCACTGATCCTGTCAACACTAATATCAGTATTGGTTATAGTGGGATATATTTATCTGTTTCTTCCTAGCTAGAAAGCATTAGAATTCAGTTTTATGGTAACTGTTCTTTAGCATGTACCTTGGTTGTCATAGAAGCTATCAGATTTGTAAAACATTTGAACCTTATTTTGTGAGCATGCTAGAAAAACACTCCTGGAGAGTAGATCTGAGCACACAATTACACAGACAAACATGCACAATCATGTACAGACAAATACCTTCCAGTTCTTCCAGGCAGCCTTATCACTTTAAAAATGCCAAAATATCATTTAGCTCAAGCAGAGAATTTTCCCTTAAGTATTATCATTCTAAACTAATCCGATGTATAAAGTGTGATAGAAATGACAGCAAGTACTGTAGGTTACACCACTTACAATGTAATAGTGTATTTTCCTGTCCTTTATCTACATCACTGTCTGTAAAGCGTGTTGTGTTGGTCAGAGGCCTAGATACAGCAGCATGGAAAATTTTTAAAGTACTTGGATATCGTGCTATGACCCTAGCTGGTTCCAAGTTCAGCAAAGCAAGATACTAGAAGTAACCAAACGCTAGATTCACTTGAAAAATTCCTGTCCCAATTTACGGTTTAAAGCGTGAGGTGAGATTGGTAGTTGCATCTGAAAGTCTTTTTTCATTAAACATCAAAGGGAGGTAGCTTTTTTAAAAGTATTTATCTTCGTATCAAGCAAGCTAGTTGTATTATTTTTGGTATTTTTATCTTAGCAGCATTACCAAATGATGGACTACTTTTTAAATCTGTTTTTACACTCTCAGTGTGGAGCAGAGAAAATGCAATAGATAAAGAGTACTGTGCGGAAAGATCATCTATCAACAAGTTAGTTTCACGTTTTAACTGTCAGAACTGTTTTCAGGCTTTTTATAGTTGCAATTTTTATTCTTGTCACTGTCATTCTCAGCCTTTCCTCCCTGGTTTATATTTAGATTTACAGTGAAAGGAAAAGACCAATTAGAATTTCCAAATTTTAAGTTTTAATGAAAACACCTTTTTTTTCTTCTTCTTCTTCTTGACAGCAAATCTAATGGTAACTCAGAACAATTTCATTTAGGCAAAAAATTAATGTAAAAAAGTTGTATAGATACTAAAGGGAATTTTAATGCAAAACAAGGAAAGGAGCAGAGGAAGTATCCTGCTGAAAAAAAACCATTATATATTATTTATAGTGATAAGATGTCTGGAGGCCAGAGGGAGACTAAAAGACAAGGAAGATTAAATCTAAAAGAAGCATATTCCTTTGGAAGGTTTAAGAATAAAAGAATAGAGATCTTCCCAGTCACGTTCTCTTTCATGTAAGCTGAAAGGCTAGAGCGGTAAGCATCATGACAGTTTATTAAGTGGATAATATAGAGAAATACCTCTTAGAGCTGATCTGAAGAAAAGGCAAAATAAAAAAGATTTTCTTTTTTGTCTCTTAACCTGTCTCTGAAACTAGTAATGGTTTTTGTTGATAGATGGACAAAGGAAATATATTTTTTCTGTGCTTTTAACTTAAAAATGATAAAGCAAAAGAACTAATTTCATGATGACTGTCAAGTTGTATTACATTCTGTTCCCTAGGCATGACTATCCTGGTGCCCAGGATTCAGTTTTCTATTCTGAAAATATTTGAACATAATGTACTTTAAGAGGATGTGAATAACAGGTTTCTCTGGCAGCTGACCACACTGAATTTTCATGTAGCAGTAAAGCCTGTTTTGCTAGTTTTAGCTAGACATACCTTGGTCTGTAGCAGGGCAATGGAAAGCGCTTAAATCTTAAAAGTCTGAATTTATGATAGGTATGTGAAAGGTGAATTTATGATAGTTGTATTGCAGCAGTGATGAGAGTGTGATTTTTGAGTCTCTCCTGACTCACAAACAGTAAAAGAGCAAATATTAGATGAAGGTTTTGCCACTAGACTCACAGCAGAGCTGGGCTGTTGCAAGATTTGCCAAGTAATCTGAATTGTGGTCATAGTCTGAGTCCTGGATACTGCTCCTTGGTGACATAGAAGGAACTATTGAGACTGGCACTGATAAATTACTCTGTGACCAGCTCAGTCCCATCTTGAAAATGGAGTGGTAGATCTAGTGGTAAATTACTGCCATAAACCCTCTTCCTACAGCATCTGCAAGGTATGTGGCACGTCTCTTGTGGTTCTTGCCCGAAAAAAACGTATGAGTCTTTGGCAAAAGATGTATATTTCAGCCAACTTTCACATATTACACTGCGCTTTAGTATCTTGTCCTTTCCTGCAGAAAAGGCTGTCTTTCCTGTGATTAGTACAGATAACAAATAGGCGCATGTTTGCTAACACAACCATCGGTGGTTTACAGTCACTGCAGTTAATTGGTTTGAAATACACCTACTTCCATTTTGTTGCTAAATTAAAAGGTTTGCTTCATGGCTATGCAGACTTGAAGTGAGAATATTAAGTGACAAAATTACTGTTGCACATTCACACTCCCTTTCACAGCAGCAGAATTTCCATTTAAAGCTGCAGTAAAGACTTACCTAATGCCAGGTGTAAATGTGCTGTTTTCATCTGTGTAATTTACTTCTAGAGAGAAAACCAGAACATTAATAAAGAGCAGGAATAGAAACTCATAACAGGTTGTAATCACTAGTGGTAATATCAAATAGAAACCTTGTAACAACCTTGTGAGGATTTGATATTGTAGCTTCATTTTTTTTCTTGTATCTGAAAAAAAAAAGAAAAATACTTTCAATAATTTGAGATACTAGTGTTCTTGTTAAACTTCGGTCTAATAGGCACCAAAATGTATTACAGCCACATATCCCTATTTTAGCATTGCGGAAATACATGTGAGGATTCGTCACAGATCTTCATTCTTGCATTAATTTAGAAGTGTTTGGAAGCATTTGAAGACTTTTTAAATACGTACTATATACTTGCATATGATGAACTATAGGGTGCACAAATGCACTTATTTAAATATTTGATTATAATTTATCAATGGCGTGCTAATTCCAATGCCGTAAAAATACTATAGTAGAGCCATTTAAAAAATTTGGATAATTGTCCTGCTGCTTGTGGCCTCCTTTGCATAAATAAAACAATTTACTAAAATGTATGAATGCAGCAGTAATTATTACATACTCATAACAATTTTTCAGTATGTTACAGTAATGGCAAAGTAGAGAACAGAAATAAATGCACATTTCCATACGGCATAGAGAACTTGCCTTTAAAACGTAAATATGGTACTCTATGAAGCAGTTAAAATGCTAAGGGTAAGTAACTTAGATGACTTCTGATATGGTTAAAGTGGGATTTCCAAACAAGATTTTACCAATTTAGATAAAATTCAGATCATCAACTGCTGATCAGATGTTGAAGGCAAAAGCTTCAAGGTGCTTGGGGTTTTCTGCATTGTTGCTCTAGTCTCAGTCCATTAATGTTAGTAACTAATTCCTAGAGATGCTAATGTCTCCATTTTGGCTACAGATAAAATATAAGTAATCTGTGTTCCTAACTTAGGCAACTAATGTGATGGCTAGACTTAATGGAGAAATTCCTGAAATATTCCTCTGAGCTTTTAACTTTTCAAAATCAAACTATTTATTTATGGAATGTCATCACTGGAGGGCAAATGCCCTTTACTTTTATTAAAAGCTAATCATAAATTATTTTATTTTAGAGCTTTTTGAAGCAGATGCAGCAAATATGCAGATATTTGCCTGTATCAAAAACAGTGCGGCCAGCATGACCACAGGAGTGATGGTCCCCTGTACACTGCACTGGTGAGGCCACACCTCAAGTCCTGTGTTCAGTTCTGTGCCCCTCATTTCAAGAAGATGCTGAGGTACTGGAGCGTGTCCAGAGAAGGGCAACAGAGCTGGTGCAGAGTCTAGAGAGTGAGTACGATAAGGAGCAGCTGAGAGAACTGGGATTGTTTAGCCTGGAGAAAAGGAAGCTTGGGCAAGACCTTATCACTCTCTACAACTTTGAGAAAGTGGGTTGTAGCAAGGGGTGGGTCAGTCTTTTCTCCTCAGTGACTAGTGACAGGACAAGGGGAAGTGTTCTCAAGTTATACCAGGGGAGGTTCAGGTTGGACATCAGGAAGAATTTGTGCACTGAAAGGGTGGTCAAGCATTGAATGGGCTGCCCAGAAAAGTGATAGAGTCACCCTCCCTGGAAGCGTTCAAGAAATGACTGGTTATGACAATTAGTGCTATGGTTAGTTGTCAAAGTGGTGATCAGTTAAGGGCTGGACTTGATGATCTTGGAGGTCTTTTCCAAACTTAGTGATTCTATGATTCTATGAAATTGGATAGACATTCCTGGCTAGATTTTGTGGGTAGGCAGCTGTACGTTATTTTTTCAGAAAGCTTCAAAATGGGAAATTATTGCTGTTTGTTCTCAAAACTGTGTGAGAAACAATTTTCTCATTCTCTCATTTTGTACTTGGGATATCCAAGTTTGTGTACCATTCTTTTACATTCCAGGTGAGTCCGCTGGTTATGAAGCTACTGAGTGTTGCTCAAAAGTCTTATTCATTGATTCATTCATTTTTCATCAGGGAAACAACAACTCTGCTTTGAAATTCATTAACAATTCATTAGGCATAAGCCTGAGTGTTCCAAAATCTAGAGTTATCTACTACAACAAAGTGAAAATGTGATCTTTTTGATTTATTAAATATGAAAATAATCCCATTAAAATTCTATCTTTTGAATGTAGACAGGGACACTTTTTGTGTCTGATGAACTATGATGAACCCATAGTCATTTACACAATTTTAAGGAAAGTGCAAGTCCAGATTATCATCTACAGGAAAATATGATGAATTTTGAGGGGGGATATTAGAAAGTATTTACTGTGAAATCTCAATGTAAGATTTAAGTCTATTCGTATATCTAGCTATTGTAAAGTTTCAAGGAGACTGTATCAATTCAAGCAGAAAATGATTGTATTTCACCATTTTTATTGTCGTGTGTATCTCCATCTGTCATACATAATAGGGAAAAAAAGTAAAAGATATTACAGAAATTATTATTTTTTAAAACCTCTTTTCTTTAAACCCCTTATGTATATTTCAATTTCATTCATGTTTTGAGGAACTATTCAGATTTAATGTGACTTCTCAGCAGTTTCATTTACGTTTATTGGCTTTTTCATCTCAGAGGGAGCATTTAGAATAGCCATTTCCAATTATTAATTAAATGATGTTACTGCTATTCTCAGTCTAGATTTTATTCAAATAGATTTACTTTTTCAGAAAAGTAAATTAAGTGGTGGCCAAACATAGATTTTAGATGTGAACCTTCAAACAATTAGATGGATAAGAAACTGAACAGATAGGTACAATCCAGTATCATTTGCAGTGCAGGACAAGAGGTGTCTCAACTGCCCACCATTAAGAAACTATGTTTCAAATGTTTGTACTTAATAAGTTAAGATGCTATTTAAGAAGATAAATACTGACTGTTGCAATTTTGCAAGTATTTCCTGGAGTTGTGATTTGCTTTGATCAAAATTTAGCACACTGAAGATGCTGAATTTTTATTTATTGGGGAACTTGTTCTTATTTAAATAAAAGGCTTAGTAGAAGTCTTGCTTTAGTAAAGCTACCGTACAGAAAATATGCATCAAATTAGTCATATTCAAGGGCTTTGAGTAATAAATCTAAATAACTCCTTTTAGAATTTACTTTTTAATAACAGCTTACCTCTGAAGATTTCAATGCACATGCTTTAGTTTTATAAGGAAAGAACTGCATCTAGTCAGTCTGTACTACAACTTCCTACCTATAATATACCTCATATATATTGGCCGCATCAGTGCCACATCTGAAACCTTCATCATTTAACATTAGTCATTTTTGCTGCTGAGGGACTCTGCAAGGTGGAAATGCCAGCAATCATGTCAGTCATTGTAGACAGTGAGCCCATGGCACTAGGGATTATAAGAATCCCCTGGAGCTAAGTGGAGAAATTCTCCCCAGGTTAAAGTGACTAAAAACGTTTCTCTCAGGATGCCCTGTTCTGTTACAGAAATGTACCCTGGCTCTGTCTCTCCTGTTGGCCCATTTGCTTCCCCTGCTCCTTTCTACCCAATATGGCCCTAATCCAGAATGCCCTCCCTTCCCTGTTTCCCCATTCACCCTTGTCCCTTAGTCCCTCCCTCACTGTTTCCCTATTAGTTCCCATACCTTAGCCCCACCTATGTATTGCCCCATGCCCTCAGTTTTCCCCACCCCTGTATTTAGTCTTGAATTCTGTGTGGTCCTGGGTCTTTGTCACTGCCCAGGTTCACTGCGTGTTTGCTACTGCTCCTGTTCATGAGCAGCAGGGCTGGAATAAAGGCTGCACACAAAGACCCTTCCTGCCTCTTTGCCATCCACCTGTCGAAGGAGCTATCCGGGGGGTGTGGGTGTGGGTGTGTGTGTGTGTGTGTATGCGTGTGTGTGCAGTAGCTGCCAAGCCACTTTCAGACAAAAGTCGGTTTCAGAGTTACAGCACCCCACCCAGAGCACCCTCGGAACTGACAAATCATGTTTCCATAAAATAACTCACTTACTTTCATTTTAGTCATGTACACCTCCATAGCAAAAATCCAGTTGAATCCTACCTTTTTAATACAAGTACCTAGTGAAATTACACTTCAAGTAACTTATAAAATTAGAAGTCTTGAAGAGATGCAGAATCAATGTGAAGGCCAGAACTTGCATTCCCACTCATCCTAAACTAAACTCTAATAACTGGGCTTTTGTAAAAGAAGGAACAAGTATTTTATGTGATGTTTTTATGACAATTGGTTTGTGTAGTTGAATATTTCTGGGTTTTTTTCCTGTCTGTCAGTGATTAGCTCTTCCAAGGTCTTAGTGTTGAATAACAGCTATTGAAGTTCACAAAAGCCCTTTTAAATTTTATCTTGGTACCCATGGTAAAAGAATTAAGAATTTTGGCTTTTATTGCAATTAAATTTTTAGAACATAAAAGTTCCAAACATAAAATATGTAGTCTGTGTTTTTAAGGTTTCTTCAATGGTAAAAAAAAAAATGATTATTTATTCCTCTTTGTGAAATCTGTCAGTGCTTTAACTTAACTAATTAGTGTGCAACAAGTAAAATTGCAAGCTTCAAAAATAATAAATATTTTACAAACCCTTCTTTAAAGTCTGTAACTGAGAGGACAAACTGGTATCCCAAACTAGTACCTGCATAATCTTAGTAATTGTTACTTGATGTTTCTGAAAAATATAGTGAAAGATCAAGGTGGTAAAACTGAGCTGCATCTGTGATGCTGCAATGCCATGTAGTTTGTATACATCAAAATGGTTCACAATTCCATTGTCAGGTGATTTGCTTACACAAATGAAGTGAAGGAGTGGGATAATGGTAATATGTGGGTCATTTCCCACAGCAAAATGCTTCATTAGTTTTTAGTTCTTGCCTTATCAACTCTTCAGCCAACATTCTTTTCACAAAACAAAACAAAACCGCACTCCAACAACACCCCCAAACCCAACCCAAAACAAAACAAAAAAACAACCCAGTTCAATCTTTTCATCCTAGTCACTTAAAAAGCCACTGAAAAGTACCATTTTGTTATGTAGGCTAACTACTCAGAAAATATGAAAGGATTACTGTCTGGTTGAATAAATGAAAAAACTTCCTTAGCCTGTGCATACATAAGCAAATATAATGCAGAACCAAATGCCAATGTTGCACTTCCATTGTTTTTATGACAATTGTCATTTCCCAAAGGCTGAATTTCAGGAACCAGTAAGCTGAGCAGAAATTAGTAGTTTGCACTGGTCTCTCTGAATTCAAATTGTTCCATTTCAGCAGGAATGTGTGACTGGTTTTGCTTGTAGTGAAAGGGTAATTTTGATTTGCTCTGTGTCAAAGAAGTGTCTTAAAGGTCTGATGTTTGTAAATCCGCTATGCATAAAAAGGTTTCTCTATAAATACAGAATTGAACTTTTGGCCTTTTACCTGACTCATGCTGTTTACTGAGTTTTCTCCAGCAACCTCTTTAACAACTGATGTTCTTTGATCAGTAATTTGGATGCAGAGATGCTTCTTTCTCAGTGAAATCTTTACTTAACTCATTCTCTTCCACTGGAAGCTGTAGGTGTGAGTAATTTTGTTCAGTTACACTTACAGTTTTGATTTTAGATCCTTTGCACCTACTCCGTGCCCTTGTGATTTTATTTCCTCTAAAAGGATCACTTTTTATAGTTATCCATTCTAACTCATGTTCCTTTGAATTCTGTTCCCTAACTACTTCTTTTGAGCTGTACTTGAAAGGGCCTTAAGGTTCAAGCCTTTTCTTTTTATACCTTTTTTTGTATTCATTCATCTCTCACTAGAATTTCACTCCTCTCAAAGTAGGTCTTGGCTATGATTCTGTAAGTCTGGGAATACAATTATTAGAAGCTCCTCTTATTTCTGTAAAAAATAAGTGTTTTAACACTGGAATTTATCAAATACCTAAAGTATATTTCTTTCATTATAAAAATAATGCTATGGGCTTTGAATTTGGATTTCTAATTCTATTTATTTAGTTATATCATTAGAAGGTATTTTTGTCGTAACATTTCTTAAGAGCACTAAACTACATGGTCTAAACTTCCCATCAAATTACTACAGATTTGCATATAGTAAATTGAAAAAAAGAATAATAAAGTTTTTCTTCTGTATTTTTTTAGTAATGCTGATCAATTTCTTTTATTTCCTGTACAATTGCTTTTCTTTTTTCTTAATCCTGCTGTTTAACTGCTGGAAACATGTCAATAAATTCCAGCTGGCCAATCTTTTTCACCTTTCTTACTAAACTCAAGATAATTGAAAGTGTCTACTTTTATTCCACTACGTAATAAAGGGAATTGGAGATATTCTTGAACTTGTTAAAAGTATTTTTTTTAAGGATAAAGCATTTACCACAAGAACTGATATACTTCTGCTTTTGAGACTGTATGAGAAGAAAAAAACTTACTAAGATTGCATCTCCAAATAGCTAAAGGAGCATATTTGGTTCGGTTTTAGCTTTAACTGTATTTTATTTAATTATATCAGTTTATCTTTAATTCTGCATGTCTGGATTTCCAGTCTGCTTGAAAAACTTGGCCTTTCTTTCCAAATTTCTATTTTCTTAGGGAAGAAATGCCTTCTTGTCTTTTAAAAAAATGATGCTGAAGGTGAGGAAATACTAAAACTGGGTTATAACCAGCTGTCATTTAATTTTATTATCAGTCTTTCCCTGGCATTACCTTTGGCACTTCTAATTGATTTAATGTCTGACTCATACTAAAATGAAGTTTTGTGCACCTTTGCATTGATAATACTCTTTCAAACGTTACAGGCAAGGTCTTCTCATAAGACTGGAAACTCTGCATTCTGCTCAGTTATTTACGTCTTCATATCCCATTGCCACCTTCAAAAATAGAAAGGGCCCTTGATGTTGAAAGCATTTCATTTTACTGGTGAAAAAGCTGAATGGAATCTGGAAACACACTCTTTGATTTTGGATATCAGCTCTCAGAGGATTTTGTTATAGATGGGGGTGAGCTTTATTTTGAGTGACACGAGGCCTGGCTATACAGACACGGTTTTCCAGTCTTTTAAAGGAAAGAAAACCACAAATCACTGCCAGATTTAAAAAACAGATTCTGCACAGCACATTTAGGAATAAAATTAGGAAAAAAAGAGATGCTGGATTTTTTCCTCCTATGGTTTTCCATAATACTCAGCAAAGCTTGGTTAGAAAGTGGATTTTGTTGAGGTTTTTTTGTGAGATCTTCAAAGCAGCAGTTGTAACAAAGTTTTTTTCAATGTTCTTTGCCAGAATATTTGTAAAGGTTATTGATTTCTGGAGAGAAAAACTAGGATTTTAATTCATTACGTTCAGAAATCTTCTCTTCCTGTCTTCAATACTCAGTACTAGTAGATTGTTTTACAGAGAAAATTTTGGGGAAGTGTTCTGGTTTTTGGAGGTTTTTTTGGGTGGGTGGGTGGTTGGTTGGTTGGTTGGTTGGTTGGTTGGTTGGTTGGTTGGTTGGTTGTTTTTGTGGGATTTTTTTTCTTTTAATGAAGGTGGAGTTTAGGAAATTATTACCAGTTTAAAGTTTTGTTAGATTTTTATTTTTGACGCTTGTTCAGGCTACTTTCCCTTTAACACTAAAAAATAATTTTATCAATTTAACATTTATAACCTCATTCTGCTTTCAAATTCTGGTAAGGATTTGAAACTAAATATCACTGGTTAACTGCAAAAATATCTAATAGCTGTCTTTGACATACAGAGTTTCTGAAAAAGTTTTTGAAATATTTAATTATTAAAAAAATTGAAAATACTTTATTGTATTTAAAATATTGTAGCAATTAGAGTCATGCCTCTGTTCTGATGAGCACTTCTTACAGAGCTACTGTGAGATATTGTAGGTATATTTTTAGGTTTACTCAGAATTCAATTCTCAGAACAAAAGAAACCTTCTGTTGTTGAAATATGGCAATTAATTCAAGAATATTTAGTAATCAGCTATAGTTATCCCAGAAAGTTTCATTGATTTTATTTTAATAGAAGATAAATGCATTATCTGTTTTACACATTTTTATTCAGTCCTTTCACCTTTGCTGGAGGTTCTCTGTTGGAAAGACTATCACTCCCTAGTTCTAGGCTATTTGCATTACACAATGCCCAGTAAACCATCTTCAGAGAAGGAAAGTAAAATTTATGTAAGTGGATGACAAAAATACTGGCATTGGATAAATCAGTAAACAAAGATGATTGTTCAGGGAGTGAAAAAAAGAAGACAAACTTCAAACGCCTAAGAACATAAGGAGGCTATTTCTATCTATTAAATGTAAATTGAGTGGTATAAATAACTTTTATGTGTTCAGTCCTTGTAGGTGAGAGTTAACAGAAATGCTGATTTTATAGTGCTGTTCTCTACATATAAATTTCTTGAGTTTTCTGTTACTTTAACACAAAACAGATCCCTGCTATTTTTTTGTGGTTTCTTTTTCCCCCATCATTTTCTTTCAAGAAATGCATTTGAAATTGATTATGTAAAGAACTGTTTTTTTCCAAATAACTTTAGTAATGTTTACAAGAATTCTATTTTTTTAATTGAAGAGGAGTTTCTCAGTGAGAAATCTTGGTCGTCTAATGAAAATTGTGGAATTACCATATTTAACTTGGACCTAGTAATATAAACCAAAATTCAATAAGGAAGCAATTCAGTTTTGGAAAATTGTTACCCATTTTATTTGCCTGGATTTTAAATTCCTGGTAGGAGATACCTTAGTTTTCACTACTAACACTCAACCCAAAGCACATTCCATGAGAATAGAATTTTTCAATGAGAAAGATCTGATGGAAGGAAACTCTGAAATTGTCAGATATCTAGACTGAGCCAGCACCTTCAGGCAATTGACTGTTATTTCAAAACTTCCAAAAGTTGGCATCTCAATTTAAGTAATCAAAGTAACCACAGTGTAAAATACAGCAAATATTTCTCTTCTGTGTTTTTGTCACACAAATTTATGATATTATTTCCATTCTCTGTAAAATAACTGTCCTCCAAACTATAGAGATAATCATTCAGGCAAATCATTGCTGAAAAATTTGGATCTATAAGTGTTTCAGATTTGTATGTGAAATTCTTCTACTGATAAGGAGAAATCCAGATTTTCACAGGATGTTGGTCCAGATTTTGGTGTAGAAATGAAAATGTAAATATAAAGAAACATTTATAATCATTAATAAAGGATTTGATCAGACATTTTGGCCTAAAAGTGTCAATTTGTGGTTATATATTTCAATGTGTTTTTATTTTCAAAAGTAATTGTACTGTATTTTATTTATGTATTTTAGGCACAGAAGGGGCAGTGTTTGGGCACTCTGTGGAGACACCCCATATCAGAGCAGAACCTTCCCAAGACCTCAAGTAGGTGTTGTTCAAAAAGTTGTTTCAAAATCAAGTATTCTCAAAAAAAAATTTATCTGGATTAAAAGAATATTTGTATAGTAATATATATATTGCCTATTTAATGACTCATAGATATCCAAAACCCTGGAACTCCAGTTTGTTCCAGCTAGTCAAAAAAACCCCCACAAACTCCTATCACATGAAACGTAAAATACAGTGGTTTTATATATGACCTGCCTCCTCTGGTAGAACCCTTGAGAAACATGTTGTCCCTAGAGACTGGAATATTCAGGTGTTTTTGAGGTCCAATGTGTACAGTATTGTTCAAAAGCATCAGACCAGGTGTTTGATTTTTTTAAGAGTTGTTACAGAATATATAAGTCGAGTTAAAGTAAACAGTCCCAGATTTTTCCATTTAGTGGTGTTTCTGGGTTGTTGTTGTTTTTTTTTTTTAATACTACACATACACTTTTCAAAAATTCATTACTAAATGAATTACTAAAATTCATTACTACATTTCTCAATGTAAAAAATCCAAAGTTTGCTGTACAGTCAAAAAAGTGGAGAAATCAGTAGATAGTAAAAGATCAAGTTTAAAATTTACTAAGGCATCTGTAGACTGAGAAAGAAAACTTAGAAAAGTTTAAAACGAAAGCTTTTTTTTGAAGTGCATGTATGTGCACTGCTAAGTACTAATCTGTGATTTATATGGATGAGTAATGAGAATCACAAAAAATCAAAGGTCCTTCCTTGTGTTACTCTCAGCAGAACTGGTGAGAAACAGTATAGGGCTGATTCAATTCTGCTATGATTTTTGAACATTGTATAACTATCCCTTTACCTGCCCAGAAGTGTTTATGATTAATTGCTACAGAAAAACATGGTTAAATGCTCTTCCTTACATTTGCAAAGGCCTTTAGGATCACTGACCAATAACAATGTTGCAGAAATCATTTGCAGGAAGCTGTCCATGTGGGCAAGTTTGACCATTATATGTGCAGTGTGTGAAGCAAATGATTGTGTTTGATCATGTACACTAAACATTTTAAAGTAATGTATAGCTTTGGGGTCTTCCAGAGGATCATGCTCACTGGATTTCTATCTTAAAAATCTCTATCCCCTTCCATGACGTCCTTTATAAATAAATAATATTTAATTATATTATAATTATAAAAATAATTATAAAGGCATTTATTAGTGACAATCACCGAGGTGATATGGTCTCTAATCAGAAGAAGTCGAGCAGAAATCAAAATAGAAACATCACAAACTTTTTTTTTTTTCAGGGGACCAATAATTTGGGTAAAAGGCTGGAACTTGTCCCAGTCAAAAGAATGTGGAAACACTGCTTTCTCTACTTCTTTTTAATCATTAAATAATATTAACAGAGTGAAAATGTATGGTAAAACAGATAATCCTGTGTCTTCAGCATTAATTTAAGTAAGGTTCAAGTCATGTCTTGTTGCTTCTGAAATTTACACATGGGACATTCACCCCTTCAGTCTTTTGTCTTTATTCATTGCCATGATTCCTATTGTTGCTTAATGTTTTCAACTCCACTGTTCCTTCAGTTCATTTTTCCAGGATGGGCTTCAAGTAGTAAGCATTTGGCATTCACCTTTCTGCCCTCTCATTAATAATGAATTTAACCCATGCTTTTTATTAATAAAATTGAAGAAAAAAAAACCCTTGGAGTTTGGTCAAGCAACCTTAGCTTACCTGTAAGTGATTTAGTCTTAATATATTCAGCCCATATTTTGTTCTGCAAGTTTTTGTACACGTGCTCCACTCTATTATTTGGGATTCTGTCATATTCTTTTTTAAAACTCTCAAGTCAATTTAGTAATTTTAAAATTATTACAATTACTATTTGAACATTTAAGTGAGCTGGTCTGGGTCCTATTACTTTTTAATGTTTTAGAATAAACTTACCCAATGTGTCCAATAATGGTAGTCCTAAAATCACTTAAAGTATTTTTCCAAGTGCTGCATCCCTGTGTCTTTGGATGGTTAAAGTTAATGGTAAGTAATGGGAGAGTAGAGGGTTTGCTGAATAAACATTATTCATTTTTTTTCGGCAGCCACACTTGAATGCAATTTGACAGCAAGTTGCAGTGCACAAGTGCAAATACATTAAGCTATGAGCATTATTGTATACAGGGCTGAAAGATAATAGAATATACACTAGATCGTTAATTAAAGTATAAATCATCCCATATTTTTCATGTTGGAATATGTATTTGTGGTCAATCAATAAATCTCAGACATCATACTTTTTTTTCTTTTTCTCCAAAATAAAATATGCTGGAAACCTATTCATAGCCTTGTATATGTAAAATGATTGACTGCTGAATTTAAAAAATGGAATAATAACCATCTTGATTACTCTGAATGAAACATAACTAGAAAATTTGGTCTAAGAATTTGATACCCACAAGGACCATACTACTTCCTGGGATTTTAGTTTAATCTATTGTGAACAGGGAGACAAAAAGAGAAAATCAGATTCACATTAGCTCCACGTAGCTAAACCTTGCCTCAGGCACTCTTAGTTCTATAGCCAGATTTTGAGGTTTTCATACAGAAAAGCTCCCCTAATATTTACTATCAAAAATGTGTTGTGTAAAAATAAACTTTAGTTGAGTTCTTATATAATTCATTCCTATGTGTCCAACCACTTTGGTCATATCTTTCTCCTTTCTTGCATTTTCAAAAAATAGCTAGAAAGGTTTTGCTTTCAGGCAGTGTTGTTATATGTCCTTTGTGAAAGGTTTTGTATCAAATCCCAAAACCTAATTAAAGATTACTTTCATTAGTTGGGATAAGTAGCATAAAAGAATCATGCATTAGAATCAGGAAAATGAATTATATCTTAATAATTTAATCTTCCTATTTCTCTCGCTACTGTTTCTCACAGGAACACAGTTAGGAAAACTAAACTGCCAATATATTCCCCAAATACTGGTTTTAGGCCAAGAGTGCATGAAAACATGGTGCACTAACAGGCAATATCCATGCACCAAATAGACAGACAGTAGCTAGATGCAGATAAGTTTGCCCTCAATAACCTCCTTTATAAGAGGATGAATTAATTTTTTTGTTGTCCTCTGGACATAAGTGCAAGATCAAATTTTAATTTTTTTTTCTCTTCTATGTCATGCCTTGCACACCACTACCAGTTAATCCTGCAAGCTAATGCTGGGCATAATGAGATGAAAATTGATCAAGTGGCAAGGAACCACACAAGATAGTTGGATCCTACTTTACCTCCAGTAAAAAAATACAAGTCTTGCACAGGAGGTCTGGTTCCCTCAGAGTTGTCTGATGGTTTGTAAGAGACACCTTTTGTGACATTTAAGGGGTGATTTACTAATAGGTCAAAATAGCTATTCTGTAAAAGCCTAGAGCCAGAGAACACATCAGAAATTTTGACCTTAGCTTTCTAGTCATCTGAGCAGGTTGAGAGTGACAAAATCACCATGACTCTGTTCATCTATTTTTAGCCAGAAATCAAATAATAAACAAAAACTCATCAAAATATAGAAGATTCAGCAGAGTGAAAAAAACCGTCTTCCTTCCAATGCTGTTTTAATGATGTCAGATTCTAGTTACTTCCAGTGTCCTTTTTTAATAAAGTGGAAAAAATTAACATTTTTGTTTTCATACTTTGGTTTAGTTATTTCATTATTTGGGCCTGTGTATTGACAGAAACTTGTTTGCTTAGTCTTATTGCTAGCTGTTGAAAATACGATATTTTAACATACATTTTTAACATGCAAAAATAGGTATGGGTATAGTAAAATTTGAAAAATTTCCTAAAGTTAAGTTTCTCTTTTTAAATATAAATGTGCTTATATATATATATATACACATATATATATACACATATATATATATAAAAATAATTTTAAAATACATTGAAGTAAACAGAAGAAAGGCAGTAATGAAAGGTTGTAATTGCTGTGCAGATAGGATAGAGTAGAAACAAAAGGTAGATGTGTATGGCTCTTAAAATGAAGGAATAATTTGCTTTAGTGTTCAGTGATGATGATTATATTTGACATTGGAAAGGGAAAAGGTAGGACCCAAGATGGGAAGGATAAAAATATTACTATCACAAGAGATAGAAAAATCCATTGAGTTTCATATGGTTGATTTAGGATGCTGGAGCCTCCTTTTCTCCAAGCTAAACTACCCCAGCTCCCTCAGACACTCCTACGTCTTACACTGTAGGCCCTTCACCAGCTCCATTGCCCTCTCTGAACACGCTCTGGCCCCTCAATGTCTCTCCTATGGTGAGGGGCCTGGAACTAAATTTCTCCACAGAGATTTTTTCCTCACTCCAGCTGTTCCTTTTCCTTTTCTGTGACTGTCTCCATTTTCAGTGACACTACTTAACCACTTCCACAAGAAAACAAGGCTTCTTAATTTTGCTGTGTGTCTGTCTATTCTCTCATGTCCCTGACAGTTTGTGAAGCAATTAGGCAGTTTTGTACATATTTAATAGAAAGGCAAAAGATCTTTAGTATTTGTGTTTTCTGAAAGCTAGTGCCCATTTAGAAACAGTAACTGAAAAGCAGGTCACAGTACTAGTATTTCCTGCTGTCACTTTACCCATTTGTATACACATGGCTTCAGAATACCTTCAGCTTCTGAAACATCTTGCTTCATAGTCAGGTCAAGGTTATAGCATGTGGAGTACATGGAGTTTGGAGCAGTGTTGTGGTTGTGAGTGCAGAAGTATGGCTTGGGTTCTTAGCACGATCTCAGAGCCAGACAAAGGATCTGGAGCTCATAGGGATTGGATATAAGAACAAGGAGGCTCAGAAATTGTAGGGAGTACATGAGTTTATAAAACTATTAGTTCTGCAGTCCACCAAACAGCTCCTATTGCTTATATCTATAATTATACAGAGAACTCCAAAGATAGTCTTTAGCCATAGAGAAGAATGAATGATTTTACATGTCTTATCCTCAATTTACATTTTATTATTTTTTGTATCTCAAGATGGAATTCACTGCCAAAAGAATTTTAAAAACTTTTTGACTTCTTTGCAATCTAACCACTCAATTTTGTATTGCAGAAAGTAAAAATATCTCTCTAGTTTGTTTAGACATGGTGGTTGCCCTAAAAAAGTGACTGGAAGTAAACTCACCAAACCTTCTCTGACTTTTTTTATGATTTTTTTTTTTAATTTTCTTCCTGGAATGTTTAGATACAGTCCAAATATGGGCCATTGGAAAGTATATCCCAAGCTCTCTGCTATGCTTAATCTGCAGAGTTTGAAGTAGACCTGTCAAAGGAATTTCAGCAGAATAATTTTCCATGAGATGCCGTTTTCTCAAGATATGGATCAAGCCATGTGACAGTTTGTCTCAGCTAAAATATATCTGTTTATATTAGCTTAAGACCCCTTAGAGGAACAATATAGAAAATATCATTAGACAGTTGCAGGTGGTCTGGACTGTTACTTCCTAATCACAGGAAGCTAATGGTTTTCAAAACTGAGACTCTTCAGACTCCCCCAGGCACTTTATCTTTAGATCTAACTCTTGACAAGCACTCAAGCATTTTCTGTGGGCATGTTGCTTCAATCTCTTTCTGACAAGATAGATTTCTATTTCAAGGAAATATTCTGAAAGACAACTCAGGTAATGGAGCTATTTCTGTAAAGAAGATAAACTTCATGTAAGGATGTTTAGCAGAAAGGCAGGGCATGTGTAGAAAGGGATTCAAGCCAGAATAAAAATCGGGAAGATAATGGAAAGGGAAACATTCAGGGTAGAATGGGGTAGCTCTAAGTTGTCAGCACTATGACAAATCCTTTTCCCATACCTTTCCTTAAACTGTTTTGGATTGTCTCATATCCAGAACTACTTCTCTCAGCCTGGAAGTTTAGACTTTCAAGCATGTTTTGGTATTTCTCTAAGAAATAAAAGCCCATGTTCTAAACCTTGCATTTCCACTAATTTTCTTGATTTTCAAAGGTTTGAGTTTTAGTTGACTTACGACTGCATGATTTTTTACTACCTGAAATGCCACTTATGTTTTTGATTTGTTTTCTTAATATTACTTCTGGTTTTGATATCTTCCTTGTCTTTAGCTATTCTAGCTATGCCTTAATCCATGATAAGAAACAATAATGCATTAATTTCTCTTTAACCTTCCTCATATCACACGTTTATTTGCTTTCTCCAGCCTTTCTCACTTTTCCTTGATGCTTCTTCATTCTTTCTATTCATTTAAAAGCACTTCTGAAAAACTCTTCAATGACCTTTTATTCCTTACTTTTCCTCCTCAGTAAGAATTATTTTTTTTAATATTCTCAGAAGAGATCCTGTATTTCCCTATGTGGGAAGTTGTTTTTCTGATTTTTCATCTACACCAGATAACATTAAAATATTCAGTTGTTTCAGGTGTTGCTATGACAATGCAGACCTATTGGATTTAAACCTGTGGCATGTACAGGGCAATTAGAACTCATCTTTGAGCCCAGCAAAGTGATTTCTAGGTTAGTGAGAATTTTAGGAGTTATAATAAGGGCATGCTGACACATGCCAAAGTCAGTGACATGCAGAGTATGGACATAAAATGAAATGCTGTACTGAATGCCATTCTACTATTCTGATTTAAGTCATGAAAGTTTCCTCTTTGTTTAAGTTTATCATCCATGAATTGAACAACTGGAAATTGGGAAAAAAAAGGGTTCATATTTTCTGGTTCAGGCCAATGCTAATTTCATAAAACACTTATTTAACTCTCGGTTACTTAAGAGTTGTGTGTGTTGTCAGAAAACTGAGAGACAAATCATGCCCAATATTAGGTTTTCACGTAAATAGAAGTGCATTTCACATGAACATATGAGAATTTTTCTTCGTAACAAAGAAAAGCTGATGATCAGTAAACAATATTAAGAATGCTGAGGCCTCCAAATTTACCCCTGCTTTTCAATAATAAAAATAATTTTTAAAAAAGCATTTTGTTAAAAGCATCAGAATACAACAAGCTTCAGGAAATAGAATTATTCTGGCCATGATTCATATGCATCTTGAAGAGGTCCATATTTTGATAAATGTAAATGTATCAAAATATTTTTAGTCACTTTTATATATATATGTGTGGTAAAATCTGCATGTATAAACTTGTAAATAGTATAAGTAATAAGATTGGAATGATTGAATAATAATGTTATTTTCATATCATTCACACTGTGATGTCAAATGTAGCTATTCAAGAATCCAATGTTTGAATAGTTACGATATCTTAATAAAAAGCTTTAAGATTTTTTGTTACCATGATCATAAAAGTCACTGGCTATTCCTTATGTTGCAACCTGACTTCCAAGAAATGAACTTAATAGAAAGTCTAATTTTATCTATCATTGTGAGTTTTCATTGGACTCCTTTAAGGACTCTTGGTCTCACTGGAGGACTCTTGAAACCATTTTTTTTTGAGCATCAGGACAGCCAGGTGTTCCTTTCATAATAATAGGAATTGAAAGAATATATATTTCAAATTGTTTGAGGTTTCTGGAAAACAACATTTTCAAAATTATTTTGAAAAAAAATTTTAATTCTAATTTGGAACAAAATCATTTCACTCGTGGGAGAGGAAGGTCCTGCATTCTCTGAGGTTTCAGGGTTGAGGGTACTTATTTGCAAACAAAAAGCTGGAAGAGGAATAGAGAGAGATTTGGCACACTCATTTGCCTTCCTTCTCCTCCTTGTACGTCTTACCCACCCGCAGACAGTCTGCCACAACTCTTGACCTACAATTAGCAAGATCAATGTCACAATTATTTTAATCTATGGAAATCTACAAAAGGCTTACCAAGTAAATGTGTAGACTTTCCATTGGTTTTATAGTTGCAAAACTTTTTTTTTTCCTAGCAGGGTTCCTATGCTCACTGAAAAAAAGGCACAACAATATGTGTTGGCAAGACTATCATGTAAAAAAGTTAGATACTGGGAAGTGTGGAAGTATTTCATGACCCCTAAATATAAAAATATCAATAAAGGGGAAATTAGTTCCTGTTTTACATGTGAGATCTCTAGCTGACATATTTTTAATCCACTGTTTTGAATACAAATTCTAAATCGATAGAGGTTTATATCAGTTGTTTAACTAAGTAGCATGGGTTGGATATAGGGCTTAAATAGACATGAAGCAAATAGATTATTTGCTTCTGCACAGGGGAATCTTCTATTTCCTTCTATTTTAAGAAATGCTTTCCTCTAGCCAACAGAAAAAAATTAACAGAGATAAATTATATCCCATGTAAGTATGAGGGATATGCAAGAGGTAAATCTAAAATATTGCTTAAAACCCAAAAGGAAACCTTTTCTTTCGGTTCATATTTTGAACTATTTTTCTCTAATGCAATCTAGGACAGCTTGTAAACAGAAAATGCCAAATGAAAAAAAATGTTTCTGCATTTCTGATGAGAAATATTTTAATACTTTCAAAAGAACATATTCAAGATATTTTAAAAGTTTCCCTTTTCTAGCAATAATTCTTTCATTATTTCAGCTCAAATTCATATAGCTTTGATCTTACAAAATTTGTCTTTTTTCACAAATTAACCACAGATAATTAAAAAGAAAAAAGCCCTTCTCTGCTGTGGATAGATCATCTTGCTTCATCACATATAGCAAATTGACCAATTATATTATTTAAAAACTCTTTTTAAAAGCCTTTTTGTCTTTCCTACAGTTTTGTAGTTTCTGTCTAATAATAGCAGTAGTTACCTTCTCCGTCAGAGCAGTGTGTTGTTTGGGAAAGAAAAATTAGTTGCATTAATAGGATTCACTCATAGATGTGAATGCCACTGCAACAGGCCATCAGTAAATCCGAAAGGAAAGCAAGTTCTCCATATGCTATTATAATAATGCACTTTTCCTTGGAGGGATGAGCATTACAATGGGCAGTGTTACAATGAGTTTAGAGATTAAAGGTATCGGAAACATGGCAAAGAAAAAATATAAAGCAGCTGCATATCAAACCTAATTTATCTCAAAACATTGGGGTAATTACCTATTTGTATAGACTTTTGCATTTACAGTAGCATGCTGCAGTCACTTTTCAGATGCAGTTCAGCCAAAGAATAACAATAAGAAAAGTAAATTAGACCTGTAAAACAGATTTAGGCATTCAGTTTTACTAATAGATGGGTGGTGTTTTAAAATCTGCCCTGATGATCATCAGTTATTTCTTGACATTTCTACCACATTATTTGATTTCAGAAGACTGCTAGGAAACTCTATTGTTTAAGAAAAAAATTTCTTCTCCATGGTATGGAGAAGGCTGATATTATCAACTTTTCAAGCTGAGAAATTCATTGCCCAAATATCTTCTTTTTAGAGAGATTTAAAATTGTTTATGCTAATGCACTTCATGAAATACTGTGATGAAACTAGACTAAACAACTCTAAGATATACACTGTCAAAACTTTAATCTCCAAAGAAAACCATAGTTTCTTGATGGATGTTCCTAAAGAGATTTTAATTGTCCATTTGCTGAAAAGTTTTTGTTAGTACTGAGGGATTTTGATGTGGTGAAACCAGAAATATTTGTGACTTTGCTAAGACACATTAGTTCAATGCAATAAATGTAGCTAAAAACACTTTTGTCTTTATGATTACGAAATGGCAGCTAAAACCACAGAGAAATGTTAATATTCTGGGAAAGCAGGTTATAAATCACAATGATATGCTGCTGAAAAATATGGAATGGAAGAATAAAATCACTTAACATTTATACCATTCAGTTTCTTTTTAAGCTCAAGGTAAAACCTCATTCAGGCAATGGATTACTTTCAGAAATTTAATTTCTAAACTTCATAATTTACATCATTTATAAAATACTTTGGAAGTTCTTTTTCTGCTGTCCTGTAGCCATCAGAAGTTCATATACCATCACCTGAAAAACACTTATGTATGTCATTAAATAATTAATGATATTTACATTCTTCCTCAGTACAAAGAACTGCAGAACCTTCTATCAACTTCTCCCTACAAAGCATCAAAAAAAAAAAAAAGAAAGAAAACAGCCTAACAGTTGCAGACATATATATATTTCTATTGCTCCTATCTATATGTATCCCATGTATTTTTTTTTCTTTATATCCATATCTAAAAATAGTGTTTTCCTCTATCTGAACACCTGCTTTTAATAGCTTCATTTTGTGTTGCTGAATAAATGCTTTCCTTTTTTTTTGTTCTTTACATTTCTTTTCTTCCTTTCCCTATTGAATGTCAGTGATGTGCAACAAACAGAAATGTTTCACAGACACCATCTCAGTGACTTTCTTTGCGTGAAAATGTGGTACTTTGGTTTTGAAATGATAATCCAATACTATTCTGTGTACTTCAAAAATGCTATAGTTGAAATATTTTGAAATTCTCTTCTTCCATTGCTTGACAGATTTCATCTGGCTTTTTTTGCACCAAATTCTTTGTCAAACTGCTCTCTCCTTTATACATCTCGTACCTCATTATATTTTTTGATAGATATGACCCCAATACTTATAATTTGCAGAAGAGGGAAATAGTGTTTTCTTCAAGCTACTCAGTCTAGACATTTTTATCATTAACATATTTCTTCTTACAAAAAGCCTTTGTTCAGATAAAGTGGAACTGTGTCCTGCCATTATATTACTAAGTTATAAATAGATAAAAAAACTTTGTCTCCCTCCCTTACAGTGCTATGTAATAAGTCTACAACTGAACACAATCAGAATCTGAATTATTGTTTCCTGGTTCAATACAGTTTTCATCCTGTCATTTTCCCTATTCAGCATGTGAGCATGTTTTCTACAAAATCTTTGCATCTCTACAATAGAATGTAGAAATCTGTAGTTTCTACAATGTAGAAATCTCTACAATACTATGAGAAAGCACAGCTAAGAAAGTATCATAGTTCTGCATCGAGGCTGATGGAGCTTGAGTATAAAGAAGAGAGAAGCAGAAAGATTGACAGTAGAACAAGAATTGGTTTGAGTAAGAATACCAAGAAGCAGTGATGTGTGTCTTGACCCTACTCTAACAGGTTTATATGAACATGATGGATATTTTGGAGAACAGGAAAACCCTACAACCCTCCCAAATAATAGCAAAGTAACAGATTTTCTTTTCCTCTCTTCATACATGAAGCTGCTAAACATACCCAAAACATGAATGAGTCTTTCAAGGCAAAGTTATTCTAACCAGTTTCACACAATTTAGCAAATTTAAAGGTTTAGTTTTGTCTTTCTTCAGTTAAACATTTGTCATCAGACACTAAGAAGACTTTCGTATTAAACTGTCATTAAAGAAGCGTTAACAGAGATGTGCAGATTCTTAATATATAATTCTTCTATATTTCAGTATTAGTACAGTTGAATGCATTAAGTGCTAGTGCCAGAAAGCATCACTAAGCAGATAAGTTTATATCAGTATATTCTTAAATGCTTAACTTTTTTCTTTGTCTGTGCCATAAAAGGCAGTTGTAGAATCACACTCATAATCCAATTTTCTTTGTTACCTTTCAAAGTATGTTAGTATCTACCTGCATCATAGGTTTTGAGGCTGGGAAGATTTTGGTGGTTGGATTCAGTGCATTTTTTCTCAGTGATTGTTTTTGTCTTTCAGACTTGAATCTCCTACTAGATCTTTGGTGATGGAAGCACCCAGGGGAGTGCAAGTCAATGCAGCTGCAGGAGACTTAAAGGCTACTTGTAGAAAAGAACTGCACTTACAGTCCACAGAAGGGGAGGTAAGTTCAGCCAGCAGAGAAATGTTATACAGCTCTGCCCGTCATAACACAAATAATGTGAGGAGGGTTTATTCAGCAGCAAGGTGAGCAATACAAAAACTGTTCTGCATTTGCCTTTGTAAAAGTAATTTTGGTTTAGCTTCTTCAACTGTCAATACTTATTTCCTTTTTTACAAATATTTCAATCCGTAGGTTTTATTCACACTGAAAAAAAGCTTAGTTAAATTAATACAGATCAGAATTACTTGTAAATTAAGAGTCAAGGAAAAAGCTTCCATGGAACAGAGTCGGTTAAGTGATACTGGTTAAAAATTAATTTGGATTGATCTGTCAAAGACAGAGAAGTTTGGATTAATTTGGATTAATGCATCATTAAACCATGATTAAGAGGTTTAACACATTTACCTATGGTTTGACTCCTTAAACTTTTTCTACCTCTGTAAGAGAGACAGAGTACTTCAATTGTATGTTCACTCTCCTGTTTCATTAGTGTCTTGTTTCAGAGATCAGTGATCAGTGATTGACATAAAAAGACTTTGGTATAGATTCTTCACATGTAAACCTGGGTGAACTCATGCAAAGGATTCAAAATCGGGTCACTTGTTGGGATGGCAATCTATGTATTGCAAAAATGCATGAAAGATTACTGGCATGGGAGTCCTTTTATCTTCAGACCATAAAATGATATAACACAAAAAAAAAAGCAAAAAACTTGCTGAAAGGTACCAGGAGCTCTCAGATTTGTATTAGGCACTTTGGAGAAATTTATAGATTTTCAAATTGTTGTCAGAGGGATTTGCTACATTACGGCATTTTTGGAAATCCATAATGTAAATATGTCATTACGAAAGGAGCTCTTTAGAAATTTTTTGCCTTTTGTGTTTGTATTTTGTATTTTCTACCAAATGTTTCCAGATATTTTACATACTATCCAAAATAAGAGAAACCAAACAAAACCAACATTCACATCTATGACAGATAGTCCCCTGCAATGCACACTCTGCATTACAATGCAAACAGGAACATTTTGGCCAATATACTGCATCAAAAGCCTATTTTGATAACATTTTTCTATTGATGCAAGTATCTGTCCAGCATAATTAAAGCATTATGTTTTCCTAATTCAGAGCCTCAAATATTTATATGCCACATGCCCCACCTTATTTTTGAGTTTCTCCAAGAGTCAGCTTCTACCCCAGTCTCTCACCTTTACTTACCACCTCTGTTACTGTTTCCTAACATTGCTGAGATAGAAGTAAAAAATCTAATCCTCATTTAATAGTAAATATTGTCCTGCCTCACCACTGTCCTTTCTGTGGGTATTTTTGGGTCTAGAGCTTCCTGCACGCTGTCTTGTTATCCCTTCATAGATCCCTACCTGGCCAAATCTATTATGTTTCCTACATTTATTAACCTAAATTTTACAACTAGAATGTATTTCTTTGTTCTTTCCCTTCATGATATTGCCAGATGGAAAAAAGTAAAACTTAAATTAAAATTAAAGTTTAAAAGAAAGAGAAACCAACAGAATGACTGTTACCTTTCCTCAGTCTTCCATTATTCTTTAAGCAATGCTTTTTCTATATTTTCTTTGTTTTGTATCATGCACCTCTGTGGGGCTTCATACAAATATTTTGTCTGTGGATCCATCAGGTTTTTTTGTCTATATCAACATTGTGAGTTCACTGCATGACTTCTCATTTTTCTTAAGTATTTACCTTATTGTAAAGGTAGTTTTGGAAATAATGTCCTATGAGCTCAGTTGGACTTTGACAATGGGAACCCAAGAAAAGTTGTATTGCCTATATTATGTATTATTCAGAACAGGAATTGAATTTGGTATTAAATGTTTTGTAGGAAAAAAAATGCCAGTGAAAAGCTGACTTTTCTGTACTTCTTATTAAAAATCAGTATTTTCTCTATGTGCTAAGACTTTGCACATCTATGATTTCCTACAGAGATGTTAGATTGATAATTATCAGAAAACAAACTACCAACATTTCCTCACTCTTTCCCAATGAATTGTTCTATAAATATACATCTGACAAAGCTCAAAGTCTTCAACACTTGCAATTTCAGTAAGATCTGAAATGAACTGTAACCTAAATCCACAGAGAAATTCTATCCCAACAAATTCTGTCCTGAGGTCTGACCAATGCCTTTATAGTCCACTGTTTAATCTCTTACTCTGGAGAGGGTTAGAGGAAAATGAAGAAACACTTTGGAAGGCATATGGTAGGCTCCGCAGCGTTAGTTGTTGTGCAAAGTTACTGTGGTCACGTTAGGGAATTGCTGGACTAATTACAGCCGGGTGTGAGGAACCAGGGTAAACATCTGATGGATTAAATATCTGCACAACAAAATACTGATTGGTTTTCTTGCTTACAGACCAACAGATAAACCACAGATTAGCAGACAGTATGAAAAAAAAATGTTTAAAGGGTTTATCATTATTCATTTTTAAGAAAAAACATTCTAAAATGACAGAGTATCTATATTAAAAATAATCTTCATTTTAGCCTAAGAATTGTATGCCTTATCAGTCAGGTTTCTCCCACAAATAAATTAGTATTGTTTTTGTGAATTGGATCTGTGAACCATTTTCATAATAAGACAATTTGTACTAGAAAGAAATGCAAGTTTTTTTGTATTATTTTTATTCTGGTTAACTAAATTTAATTTTTCGTGTTTGTAGGCTTTTCCAAAAACTCATCAAAGATATGTGAATTAATATTTTCTTTCTATAGCAAAGTTATTGCCCTATTATGACAGAAAATTGCTGTGTGGCATCTGGAATCAACCAGTTATAGCCATGTCATATAGCATTATGCATTTACTGACTATGAAACATAGATTTTCCTTTTATTTAATAATAACTTCAGAATATTTTTAAGAACATATATATGTTTATGAAATACTTTTCCTCTAGCTTTATTTCTAGCTTTATGCAGTATAATCTTTAGCCTCCCATATCACAAGTTGAATGCCTCTGCAAGCATCCTGAATTTTGCTGTTTGATGCATTTTCTTTTTATTTATTGCAGTATTATAATAATCCTTTTAGCCCTATTGCGCATTATAATGTGTGATCCCAGACTGAATACTGGGGGCTGTAATTTAGATTCAGATTCTGCTGCCCTTTCTAAAGCTCTTGAGCTGCACCCTTGTGAGTCAAGGCATCAGCAGAATCCTTTGATTCAATTATAACTTGGCATTTAATTGTGAACTATGTATTATTCTATAAATAAACCATAGCCAATGGTTTAAAGCAGCAATCATTTACAAGGAACGTGAAATGTGAAGCTCCAAATTCAGCTGAATCCACTGGTTCACATAAGAAGAAAAAGAACACTTCTTGTCTGGAACTTCAGCACAATAACTGCTAGTTGACTACTGCTTTTTCACATAAAAGTGTAATGCAAAAGTACAGATCAGTTTTGAATTCTGTAGCTATTTCATTTTCCTAGACATAAAAATGTTCGAATTGAACCTGAAACACATTATTGTATAAAGATAGGAAGCTGAAAGGACTCTTTGATGGTGTCCACTCATTGGCCTAACAACTAATTGCAGTAGTTTTGACCATACAGAATCACAGAATGGGTCAGGTTGGAAGGGAACCACAGTGGGTCATCTGATCCCACTTCCCTGTCCAAGCAGGGTCGTCCTAGAGCACACAGCACAGGATTGTGTCCAGACAGTTCCTGAATATCTCCAGTAAGGGAGACTCCGCAACTTTTCTGGGCAATCTGTTCCTGTGCTCAGTCACCCACACAGTAAAAAAGTTCCCTCACATATTTAGGTGGAACTTCCTGTGGAAGAGTTTCTCCCCATTGCCTCTTGACCTATTGCACCATGAAAAAGAGATGGATCCATTCTCTGAGACCCTCCCTGCAGATGCTCATAGATATTGATGAGGTCCCCTCCAAGAGGTCTCTTCTTGAGGCTGAACAGGCCCAGCTCCCTCAGCCTTTCCTTGTAAGAGAGATGCTCCAATTCCTTAATTATCCTTGTTGCCCTCCACTGGACACGCTCCAGGAGCTCCATGTCTCTCTTGTACTGAGTAGTCCAGAACTGGACACAGCACTCCTGATGTGGCCTCATCAGGCCTGAGTGGAAGGACAGGATCACCTCTCTTGACCGGCTGGCAATGCCCTTCCTAATGCACCCCAGGATCCCATTGGCCTTCTTGGCCACAAGGACACTCTACTGGCTCATGGACAGCTTGTTGTCCACCAGGACCACCAGGTCCTTCCCTGTACAGCTGCTTTCCAGCAGGTCAATCCCCAGCCTGTGCTGGTGCATGTGGTTATTCCTCCTGGGGTGCAGGACCCTGCACTTGCCTCTGTTGAATGTCAGAATGTTTCTCTCTGCCCATCTCTCCAGCCTGTCGAGGCCCCTCTGAAGGGCTGCAGAGCACTCTGGGGTACTGACTGCATCACTCTCTGAAATAGAAGGCTGCTAAGTATGCTCAGCTCTTAGGAATCTTGAGCAGCTGCTATGTGTCTTGGCAAGGAGCTTCTGTGTAAGTTAGGCTCTGCACTTCCACTGCATCCTGTTGACTGTCAAAGATGAAGTCAATAAAAGGAGAAAGATGTACAGAGGCTTCTCATTTTTACAAATGTATTCATATTAATCACCCTGTCTGTGACCTTTTTCCTATTTACCTCTTTATGCCCTTGTATTTCCCTGTCAAATTGCACTCTGTCATAACATCATTTGTTGAGTATATTTTGTTGTTTCTGGCATAATAAGGCTGATCTCTCATTATGGTGAGGCTTATAGCTGTCACATTAAAAATGAGCAATATTCTTTAACAGACAAAGTTTACTCAAAATCAGTGTGGCAGACGAGGCCAAATTTATATTTACCATTTTAGCACTGCACATTTAATGAAGCATACAGACAATATTATTTTGTAGAGGCTAACAAATGCATATAGTACTAACATTTGACCTATAATCCTATCCAGTTCTAAATCCAGGAGATGCATTTCACAGAGAGAATAATAATGAAGGTTTATTAATTTTTAATAAAACTGCAGTAATCTTCACTTGTAAGTTCAATAACAGTACCATTTTAAAGAATTTGGTGGCATTTTTGTGGTTGGTTTTTATGTTTTGAAACAAAATAATGAAGAAACAGGACTTTTAAAATGAAATAGATACTGAAGTTGAATTACCTTGTTCTACAGGCTGCTTGCCATAACAGCAATGGAATGGCAGATCAAAGACAACAATTTTGTAGATTAGTTCAATTCCAGCAAGTTGTGTTTGTCTGAGATTAAATGTATGTAAAAAAAAAATTAAATTTTTGTATGCATTAATTGAGTTCAATAGACAATAAGCAATGGCAGGCTCTAGAGCTCAAAGATCCAGTTTATTCACCAAAAATTATCTAATACATGTGCTGTATTTTCTTTTCAAAACCTTTTTTATGGTATTAGGCAGTTGACTTGTTACTGTTGTCTGTGAAGAAAGAGATTAGTGAAACTGAAGGGAATTTTTGCTGTATTTTTTAAATTATAGGTTTAAAAAATTCTATTAGGATGTTTTGACAGATACTTAAAATTGAATGCATATTATTTAAAAAAAAAAAAACTTTCATTTTCAAACCAGTTATTCACGTGTAATTTAATTTATAGAAGAAACCAGTGTTCTGTACCAGTCCACAATCAAAAATACAGAACTACAAAAGCAAAGCAGTGTAACTGACAACACCGATATTTAAAATGTTTTTTCATGGCCAAATGTTCAAGACCCACACCATAAGGAATTTTGTTAGAAAGGTAAAAGTGAGAATGAATAATATATTATATATATTTTTTTTAATTAGTATCACCTTTTAATCTAGTGATTATTTAAATGTTAATTAAATTTCTGTACTCTGTAGATTAAGCACAAATATTCCAAGTACATTTTCTCTTCTGGATTGTGTACATAAATCACAAAGTCACATCTGTCCAAGACTGAAAGAATTTGCAAAGACTGAAAATTATTCCATAACAGAAAGAATAAGTACATCAGAAAGTTTTTTGCTTCAGTAGGCACCCATATATTGTAGTGTGGTTATAACTCAAAAGTTCCAAGATGTACTTTTGTGTATTAAATTTACAAAAATTTGTACTTAAGATGAAACCTTACCCTCACAAACACCTCTTGGGTACTGATGAGTCAAAACATAAATTCTTCCATTCAAGAATGAACTGTACACTTCACTAATGTACAGTGTTGTTTTTGATGTATAGATAAGTTATTTTTCAAATCCCTTTCAGGTGTCAGTAGTTGTAGTCATAACATGGAGATGGGAATGGGAGCAATGCTGCCAGGGTGGCTCTGCTGAGATGTACAAGATATAATCTTTAGAAAGAGAACATTCACCACACCAGGCCACCCTTAGGCCTGCAGATCTCATTTGTCTTGTGGTCAGCTGATCCTAGTACTGGAGAGAATACATTTTCAATACACAGTTTGTACTAGGTATTTTGGTCTTCTCTGAATATTTACTGTATTTAGTTTCATCTCAGTCATTGCATTAATTTCACTGTTCCTCAAAACTATTAATCATTATGACCAGTATGGTTCCAGATATTGTGCCACCATATGTTTAAATTTTCCAGTATATATACTATCAAGTTAATATTTTAATTTTTCATTATGACTTTTTGTTCCTTTTCCTCAGAACTATCATTTAAATTTAATGGAAGCCACAGATAAGTGTTAGGACAAATGGTCCATGCAAACTAAAGTACTTCAATTTATCCTATAGTTCATCTTAACCTTCAATATTGAAACACATCCACATATGAAAATTTTATAGTTGACTCTAGTGACCTAATCTATATAATCCTCTTCGTGGGATGCTTCTGATAGCATATGCAGAAGAGCAAAAAGTCTAAGAAAATCTTGCATTCCTGTAATTCAGATTAATTGAATATTTAAGGGAATCCAAAAGGTTTATTTAGTGAGACATCACTACAATGTCTTCTCATACTGGTTGATTAACACCCACCTTTCAGATTTCCTTCTTTTCTTTCACATTTCCTCCAGTTTCCTGCCACTTCTTATCTACATTAGACCTGAAATATGTCTTTGCAGCCCTATAGAATTGCCTGTTTAATTGAAGAGTACATGGATACAGAAAGTTCTTAAATGTCTATAAATCCTAAGTTTTTCATTAGGCTATATCAACTTAAACTGTCATTTGCTCTCTTGAGAGGACTTAGTCAAAGACCTGTTGGAGAATTTTATACATGACATATTCATATCTCTGCATTAAAGGGCTTGTACAAATATTTGATTTTTTACCTCATGCCTATATCTTTCACACTGAAAGTTTGCTCCTTCAACTTAGTTCTTTGTTTTGTAGGTAATCTGTATTTTCTGGCTTGGCTTTCTCTCCCTTTTCCTCTCAATGTTCAGATTAACAGTACAGTCTGATGAGCAGGTGAATGGCAGATTTTCATAAGCAAAAAATGTATGTAAAAAGAGTACCATTTTTCCATTCCTATCACATGCACTACAGGATGATTCAGCTTGATACTTTAATTAGTCAGAAATCAGATCTACTTTTAAATATTATAAAACTAATGTATTTTTCTCTGTACTAAGATGCATGAGACTGAGCAGTGATCAGGGATTTCTAAACCTTAAGTATTTAGAGAGAATGATGCTGCTCAGCACTCTGCTCTCCATGAAATAAGATTTCTCTGAGTAGCTGCTCCTTTTCCATTTTGCAATCTGTCAGTCAGTCTCCTGCAATGTTTCAAGAATGGATGAAAGCTTTGGTTTTATTTGTACCTATTTATCTGCTGGGGTGTGAGACTCTCAGAAAGAGTGGCCGGCATTGCCTTGATGCATGTGAAGTATTAAATGGCATATCTCATACCTCTCACAGCAAAACAGATTGGAGAAAGACCATGTACACAGGCACTTCCATTAACTATTGTCATCTAACAACAGTGTTCCCTAGAAACATCATACTGTTTAATTTTTTGTCTTGCCACTTCTTCCCTTCTTTTTAAACACCCAATAACATCAGGCATAAAACAGTAAGTAGTTTAAGTTTTGCTGGTGTTGGAGGACTTTTCAGCCATGAATTTCAGTTTTTAGCAGATTAGAGGACAGGAAAGGTATATCCTCAAATATGTATTATGTTCTCTGAAATTCCTAATGAATTGGGCTACTCCAGTGGTATATTTGGATTCCTGCTTAACTAATAGATAGCAATGCTGCATCTCTAAATTTTGTCTTTCATTTATAACCTTGACAGCATATGTACAGACTAGATTTTAATACTGGCTTTAAACCATCTTTATTAATCCTCTTCATCTCAGGCTTCACCAGAGTGTAACTATAGGAATGTGATTAAATTGGACTCACTGCAATAGACACCCCCCTCTCAAGAAGCCAGTTCAATTTTCTCAGACACCATACCCTAGTATCCACATTGCTCACCAGATGTTCCAGAATGCATGCTGGGACAGGACTTAGTAGCTACCACCCAGGATTAGGATACCAGATAAACCTGGATTGTTATACATCACAGTGTGAAGTTTGTAAGTACCAGTGGAAAAGCCTGCACAGCTATGCTTATAAAGATCATTTCATTTAATGAGCAAAATAACTGAGCTACATTGTATTGTAATGCACATCAGAGTAAGGTGCTCTGGATTAAAGTCTTGGACCAGTACGCTACAAAGCAACTGCAAAAGGTTACAGAAGTGTATCTCTCTGGGTGTAAACAAACAGAAAAATTATTGACCTCATAGAAAATTATATAATAAAGTTTAAGAAATTTAACTCCAGCAGATCTCTGACACATAGGCCCTCTGATTTTTTGAGTTAATTCTTGTTTGAACTGAAACATGTCTTTTAGAACCCATTTAATTTTGTTTTAAAGATTTGTCATGATCCTTCCCCATCGTCACTGCAATTAAGCTGTTAAAATGGCCAGTCACACAATCTGCTAAAAGTATAAAGAGCTCATCTTGTATTTTGTTGGATTGTCTTACATGTACGTCTTCTGTATTGAAGTGCTTTTTATTATTGCATATATGATATTCTAATGTCTCCAGCTTCCATTTTTTTAAAAAATAAAAGCATAGAAATAGTTTTTTTCTTATCTTTTTTGGTATTCCAGGTATATCAAAGTGTGCTGGTTTTGGCTGAGATAGTTTTTATTTTCTTCACAGTGGCTGGTATGGGGCTGTGTATTGGATTTGTGCTGAACACAGGGTTGATAATATAGAGATAATTTTGTTATTGTTGACCAGGACTTACACAGACCCAAGGACTTTTCTGCTTTTCCTACTGCCATGCTGGGGAAGAGTCTGGGGATGCATGGGAAGCTAGGAGGTGACACAGTCAGGACAGGTGACCTCAACTGACCAAAGGGACATTCCGTACTGTATGACATCAGGCTCAGTATGTAAAGCTCCTGGGGAAAGAAGGAATAAGGGGGAGGACCTGTGGAGTGATGGCGTTCGTCTTCCCAAGTCACCATCATATGTGATGGGGCCCTACTCTCCCAGGTTTGGCTGAACACCTGCCTGCCCATGGGAAGCTGTGAATTCATTCCTTAGTTTGCTTTGCTTGTGGGCGTGGCTTTCCCTATTAAACTGTCTTTATCCCAACCCATGGGTTTTCCAGCTTATACCCTTCTGATCCTCTCCCTGATCTTTCTGGTAAGGGAGTGAGTGAGTGGCTGTGTGGTACATGGCTGCTGGCTGGGGTTAAACCATGACACAAGGCTTTCTGAAAGTCAGTATTAAAAGTTCAAAAGGCCACTCAGATGTTGTTTTTTAGCTCTGTTTGTTAAAAGTTATCAAGAACTGCTGATTAAAAGTATATGACATTACTGGCTCCAGTTTCATATCCTGTTGAGTTACTGTTGAAATTGAAAGTATTTTATCACAGTCATGTTCTGACATCAATTTTTGATCCTTCTCCAAGTACAGAACTGTGCTGAGCACTATATAGTACAAAAGATACACTTGTACTTACACAGACCTTGCATTGTTAAATGCTACTGGATTTTTATGCAATGCTGTTGATAACTCTACTGTTACTACTTTAATAATGGACCTGTTACCATTTGTTTGTTCTTGCTATGAGAAGTGAAAGAATATTTTTAATTACTAGTCACTCCATTCATTATTATGTCCTTTGTTTCCTTCCCATATTTTACCAGTTCCTAGTTTCTAGTTTATTAAACTCTTTTTCCCCCATCTGTTACTTTGTTTTCCTGTTATATTTGCCATAGTTACTTTCACATTTACTCATAGCTGAGCATTTTAATATATGTAATCTTTTTTTTTATCAGTTGTAATTCTAGCAGAACATTATTAAATTGTTCCCAACACCATACACATTTCTTGTGTAAAAACTATTTCTGCAGGGGTTATGACTACTAATTGTCTCAGGTCTGTAATACTGGACTTTCCAAGCAACACTGTATATGTCTAAATACATCATTCCTTTGTTATGTAAGTTACAGAACAAAGATACTAATTTGCTGCATTTTAGTTTTGTGATCACTTCCTCTGTCAGTCACCATGTGAATTAAAGCCGGCACTGTGATATGCAGATGTCACCTTTTCCTCTGAGATTCTCCCTTTCTGTCCCTTTTAGTGAGTGTTTCTTCCCATGACAGTAATTACTGTGGGAGCTAGAGAACTTACAATGATGGGGAGTTGTAGTGTTTGGGGCTACTTTCAGACTATATTACCTTCAATAATTCCAGTCATTTACAATGCCTCTGCTGTGGAAGGAAACATGACTATGTATCAATCCTTGTATGGAATTTTTTCCAGCTGCCTAATTTTCTTTCCCAGCCTGCTATTCCTCACTTCTCTACAGCAGGAGCTCAGTAGTGCTTCTGAACTGCTTTGCTGCCATATGCCACTTATTTTATCATAAAATAATACTTGTCTCCAGTAGATAAAAAACCCCTGTACTTTCCATATGTCTTCAGGTTCTTTACATGTACTGTGAACATTGTGGTATAGCAATGTCAAGTTGGCTTCGCTGATTTTAGATGCCATATAAAAAACACTAGCAAGTATTTAAGGAACTCACCTTTTCCTGTGCTTCATACTGTTACCTCCAGAGCTTAAAGCCATTTTGATTTGTTACCTGTCTTCTAGAAGTTCTTAGTCTGCTCCTGAGATAATATCTGACCTTACTTTGGCTCTTGGTTACTCTTTCCACAAATAAAAAATAAATTCTGAGCAGCTGGACACTCATCTGTTTGTGCCAGTGGAAGACATGCTGTTTTCTGCAAATGTAAGTGTAAATATTGCAGAACTCAATAGAGATTCATGAATGTTACTGGTATCTACAGTTTCATACTGACTCATGTTATTTCCAATGGAAGAGTAAAAAAACCCACAATATTTTTTTAATCATATTCAATGTTCAAAAACAAATGGGAATATCTTGATGACCTTCTTAATAAGACTTTAACCTGAAATCTTTCCTCCTCTTAATTTAGGTCAAAGAAGCTCTTTATTTTGTGCATATGACTTTGTAACCTTATTTAATTATTCTCTGGAAGTAGCTATTGTTAAGCTCGTACAATTTAGCACAGTTCAGCACGTATTTTCAACTGCTTACAGGAACACACTGGGGAGTGTGCTTTAATATCACTTCACACTTATTAAAATACAAATTCTGCCAGAGCAAGTATATGCTGCTGCTATGAATGAATAGTTTTAATCATAAAATGTCCAAGTGAAAATTCAACCTATTCAAGAACATTGTCAAAATGTTTTTGTATAATAATGTTTGTACCTGAATAAACATGTTGGTGAAGTAATTGCATGTATTGTAATAATGACTATTAATGCAGAAACAATTGCACAGAGATGAAAAACAATAAATGCTGACAGCTTTTTTATTTCTAAAAAGATAATTTCTAATATATCTTTATAATAATTCTAATAAAATATTTCTAAAAATTTAAAATATTTCTAAAAAATCACAGCTGCCTCAAAACATTTCTTTAAAATATGTCTCAACGCTGAAAGAAATTTATGTATTTCTTTCTTTTCTCCCTCTTCTAGATATTTTTAAACGCAGATACAATCCGCCTGGGAAATCTACCAGTGGGTTCCTTTTCATCCTCTGCCTCCTTCTCCTCCTCCTCCTCACCCAGCTCTTCAGCTCCTCGCCAGACTATCTATGAGCTCTGCGCCTGTCCCAATGGTAAACTTTACCTGTCCCCAGCAGGAGCAGGCTCCACATGTCAATCCAGTAGCAACATCTGCTTATGGAGCTAGAATGACTCCGTTTTATCCTCACACCAGAATAGCCTTTTGTTACTATCCCTCTGCTTCATAGTTCTGTTCGGTTTCCCTTGTGACCAGTTCGACGCTTCAAACAGCCTGCTGAGCAACTTCTTCCACTATAAGCAGGAATACAGCGCTGCCTTCTCTCGTGGTTTGAGCTGCCACTCAACACAGAGATGGGAGAGAGACATTCAGAAATCAATGTATTCTTCATCAGGAAACCTAGAACATAAAATCACTTTTTTTTCCAAAAGGGACAATAACACAGGTGCCTTTGCTACTTGAAGTGAAGCACATAGTTTTAGATTTTTGCAGGACCTGGATATGAACTGCACATAAATATATATCTAGACAGAGAGAGAGAGAGTACATGAATTTGCCCAGAATCTGATGGTGAGATGAATTGGTTCCCCCTGTATGATAAATAACTTTACTGTCTGAAAGCACAATTTTCCATTCATCTTTTTGGATGTAAACTTTTATCCCTGAATTTTAAAATTTCAAAGCATTGTGTGATGCTTGCTGTACTAAACAAATCCAGTAAACGGTTTTTAATACAAAAAGAGACAGAATTCCTCCCTGAGTTTGGTTTCTTTAAAAATATGTTGTTACTATTTGTCTACTAAGTCTAGGGTTTTGTACACTAGGTAAATTTTGGAAGTGCTCAGCAATATTACTTTCAAAGCTAGAAAGACATATGCTCTTGTTTGTCAGATCTGAATGACCTTATATAATATTTTCTTGGCCACTGCATGTGAAGCGATTGCTTTAAGTAAAACATACAGTTTCTGGAAAAGAAGAACAGGGTAAAGAAGGAAATTCTGATGATATGTTTGTTGATCATGTATTGCTCTTCACAAGGTTCTCATAATTGGCAAATACAAAACCAAGAGAGAAATCTTCCAGGGTATATCTTGTCCATTTTCTGCCTATGTCTAACTGCTGCCACTTGAACACAGTACAAACGTTGGTACTAATGTAATGTAGGATGTTGAGAAGCAGTGCACTAACAACTTGTACAGCATTCACATTTATTATTCTCTTTTGTTCACCGTCTGCTGCTGAGGTTTCAAAGTAATAACAGTATATAAAAAACTACACAGTAATGACATTCAGTATTAAAAAGTACGTCGATATTACAGTGACTTCACCCAGTCTGTGTTTAAATTATGCAGCCACATTTACACTCAGATCTCAGTACTGACTTTCTTTTTTGACAAGTTTCATGTGGGATTTATTTCTTGTATCAATGTTTGTACGTATTTGGCTTGATTGGTAATTGAAATCTTATAAAAAATGCTTTGGTATGCTGCTGGTAAATTTGTCACAGCATTGATTAACAAGAATATCTTGAAACTTGCAGAACCCAGGAAGGTAAAACAATATAAAAATGTTTCGTATTGTGGAAGATGGCTTGATTATGTGAGGTAAGTGTGCTTTTTAATTCTATTCTTTAAATTATGTCATCTAGCTTGTATTTTTAGAGGCTTCTGAATCTAAGATCTCCAATGAAATTAGAGCTTTTTCAAAGTAATTCTAAAGCCAGGGGAGATGGTGCAAGGTGGGTATTTCTACACAATTTTTTTTTCTTCTTTTAGAGAAAAAAATTTAGAATGAACACACTAGTACAGTGATTGCCTTTGCATTTTATTACCATCTAATAAGGTTGATTTTGCTTTCACTTCAGTTGAAATTCACTCCTATGCAGAAGACCAGCACAAGGTGTGTCAATGGCTTGACTGGTGCTTGCCTTACCATTTGCCCTCTTCAGAGGTGTGAATTTCACCCCATAGCAAGAATTCTGTATTTTCTGGTTTTAACAGTTAAATGAAGATTTAAAATTGATTATTTTATGTCTTCAAAAGAAGGCTGTTAACAGCTGACTTATCATCTATTTGAGATTTTTCTTCTTTGAAAGAAAATATGCTAGAAAATATTGCAAGAAAATATATTAGAAGATGAGGATTTTTAGTAAGAGGGACAAAAGGAGTTACAGATGGCAAAGAAGATGACAATAAAACATTAGAAAGTGTAGCCATACAATACACCCTTAAAACTCTAGGGATATAGATGTCTTTTTCTTATGCACACAAGTAAGAGAATGGTAGTGTGACAGTCATTAATAAATAGCATATCAGGAGGAAAAGTATAAAGATATGTATGAGGGCACATCTACGTGTAGTCATTATCTATGCACACCTACATAGACCTGTTGCTTAAAAGATGAACAAATATAGTGACTAATCTACTTGGTGAATTAAAATGTGGCTTCCTACAAATTACATACAAGTAGGCTAAGGAGCTTTTTTCTCCTCAAACAAACCTGCAGGATGACTTGCAGACCCTTTGTCATGAATTTTCCACTGAAAAGTTCTTATTTGTTTGTTCTTTGCCTTCTGAGATTATTTACCTGTTATTTGTTTAAAAAAGGTCTCTATTCACTGGATGGAAGGACCCAACCTTAATAAATTTTAGGCCAACTTGGTTGGGAATGGGCAGGTAGGAAAAAAAAAATCTTTTGTTACTAGATTAATTTTAACAGCAAGGCTGAAATAATTTGCCACTTTGTATGAAGAGAACTCAGAATACGTGGGTAGTACATCGGACTCCAAAAAACCAAGCCAGTAAGTTCACCTAGCTCTGCACTGTCAAGATATTCATTATTGGAGTGCCATCAATATGAAGTAGAGCATATTTAAGAGCTTCAACAACCTATGAGATAGAATAACAAGTTCTCATAATGTCTTAATATTCTGGTAAATTTCATAGTATTGATGTTTTATTTTACATCCATTGAAAACAATAAGAAAGGAAGAAAACAGTTTTTATTTTAAAAATTATTTATAGCCCACATGATTTCAAGGAGTATTGGAAAAATGATTTCAAGGCATTAATCATAATAAAAATTTAAAATGCCATCCTTATGACAACAATGGAATATCTGAAAAGACCTTATTGGCTATATGTATTTAATATATATGATAGATTTCTCTCCTGTAAAAATATTTGTGTCATAATATAGGATACTGTGTCTCTTTCTTGTTCAAAAGAAAAAAAAAAGAAGAGAAAAATAAAAGCATCAGCCAACCTCTCTGAGCACTGTTAGCTGTATGGTTTGTATTGCAGTTCATTCATTGGTTAAGACCAAAGACAGACACTTTTATTATATCCAACACTATGACACTGCTGTTTCTACTAATTCTGTTGGAATGAAGAGATGAGAAGTTGTAATTACAACATTAAATGTAACATAGTTTAGATTTGTGCAGCGTTTTGAGCTGTAGCTTTTCACTTTCTTCCAGGGTTTAAATTTTTGTCAGTATCTTGCAATTACGTTACTATTCATGCATATGGGGGTCTTTTGGTGTTCCTAAGAAAACATGCCAAGGCATTGCTTCTTTGAACTGAAGTTATACTGGTTTGTTTGCAAAGTTGTCTTGACTGGATAAAAGAATTCACTTTCAAGCATTTTGGTTGTAGAGGGTTATTAAGTCTGGAAGATACAGCCATAAATGTCTAGAAGGATTTAATGAAGGATGTTTAAGATATTTGGTTGCTAACACAATGCACCTTTTAGGGTTTTTTTTGTTTTATTTGTTTGGTTTTATTTGTTTTTAGATTCTAAATAATTGCTAAATAATAAACAAATTAAAAACTCACAAACTTTGGACTATGGAATTGTTATCAGCTGATTCACTGTAATACACATGAAAGTTGGATCAAAATCTGAGTGTCATATTGTTTCCATCACTACTCAGTAAAGGTCTGCTAAACATTTTTGTTTTGTAACCTTCATGTTAATGGTTTTCTTGTGTATAGAAGTATATATAAAAAGATGGGAACTATTTTCTTACGCATACTATGCAATGTGTTTGTAGAACTGCAATATTACCAAAATTACAAAAGCTGTGCTTTTGTACTCTCTTGCTTTATGTAAAACAAATCTTTTTTCTATTTAATGGACTGTCTGTCTTAAAATTGTGGACAACATTATTCAATAGCAGTACACTGAAAATTTGAGATTTTTATTTTATTTTCCTTGGATTTTTTTTTTTAAATGAAAATAATAGCAAGGTTTTGGAAGTTGGAAATTTCTTTTTCTTGGAAAGCTAGAACTTTTTCAGCATGTAATTAACACTGTCAGTTTGAAATGTTTCCTGTACTTCTTTCATTTGGTCTTAGCATTTCCATCTGGTGCTACTATATAACCATAAATAAATGTGATACATTACACAGGAAACATATCAGAACTAATTGCAAGAACAATCAAACAGGAATCCTGCTAAGGGTGAGAAGAACATATAGAATAGCTGATGAGAAACTTTTAGATTTTCTGTATATTTTTGATAGATTTTATTTGTTTGTTTGCATTTCCTTACTTCTGTCTACATTAGCAGCATGGTAATAGCTTTAATTTGTTTTTCAATTGTTTTGTCCTCGCACACAGAGTATAGCACAGTTTTATTTCAAACATTTTTTTGAAAATAACAGACACGGCATTTAAATTTCAGTTAAGAAAACACAATTTTAAAGAAGTGTAGACTTTGTTTCTACGTCAGCATTAGTAAAGTTAAAATTACAGTGCTGCTTTATCATCTACATGAAAGCATATTACACTACCAAGTTCCTTTGTGTCTTGCCTGAATAAGCTTAAACTGCACGTTCAAGTTTGAACTGCACTTGTTTACAAGCCACTCGAGAATTACACAGTCAGGTAAAAGGTGACATCAGCAAACAAATGCTGTCTGTCTTTAACCTGGGCAGTGTCAGCTCTGGTAACAGCACAGCCTTGCACAGAGTTCTGGCAAAAAGCAAGGTGAGCATTTAGGGGGTTTGTTTACACTGAGCTCCTTGATGCCATATTATGATTTCATCAATATCCAGAGTATCTAGACAGCAGCTGGCTCCTCAATGCCTAAAAAAATCAGTAATTTCTGTACAAGAGCAACAGTTGTATAGAACTATCAGTAATATAGGACAGTATATCAGTAATATAGACTGATAAGTCTCAAGTGACTAACACACAATAGCTGATACAGCAAGAAAAATTATTCTTAGCCATTTTACTCAGTGTTGGACAGGTTCCCCGGTCCAATCTGGGGAAACTACTGACAGTAAAGGATAAAGAGAAGATAAATGAAAAAAATCCACTATAAGTATTGTGTTGATTCAACACAGTCCACACTGAGACTAGAATTTAATACAATCTCTCTATGTAAAATATAGATATGTCTCCTCTGAAACTTTGAACTGAGCTTCAGATTGTGTTGTTTGAATTTGAAAGTATTATTTGATCCTTAACCAATACATTTCTTATACAGACTAGGACAGGAATAGTTTCAGAGGAGCTGAGGTGAAATCTTCTGCTGTATGTCCAGTCTTATTAGAGTCAATTAACCACAAAAAAAAACCTAGCCTACTTAACTAAGAAAAAAAAATTTAAAAATCAAAATTTGAAAGATTTGCTGAGTTTTAGAAAAACTTTAAGTGGATTTCACCTTTTTAAGGAGTGTCCAGCTCTACCAGTGTCTCCAATTCTGACATGTTTAAGTGGTGACAGCAATGTATATTAAAAAATTCGGCCTTAGGGCTAATCAGCTTCATTTAATGCATGATTTGGTCTGAGAAGTAAAAATGGCTTTTAGTCATATGTATACCTCCTTGTTTGTGAGACCTGTGAGGGAGAAGTTCAGCTTTCAGCATCATCTAGAACACAATGAAAAGTAGGATTTAAGCACTAGAGAAGCATTACTGAAGGCAAGATGTATTGTTTTCTGTGCTTTATGATATTTTTAGAGCTTACATACAGTCATCCTTTACGACTGAGAGATCTACGTTCTAGCACAATAACTTATTTCTAAGTATATATTTCAGGACTACTCTGAAAAACATACATAATTGTTTTCTTTCTAGGTGATGCTTACTCAGTTTTCTTGTCCCAAACACTGCAACAGTTAGTAAGCCAAATCCTCCTTCTTAAGTCCCACTCACTCTTAACACTTCTTCAGCTGAGTTTCATTTGTCCTCTTAAGCATCCTCCTTTCTTCACAGATAACAAATGAATAGGCAACAAAAGGAATTTTGCTCTCTCTTTATCAGGATGTTTCCTGTGTGACTTACTTAAATTGTGTCAAAGGGAAGATTATTTGCTTTGTGACAACAGAAGTTATAGAAGAAGGAAAACACACATAGGTAAATATAATTTTTAGTCTGTCTTACTAGAATGAAACTTCTAAAGTGAAAGATTTTAGACTATAGACTTCTTAATAACTTTTGATTTCTCAGAAGTTTTGTCATTCAATGAATGTATTTAAAATACCATAAAATAAAAATGCAAACTATCCTATCCTGTTACATTTTTTTTTAAATAGAAAAGGAATCACTAAGCCCATTATTTGTCCCTCTCTACTAATGTGCTTATTTACTTTTACAAATTTGAAAGGAAAAACAGACTTAAAATGTTAAATAGTATAAAGATAACTATTTAAAAACCCTATTAAGCACAGAATATTGCTCCTTTTAGTTCATGACTGATATTCTCATTCATCCTTGGTAAATTAACGCTCTGATTTCTTACACAGCAGAAAGCCTTTCTGTTGTTTTGTGTGATCTTTGGCAGATAGGAAACCCCTGATGATAAAGAAAATAGGATAACTACACAGTATTAAAAGAAGCATCTTTAATACTATTCCCCATGCTAACGTGGAACCAGACAAGATATGGGGGTGTTTACTCACGAGGAGAGAGGGTCTTCTACAGCATTTAAATATTGTGAAGAAAATAGTCAGGATGCTTTCCAGTTCCATGCTCCCCAGGATGACTGAGACAGGATGTTGCAATAATATTCGAGAGACAGAGGGGAAGTGGTTTTCTTGATCTGCATAGGGATGTGTAGGACAGTGATGCATTGGCAGTAAATCCAAATCACATTGCAACAGTGGAATATATAAATGTAGTTGAAAGATGGATTTTTTTTTTTAAGTGCAAAAGCAGTCACAGAACTTCTCCCTGAGCCTCAGAGAAACAGAAAGAAAGTCAGATGAAGATGTATCATAGATTCCTAGAATGGTTTGGGTTGAAAGGAACCTTAAAGAGCATCTAGATCCAACTCCCCTGCCCTGGGCAGGAGCACCTTCCACTAGACCAGCTTTCTCAAAGCCCCATCCAACCTGGTCTTGAACACTTCCAGGGATGGGACATCCACAACTTCTCTGGTCAATCTGTGCCAATGCCTCACCAATCTAAACCTAACCTCATTCAATTTAAAGCCAGTAAACCTTGTTCTGTCACTACATGCCCTTGCAAAAGGTCTCGCTTCGGTTTTCTTGTACGCCACCTTAGGTACTGGATGGCTCTAAGGTCTCCCTGGAGCCTTCTCTTCTCCAGGGTGAACCCCAATAGTCTCAGCCTTTCCTCATAGAAGAGGTGTTCCATCCCTGTAATCATTTTCGTGTCACTCCTTTGGAACTCACTCCAACAGCTCTATGAGTCATTTTTGTATCTTTATATCCTTGAAATTTTCTTTTTTCTTTCTTTTCTTGNGTGCATTTCTAAAATGCATCATTAACATTAATGCAATTTTCCCTCTGCAAATTGTTCCCACTTCTAACTGCAGGTACCACTTTGACTTCCCCACGAGGAGAACTCTAAATAATTGTGCAGTCTTCAGTCATTTGTCAAAACCAAATTAAAAAATTGCAAGGTGTACAAAGTGAGTCATAAAAAAAAAAAAGGTTAAAAAATCTACTGCCACTGCCTTTTTCTATTTTGGTCCAGTGTTTTCCTCACAGTAGAGGAGTTGCACAGTTTCTAGAAGAAATACATTTGGTATTCCTGGCCTTCCCACTCACTTTTAAAGAGGCTCTGCAGAGCATGCTGCTTCCCTGCCCTTTTGCACAGGAGAGGAAAATTAGGGAAATTAATTCTTTCCGTTGGGTTTGGGCTTGATTTTTGTTGCCTGGTCAATCTTTAAACTTATTTTAATCCCTATTTTTAAGTATTTCTTTTAAGTGGAAGGGAAAAATCTGATGGCAGCTACTAGGGCTGACAATATTAATTGCAGCATGGAGTGGGTTATTGCTCGAGATAATAATTACTGCTATGGTGGAGCAAAATGCAGGATGAGAAGGGAGCATACAAAGAAGAAGCATGGAAAGAGAATAAAGGCATGGGAAAAAGAGACAAAGAGTGGTATTAAAACAGGTTTACTGCTTAAAGGGGAAGAAAGTGCTAAATAATTATTAAAATTTCTCTTTACCTCTCTGACCTTGTCAAATATACCATGCCAAAGTGCAGAAAGCAGGGGAAAGCTTCAGGATAGCATTGATTCAGAAGTCCTTTCCAAGACCAGAAATGTACTATTCATAGGAACAAGACAGTACAAACAACATCAGAAAATTTCTTTTGCTTCTCTGGCCTCTCTGTGATGAGAGGAACAGATGTGGAAGCTGTAAGCTATGGAAACTGTATAGAAGACNATATCCTTGAAATTTTCTTTTTTCTTTCTTTTCTTGGCTCTTTTAAAAACCAGCGTCAGGAAGGAGAAAAGCAGTAACCTAGGTATAAATTTTGTGCTTCTCAAATAGAAGGTGACAATGAACTCTCTGTTTGAACATGTACTCTGTTTATGGCAGAAAGAGGTAAAAATAGGCCAGTACAGTAGGCTGGATTCAAACCCTGGTAAAGTTAGTAGGAAATACTGACAAATTTTGTGTCTCTGGATTAGGCTTTAAATGTTCATTANCTACTGCCACTGCCTTTTTCTATTTTGGTCCAGTGTTTTCCTCACAGTAGAGGAGTTGCACAGTTTCTAGAAGAAATACATTTGGTATTCCTGGCCTTCCCACTCACTTTTAAAGAGGCTCTGCAGAGCATGCTGCTTCCCTGCCCTTTTGCACAGGAGAGGAAAATTAGGGAAATTAATTCTTTCCGTTGGGTTTGGGCTTGATTTTTGTTGCCTGGTCAATCTTTAAACTTATTTTAATCCCTATTTTTAAGTATTTCTTTTAAGTGGAAGGGAAAAATCTGATGGCAGCTACTAGGGCTGACAATATTAATTGCAGCATGGAGTGGGTTATTGCTCGAGATAATAATTACTGCTATGGTGGAGCAAAATGCAGGATGAGAAGGGAGCATACAAAGAAGAAGCATGGAAAGAGAATAAAGGCATGGGAAAAAGAGACAAAGAGTGGTATTAAAACAGGTTTACTGCTTAAAGGGGAAGAAAGTGCTAAATAATTATTAAAATTTCTCTTTACCTCTCTGACCTTGTCAAATATACCATGCCAAAGTGCAGAAAGCAGGGGAAAGCTTCAGGATAGCATTGATTCAGAAGTCCTTTCCAAGACCAGAAATGTACTATTCATAGGAACAAGACAGTACAAACAACATCAGAAAATTTCTTTTGCTTCTCTGGCCTCTCTGTGATGAGAGGAACAGATGTGGAAGCTGTAAGCTATGGAAACTGTATAGAAGACAGAAAGTTTTATGTACAAAAGTGCAGTTCTGGAAGAAGAAGTCACTGAGGCTTACATTAGACGACAGCAGTGTAAATGGAAAATAGCTGGAACAAGAATTTGCGGATGGAGAATAGTCTATAGGTTGGGGAGGGTTGGTTTGTTTGTTTGTTTGTTTGTTTGTTTGTTTTGAGGGTTTTTTTAAGAGGAAAGAATCTGGACTGCAAGGTATTTTCTTATTTCCTTATTTCTCTTTCCTTTTGTTCTATTTTGTTTTCCAAACAGCATCTGAGAGCAAGCAGGCTTCAGCTGTGATTTGTTTCACAGCAGTAAAGAAATATATATATATGTGTATATATGTATATATGTGTGTATATATATGTATATATATATATATATATATATATGAAAGAATAAATAAAACAGTGCTATTTACAAGCATTTTGGAAACAGCAGTTTTGTTGTTTTATGAAAGGTTGATCCATCAGCTAAAGAACGGGACTGATGAAAGCACATATTTGTGTTCAGAGTTTTTAAGCACATTTATCTCTACTCACATCACCCTACACAGTTTTCAAGCCCAGATGAGTCCCCTTATATTACCACGTAAAGAAATCTTTTATATCTCTACCTATGATTCAGTTCATATGCAGCGCAAATTTTCCATAAAAGTGTTTATTCTCTAGGATGACTATTGCCACCTCATCTTCAAGTTTCGTAGCATAAACGGCTGGACTCTAGTAGACCTACTAAAATTCTGATCTTAAACTCTTGGTACTTCAATTTTTAGTTTGGGAAAGTCTAGGACACTGTACCAGTCCTTTCTACGGTGCTGTGATAATAAATGTCTCTTCTCATGCATGTTAGCATACATTTGTGAGCAAGTCACCACAGGATTAATCAGATTCATGGAGCTGCTTCTAAAATTATCTGTTTATTTACCTCCAGTTTCCAAAATCTTGCATGGTTTTAATATAATGTGGGTTTTTGTCTTTTTGTTTAACTATAGTATATTATGTACTTTTTAAGAGATTTAAATTATATACCTAAACCACAAAACTTTATTAATGGCCATATATTCCTGAGAACTGAAAGGGAAAAATACATGTAAATCATATTGTCTCACATTTTACAGAACAGTAAAATTAGTGTAGTTTTAGGTAATTTTTCTATCTATTTTTAGGAAACCTAACAAGCAAACGTTTAATTAAATTTGACACTGTAAAATTTGCCTAAGAAATATCAGTTCAGTTAGACTATTGTGCAACAAACTATTAACATTCCAAAGAAACAATTCTAAATGGTGTATTATTCCCTTTTAGAAGTAAATAATGTATTATCATGTTGTGAAGTATCACAAATTAAGTTATATCAATTTTTAAACAAATGTAAATAAAATTCTTTAGTAGAAACTTCTGTGAAATGTGCACCTTCAATTTATTGATTTTTTCTGGTAACACAATTAATTGGGAAAATATGTTAAGCTACATGCTAATTGTTTTTATATTTTATGGTGTTTTTCATTGTCTCACATATCTTTTGTGTAAGTGGGATATATTTTTCTACGATTTTTGTGCAGAATTTATATATTTTTGTTCTATTATTTAATTCATATCAACTTATCCTTTGGATTTATTTATTGTGAATGCAGTTTTGTCTCTACACTTAACATTTAGGTCAAGCTCATCCGATGCTCTGAATATGTATTTAGCTATAAGTATGGGAGTCATTCCAGTAAACTTAATGGAACTTCTGAAGTTTGATGTTAGGAGCATGATAAAATATTTTGCTGGATCAGTCTTCATAAATCAAGCAAATTAAGGCAATACCCTGCCAGTCTAAAAATTATTTACTGTAAAATAATGAAGGTGAAAGACTATTCTGACTATTCCACAGTGCTTCACTTTTGCTTAGTTTAGTTGAGTAAAGCTGCTCTTGAGAAGATACATTAATCACTATTTCCCTTTTCAGATGTGTGTGACTTCTATGCACCACTGGCTGTCTGCATCATAACCATTTTTATTCCTGATTTGAATTATATCAGCATCTATTATGTTGAAAGGGTTTTGTGCAAGTCCTAAAAAGCCCTGCTGACTTTATATGAACATATTCTGTTGTGTCTTTGAGGATAAATGCCATCAATCAGCAAAGTGAATCACTGGCATTGGGCTATATTTCACATATACAGCTCTAGAAATTATCTAAATTTGAAGCCTTGAAACATGGATAAAACCTTTACCCTGCACATAAAGAGCAAAAGCGGCTTGATTCCATACTTCATCTGCCATAGTGCAATTTGCTTGTCCTGATGTTCTCTTACTGACGTCTTCCCAGATGCATTGGATGGTGTGAACACACATCATCAGGCATGAATTCCGCAGGATGAAGAAAATCAATCTGAATTGTCAAAAAATGAAGGTGGTGCAGATGGTCACTGTATATTGCCAGTTGTTCTGCAAATCTGGAGTCTTTGATAAGGATTTAAAAAAACAAAAAAGAAATCAGTTTGTAAATTGTAAAAAGCTTCTGAGCTTCATGACTGCCCTATCTATTACCACGGGACACAGAAGAGCTTGAACAAAAGGAGAATGAAACTTTCTTCACACCTGCAATAATCAGTAATCATTGTATAGAGGAAGAAAGAAAAGGAGGAAAATTACATGTTTTAGTTTTGCCCCCATGAAAATATGAGCTCTGTAATATCAGATTTCACATATAGGGAGACCTGGCTATCAGCTATATAAGAATTGATTGTTCTGTTAGCTTTACTCTGTGGAGAAAAATTATCTGCAAAAATTTTTAGTTATGTATTTTCAATCATTGTGATTATTCTGCTTGTGCTGTCTCTTTTTTTATCCATTAACTTTATAACTCCTTAGGACTCATTCTGTAAGAATGTAGCAAATACTAGTATTGGGAAAGTTCTCCAGGTTAATGGCCTTACCTTCGCAAGATAAAAAGAATAACACATAGAAATAACGCTTCATTTTATAAGACAAGTTTAAAATCTTATCATAATTACAAATTAAATTATCGTAATAACCGTCTGAATAAAACACCTTAGATATCACTCTGCATAGTTTTCCTGTTATCATTCCCCTTGGACTTCTGTGAACTCTGGAAAAAACACCCCATCACTGCACTTAGCCCAACCAATGTCCAAGTCTAGATCAGACTGGCAGTGGCAGCAGAGGATGGTATTTAAGGACAGCATGGGTGTCTGGCCAATTTACACCATCCCTTCCCCAGAGATTCCCCTAGTATCCACAGTTATATTCCCTGCCTCGTACCTTTGGTATTGGATTATGAAGCTGTTGTGTACGGATTTCTGTAATCCTTTTTTAAGACTGTTGACAGTTGCTTTCTGTGGCAGTAAGTTCACTTGCTGCTCAAGAACATTCTTTCATCTTATTTAAACACATCTTCAAGTAATTTCACTGACTGCCTCCAGTTCTTTTATTGTGGGATTTAGAATATAACAGAATAGACTGTTTCAGTTGAAAGGGACCTACAGAGATCATCTAGTCCAACTTCTTGACTACTTCATTGCTGACCAAAAAGTTGAAGTGTGCTCTTAAACACTGACAGGCTTCAGGTATCAACCACCCCTCTAGGAAGTCTGGTCCAGTGTTTAACCACCCTTTTTTATAAAGAAAAGTTTCCTAATGTCCAATCTGAACCTCCCCTAACTGGATGAATAATAACTCTGTAACCACCTTATTCACCACTATAAAAGTTAAACATATCTCCTTCAGCCTTCAAGAGGCCCCATCTTCTCTTCAGTTTCTTCTTATAATTCTCCAGAACTCTCAGATAAATCCTGCTTAGTCCTGGTCACTAACACACACCTAATTTATTTGGTCTTCTGCCTATATTCTCTACTGATTTAGCCCCTCTGACCATTCTGCTACACAGAATACTTTGAGCGTGGGACTATTCTCGGTACCATCAGCACCCTCTGCATTAGGCTTGCAATTCTGGCACAGAAAATAAATTTTGCCTTTGCTGTACTTTCATTCCACAGAAAGGGTGTTTAGATATTAGAATGGGCTGCTGAAGAAGGTGGTGGAGTCACCATTCCTGGAGGTTTTTAAGGAACGGCTGGATGTGGCACTTAGTGCCATGGTCTAGCTGCCATGGTGGTGTTGGGTCATAGGTTGGACTTGATGACCTCAGAGGTCTTTATTTCTGGCCTGATTATTTCTGTGTGATTCTGTGATTCCGCATTTGACATTGCACATGCCAGTCAGACAGCCTGGCTAGCAGTCTGGTTTGTCCACCCTATTTACTGTGATTGCAATATTTATTCCCTCCTGGCCTTTCAGAGACACACTGAATAGTAACCCCATCACCTCAGGGAACTTCTCATTCTGAATTAGGTGCTCCTATGTGACTGTTGGCTTTCACCTAGCCCCTAGCATAAATAGTCCTCTACAACCCTTTCAATTCAGTGCCAGTAGACTGTCTCCATTTCTATTAAAGTGCAGTCTTAACAGAATGACTGAGGGGTTTAAATCTATAATTCTCAAAGTGTTTCTGCAAAAGGTACATCTGTTCCTCTGGCATTATTCACCTCTTATGACAAGGGACATGCACGCTCCTAAAGTTACAGAGACCTGTAACCACCCTTCCCAAAGCACATGAATCAAGCTATGCTAGAAAGCAAGAAAAATCTGTTCCTAGAGCATTGTTTAGATATTTAGCTCTTGTTTTTCAAACCTGTATTAAAAGCATACCAATGAAGCAGCATTTTTAATTTTGTTTGACTATTTTATTGTTCAATGAAACAACTTCTGAATAATTTCTGATCGTATTTCCTCCTTTCCTAGTAATACTTTTTTTCCTAGTAGTTTTAGTTTGCTTGTCCTCATATTCCCAAAATGTTTATTGCAATAAAATTTGTCCCACATATTCAGCTGGCATATAAATTATGTGGCTCTCCAAACATCCAGCAAGACAAAATGAGGGGGTTTTTTTGCTGAGGGAAAATGAGATTTTAAAAATCTAAGTAAGACTTCAGGCCTGCTGGGTGTTTGCTTGGTAATAAGTGCTTAGAGTTGTTGCAGCTGGTGGCTTCTTCCTCCTGCAAGGCTAGTGCCTTCCCCAGTAGATTTGGCTCTAGGTCCTAGTCAAATCCCAGTCCTTGCTCTTGTGCTGTCTTTACTGCTGAGTTCTGAGGTAGTTGTCATGTTCTGCATCCTGTCACACTTCATGCCCTCTGTGTGATGTGTGAAGCAGCACGGTAAATACCACTGGAGGGAAAGGAATTGTCTGGGTGCACTGTGGCCAGTGCCTTCTCAGACTTAGAGCTCTCCAGACAGCTGAATAATCATCGCAATACAATGTTTAGTGTTTTCTGCATGGAAAAAAAATAACCAAGCTATTTTCAAATGTTTAATTTTTCTCCATTATTGGAGAATATCATAAGAGCTTTGCCTTCTCTTAGCCTGTTGCTAAGGTTCCAGTCTTACAGACAAATATGTAAGGCTTTCACTGCTGATAGGCAACAATCTTCAGTAAGTTTTATGAGGCTGCTCACAGGGTTAACAGCTAAGTTATCAGTATGAACATCAGCAAAGTACTTCATACAGCATACTCTATGGGCTTTATCCAAATTCAGAGAACTAAAATAATGTGCAGTGATAAAGACCAGATTCTTTTTAATGCCTTAGATCCAGTTAAAGGGCTATTCAGGATTATGTTAAAAAAAATTAAGAACACTAGGTGAAGCTAAGAAAAAAATCTTCAGAAGCAAACAAGCTTTAAAGGGAAGAACGTTGTTTTTCTAGTGATGTTAACTTGATGCTTCCCACTGTGCTTTAAAAATAAAAAAATCAAGTGATAATAGATTTTCAATTAGCAAATAAACAGCTCTCACAGTTATTAAAATAAGGTATTACATGTTTACAGTGTCTTGAGAGCCATATTTTTAATATCCTATGCAAATAGATTTTATACAAAATCTGTTCTTTCTCTTTTACTCTTTGCAAGAAAAGTTATCAGAAAGAGAGGGAGAAAAACCTAGACAGAAACTTTTGTCATGGTTTTTCAGGGTATGTAAGTGTGTGTGCTTTACCCATGTCTGCTTTATCACTTTGTATGAGAACGATTGCCATTGTTTGTTTTCAGTCAATAATGAACAAACTTTGAGTTTAAGAATTTACATACAGTGTGCAAAGCCCTGGCATTCAGATATGCTTTTATGATTAATCCTGTTTTGCCCAGGCATGATCTTTTTCTAGGTTGAGGAAGAGTTAATTAGGGAATACTTTTTTAATAACTTTGTGTGATTGGTGTTTTTTAAGGACATCTGCAGCAGTCCATACTTCTTGTAGACATATGTAACGATTTGATAAAACTCTGGATTATTTCCTCACTACAAGAAAAATTTGTCATCCAGAGAAAGTCAGAAGGATACTCAAAATTATCCTGAATCAAAATTATCACCTAATCTAGTGATATGAAGAAAAATCCAGAGCTAGTCATATAAAGCAAAATCCAATAAAAATCTCAGCTCATTCCATGTGTAAATATTTATGCCAAAGGCAATGATTTATGCTCAGTTTCTTTGTAAACTTACATACAGATATTTTTTCTCTGATTCTCCTGTTCACATAGTTAATACTATTTCTCGCAATATTACTTATTACTACTTCAGTAACTATATATAAAAATTACACTGCAGCACATGTTAAATTACATGTCAATACATTTGGTGCTTGGCATTTATGACTTTGGTAAGAGGCTTATAGTTTTAGTAAGTCTGACCATTTATGAATTATTTAAAGAGCTTTTCCCAAAGTCCAAAAATACATGAAGTATTGCTCTTATGCTCACTGTTATTTATGAAATCTCTTGTCTTTGGATATCTTAAATCATATTTTCAATAATTATCATGGGTAGATATCAAAAATGTAGGAATTACAGTTTAACAGGTGTCAGTTAATACCATGCTTGAGTGCTGCAGATAGCCCAAGGAGTATATTCATGTCTAATTGTCTACACTCCAGAGCACAACAGCTGCCACTTGTAGCAGATGCATCATCTGACTGATGATATTCTGCAATGTGTTGACAGGGATTTCTGGTGCAGCTGATTGTATATGATTGTATTTGGCATAGCTGCATACCCTTAATAGACACTGTTATCATTGTTCACTGAACATTGGAACACTTTAGTCAGCTGTTTGCTGCTAGCTATGAGGAACTATCAGCCAAACAGTTTCATTAAGTTGGCTGTGTACTGGACCATATAAAATGAATCATTGACCTTAATGAACTAGTGTCCTCATGTCAAAAATACACTACAGTGCGTGGAAACAATAGCCTTGGCAAGAAGTTTTTTACAGAGAATGGAGACTCTTCTAATCTTGGTGGGTAATTGCACTAATATTGGGCTAGCAAATAATTAGGTGATAGTTCTAGGAATCTGCACTGCTGCTACTGTGTGGGTTTTTATATAAAGGTCTCATTCCTACAAAGATGTTTGCAGCATGACTGTGGTTGATAAGCTCTCATTTCCCAAGTCTTTTGCATGGCATTATTCAGAGAGAGGAATGAACAGAAGAAAGAAGGAAAATTTAAAAAAAAAAAAAGAGAAAAAGAAAAAAATTATTTTTAGCATCAATACTAACTTTGTTATTTTGTTATACACTTTAAAATTATATCTTATACCCAAGGAAACAAAGATCCCTTGCAGGTATATAAAGCATTGAGTGATTAAAAAAAAAAAAAAAAGTCTGGTGGAATCCAAAGTTTTCTAGAGTATGAGTTGGAAGGAAGCTTGGGAAAAGCAGGTAGAAAAAAGTAAAATTATTAACAGCTTTGAGATTTGTGAGAGATTAAATTAATATATTTTTCTCCTATGTCTTCATTCAGATTCTTGATTTTCATGAAAAGTTAATCACCAGTCATTTCCTGGAAGAATGATTAGAAAACATTTAATGACTTACCCAGCACTAGTCTGACTTTTTTCCGCCTTCTCCTATTCCCTGCTCCCCCCCATATTTTTTTTTCAAATCAGTGGCTTCACTTGGAACTAATGTAAACAGTTAATAAACTCAGACTAGGGTTTTCTTGATTTCTTCTTCTTTTTATGGTCGAACTCCATCTTTAAAACAAATATAAAAGAGAGAGTCTACAATATTAACCTCTGCTAATCTGGTAAGGAAGGAGTTCCATTAATAGGAGCTGCTATAAAACGAAATTCCGGTAGTAGACTGGAAAGTTAGATGAACCACTGTCAAACTATTCAATACTTCTCTTACAGTTTTCAGCATCCAGGAAGGAGCTTTTAAATGTTATTATTTTTCACCACATGTAAACTCTTTGGGTTTATTTATTTCTATTAACTTAATGAGTGGAAGAAAAAAATAAAATAGATCTAGGACAATTTTTTTTCCCTGTAAAATTCCTGCAGTAAAAGTTTTGGAAGAGAAAACATTAAATCATTACAAGCTGATGAGGTCAAAACAGTCTGAATTAAGAAATAATTGAATTGTCATATTTCATACCAGAGTAATTTGGGGAAAATTGGATTTGAAACCCATGGTAGATAAAAGTAAGGGAATCATTTGCAGCTTCTTCTGATAAGTGTCCTGGATAGATCTCATGCCATGCAGGTTTTCTGATTCTCAGAGACAGATTGTAACAATCTCCTAAAATAAATAAAAAATATTTTTATGGAACTTGTAATGTCAGCTACTAAGGAGGTAAAAATAGAGGTGGATTTTTAGAAGCAAGCTACTGAAGATTGATAAAAGGTCTTTCAAATGAAAAGAGTGATCAGTTCTAGGGTTATGGCCTGCATTGTGTGAATTCTTAGTTGATCTAAGTTAATAAAGTTGAAGTCTTATTAAGTCATAGATCTCTACATCTTGTTCATCATAAAAAGCAGGAAGTCCTCTGTAGAACAGATGTAACTCTAAGCAGTCAAAATTATGTTGGCATCTGGAGCATGCAGTGCTAGGTTACCCCATGGTGTTTTATTAGAATTAGTTAGGGAAAGCTACCTTATACACAAGTAAGTTTGATAATTCAAAGCAAGATCTCATAAAAAAGGATACCTTTTGCATCTCTTGAGGTTTGTGATGCAAACCAAGCATGTTTAGTACTTCAGATTTCAGTAATCCAGTTTTGTGGAGGTATGGAAAATTTTCAAAATGATGCAAATGTCATTTTTTTACAAAGATTTTCAATTTTTAACAAGGCTAGAAAAAGGCCTTGGAGGATTCTTTGACAAAGCCCATATTCTGTATGAATTTTGCCTAAATTCTGAACGGAAGACAAGTTTACATGCAGAAGATGAGTCTGTCATCTGGGAAGTACTGTCTGGGAATTTACTGGGAATTCCATGGTTTAGGTGCAACAAGGCAAACCAGTATTTTCTCTTTAAGGATGAGTTTAATTATGTTGGCTTTTCAAAAATTTCCTGTATTTTAATAAGCACCAAAATACTGAATTAATCAAAAATGGGCTAAGCACGCATGCTTACATTACAATTCCTACAATTCAGACATTGCACCAACACATGGAGTATAGATGTGTGTGTATGTACATGCATTTGTGTGTGTGCATGTGTATATATATATATACACACACATATCTATATTATATACCTCAAAAAATCTGCCAGTGATATATCAGATTCCAAGTAGTCAAAAAGGTGAACTGTCAGTTCCTCGTCTTAAACTTGTTCTTATCATTCTTTCTATCTTGAGTAAAATTTTACAGATTGTTCTTTATGCTTGATATGTTTCCTCAGAACACAGAAAGTCTTAAGTTGGAACTGCATTGTTCTTAGACAGTTTGCTTTGCTCTCATTGTGTTTTATCTTAACAATGACAAGCACGTGAAAAATTCAGATTCTACATACTAATTATTATGTCATGGAATAAACCCTTCAGCTTTATCTTAACAGAACTGAACAAAGAGAGTTAACAGCTATGTACAGAGCTGGCTGCAGTTTGACATTCTTAGCTGTAATGGGACTTTAGGACATATCAATCAAATCAACTTGTCACTCAGGGCCTTATACAATAGAGTGTGTGATATCTGACATGACTGGGTATCTTCAATTCCCACAGCTAGAAACTCTTGTTTTATTAGTCTTTTCAGCCTGAACTGATAACTCCGAACAGGGTAGACTATTGAAAAGAAGAGTTGGGGGATTTTTTTAAGGTCAGACTCAACTACTGTAAAAATATGCTGTATGCAGTGCCAGTCATGGTCAAAGTTTGCCTGCCTTGTACGTCATTTGCTCTGCCAGGAAGGCATTACCATGTGCATCTAACACTGTGGATAGTAGAGAGCCTGAGCGTTGATCTTGCCCATTGTGACTCCGTATTTGATTTTCTCACACAGTCAATACAGTGTAAATACTCAGAGCAAATATAAATTAGCTCTGCACCCAAATATGTGAGTTCAAGTCCTGCATCAATATGCACATTTTGATGATATTAATCTGTCATGGGCATTGCTTGATGATGAGTAGCACTGAAACTCTCTCTTTTTTCTGGGCCAGTGTTCTTTTCCTACTGTTTACATTGTCTTCTGTGAAAGCTTTGATGATAACCTCTTTATTAGTGATTCCTCAAACTCCAGTTTTGCCTCAGGTGTTTCCCATGTTTGTAAAGTCGTAGAATTTACCTAGCCATCTCTTCGGTAATGAAAACTCAGATTTGGGGAAATGGAACTTCTTCTATTGAGTGTCCACTTTACTATTTGTCTTTTCCTGACATCATTTAGCACTACCTTTCTTTAGCTTGTGAAGAAATCTATGAAGTGTGAAATCTACATTCTGGATGTAGATTATAGAAAAAAAGCAGAGCTGTCTAATTTTTTATTTCAGTATTTAGCTTCCTGATAAATCTTCTATGTCTTGAAAGGAAAAAAAAAAAATCTATCCTCTAAACTTTTCTCTTCAAGTCTCTTGAAAATGTTATATATTCTTATGAGTGTCTTCCTCAAGAACCTTTCTCATTTCTTCACTAACACTACCTAATTTCTGAAAATAATTTTTTAGATCTCTTTGCCTCTGAAGGTCTTGATCCATCTTTTTTTTTTTTAATGATTTTTGGTTTCACTTTTTCCATTGCATCCCTATATCAGCATGCTCTACAAATAATGATTTGGTCACTTTTTAGTCACTTTGCATGATATCTGGTTTTTTCTCATTCCCAATAGTTTTTGGGTTTTTTCCCTCCATCTCATATCTTATTATGTCCTGGCTGTTGTGATATTTGAGCATTCCCAAAGGCGGTAATCGCAGTCATCAGAGATTGGTAACTAAATTCTGTTATTACTTCTCTCAAGGAAATTTCAGATGCAATTCTGACATACTGTGCAAGGATTATATGCTGTTTAACTTCACTCAGACTCTTCAGTAGCCACTGTTTTTATCACACACTACTCCCCTAATTCTCAAATAAAATTTTCAAGGAAAGAGTTAAATGCGTAGTAAGGACATTAACAAGGAGAACAGAAATATATGTAAATATCTTTTTTTTTTTTTTTGACAATTCTCATTCTTCATGCAATGAATGAGTATTTCAGAGTCTTTTATGAAGTTTTTTTGATTTTTGTGTTCTCTGAAGCTTAGCACAACTTAGTACCAAATGTTGTGAAGAGATAAAAGCAACCTTTAGATTTTTCAACTGAAATTTCAATTTAACATTTGCCACTTACATAGGCAGAAGAAATAGCCATTGTCTGCAGAAGAGTGTCTGACTAGATTTTGCCCACGTTATTTCTTTGTTCCAGTAGGCTCTAATCTTTTGGGGCAAAAGCCACCCTGATTTCAATCTCCACTGCCATCACTATACCTAGCAAATTTCACAAGTTCTCAATGAATGTTTCCATTCAGTGTGCCTTATTTCTATTCTGAATTTTAGTCTCATAAATTTTATTTAAATCTTGGCCACTAATAACAATCATTATTTTAACTAATTTTAATTTTCAATAAATATGATGTCACATTGTGCTTAGTAATTGTTTCACCTTCTTTTTTATGCTAACAATGTAACTTCATTGAGACTTTTCTTTTTTCCCCACCAATTCTATATTTATACCTTTCTTCTCTGAAGCTCCCTCTATCATTTTCATTTTGAAAACTTGATGTTCCCTCATGAACAAAAAAGGTGACATAAGATTCTGCGTTTCCACACAGGTTGGTTGAGACCTTTCTAGAAGTTCTAAGGTGTCTTTAGGTCTCACCTCAGGAGATATGTACGTACCTGGATTCTTTATACAACAGCATAAGAGCTTTTTTGGTTGTATTTGGCACTTCTCTGATTTTTACAGCTAAGGATATTCACTGTTACAATTTTAAAAGCTAATCTCCATATCCTGTTCATATTCACTAGTCCTTTCCCCACTTTTTGGCCTTAAAGGTATTACTTTGCATTTTATGAATAAAACATATATAGTGGTTGCCTGGTTCTACATTACCAAATGATTTGGGTAACAATGAAATTGACTCCTGAGGTCTGAAAGCAAGCTTCAGATGGCAGAGCTGTGCTGTCATATGTTCAGAGACAAATTTGTTCTTCTGCTTTTAGGCGTGTCCCCATAAGGGAAAAGTTTAGAATCATTTGCACAGAATAAATGTTGAAGGCAAATTATTCCACCTCTCTCCCTTGTGGATATTTTTACTTTATTCTGCAAATACCTTTACTTCATTTACACTACAGTAGAAGGAAAGATTCAAGACTGTACAATGGCAAAGAAGATAAATCTTCTATACCCTATGGAAAAATACTTTTTGTCTCTCTTAGTGTACATATTGTTGCCTCTGCAAACCACACTCCACACTCTGCTTCTCACACAACTTTCTCTTGAACTAGAATTTTTTCAAACCTGTTTTGTAGAGTTGCAATTGTTCTGATTTCTGGTTTACAGAAAGGTACAATAAAGAGGCTGAGCCATAATTCTCTCAGCCAATGATTCTGAATTTGTTCTTTAATATTTCTTAAATTATTGATTTTTGCATCCCACCTGTTTCACAGACAGCGGAGGTATCTCAATGTATTCATACTGTAAACAACACAAAGTATTTATAACTCAATTCAGAATGGCTCAGATCTGTCACAGTATGATAGATAAACCTTTTCTCAGAGGCAGATGCTGTCACCAGCATGATATCCTTTTGAGATAAGCAGGTCAGGCTACAGGCCTACTTGTGTAGAACCATCATTCCTAACTTATTTTTTGCTCATAGTCCATTTTATGTGCTCACCTCCAGTCTTTGTACCCAGCCTTTATACTTCGTATATTATATTCATAAAAAATTAATGTCCAGTTTAAATGTATGCTTTCAAAGAGAAGATTATATGTTAATTTTCTTCTTCTCTTTAAGAGAAGATTATAAATTATATTTTAATTTATGTTTAAAGCCTTATGTCTGCCTTTAATATGGTATAAATAATAAAGGGGTGTAAGTTTTACCTTAAATTATTAGTTTATAGGGTAATATTCTCCTCTTTGTTTGAGATATGCCAAGCTGTGAGGTCAGACATAGAGGAAATTAAAGGCTTTTGTGTGGCAGCCAGCAAATTTCAGTTTATGGAAGCTTTTTAGCTAAACTGCCAACACCTCTAACATGGAAGGGGAAACCAGCAAAATTTCTCTTGAAAACTACCAGGGGGATTTACTGGTGTATTCAATGGGTCCATTTTCTGTGAAGTGGGGCACTTGGAATAAAATAATCAGTCTACATTATCCCACATTTGCCTTTCATAGTGCATGGACAAGGAGAGAGAGAGAATGCCTGCTGGACAAGGCAAGTCGTAGAAATACTTGTTAAGTATTAACAAAGATGGAAAACTTCTGGCTCTATCAAATTTGTGAAGTGTTTATGCACTGATTAAACATTTGAAGGAAACCAAATTAAATTAGAATGTTCAGAAAAGGATTTTTGATGAGGCCAGATTGATTGAAATATGAAGAGGGCTGCGTTCAGCTCTTCTGGGAATGCTGAAGTCAGAAAGCTCCCACATGAACTAACAGAATAGGCCAACTAAGTCATTACAAAAGTTTGGATATTTTTTAAGGGAAGGCACAGGAATGCAATACAACCTTTGGCATCTGCTGCAGTCATTTTTCTAGATGGAAGTCTTTGAGCTTCTTGGCATTCTCCCCACAAAACAAATCCACAGCAAGCAGTACTTAGAGGATTTTTATATTCTAAAATTCTGCACTTTACCTTTTGAATAACATAGTCTTGAAGAGGTTTTGTGCATGTGATAATATCTCTGCCTTTAATATCAACACCACATGCAACCATCCCTGCAGTGTTTGTGAATACTTTGGTCACATTTCTATATGTGGGAGCTCAGGGATCGCTAGAACTGGAAATCAATTTGGTTTAAAATTCTGTTTTCATCTCTGCAAGTACGGCTCTGTCAAGCTAAAGTAATATCTCAAGGGGTGATATTATTCAGGGAAAAAGTTCTAGGTTTCCTTGAAATAGTTTCCTACATGTAAAGAATGGAGAAGTCTCTGAAGAAGTTCATCACATACTTTCAAAGATCAGGAAAGATCTGATGTTGGCAAGACTAGTACCTGTGTGAAGCCAAAAGAAAGGGTTGCTGCAGGCTTACCGGAACAAAAATAGAGCAAATTCTAACCCCAGATCTCTCAGTGGGTTTAACTCCAAGCCATGGTTAATTAGGTTCCCATCACTATCTTGAATGTAATAGAAGATGTTTTTTTAAAAACAGGGGCTGATGATAACTAAGAGTCAAGATCCTGATCACAGTGAACCATAAAAAAACCAAGGCTGTAAAGACCTACTCAGTCAAATTATCAATACATATGGGAATGCCACAATTAAATGGATGGCATGAAAGGAAGAATTTCTGAAATTCTGGTTTTGAACAATTTTCTGTTACATACACAAAAAGAGGACAACTTGAGGGCTCTCAAAGAGACAATTTTCTGCAGAAGGGTATCTGACTAGATATCTGAAAGATATTCGTGGTGTGATTACGCATTTAGAGAAGCCTCTTTAAGTATTATAAAGAAAAATGTTAGCCTTATGTAGCCTGAGTTGGAAGGGACGTTAAAAATCACCTAGTTCCAACCCTGCTGCCATGCTCAGGGTCACCTTTCACTGAACCAGCTTGTTCACAGCCCCATCCAGGTCTTGAACCCTTCCAGGGATGGGGCATCTACAACTTCTCTGGGCAACCTGTGCCAGTGCCTGAGAACCCTTACAACAAAGAATTTCATCCTAATATTTAATGTAAACCTACCATATTTCAGTTTGAAGCTATTCCCCTGTCAGTACATGCTCTTGTAAAAAGTCTCTGCCCAAAATTACTTGATGTGAAAGCTTGGGCATATGATTTGAGGCCCTAGAACAGAACAAATGACTTAGCATTTTGTTGGAAGTCAGAAAAACTGTGTATGACACTCTGTGTTTTGACTATCTGAAATAATAAACAAGAAATTATAGACTGAAGCACCTACCACAGAAAGAACCATTCTTCTCCCTAGAAATACTCAATTCACCTCTGAATAGGAAGTAGCATGGGCTCATATATTTGCATCCAAGACAAGTATGGCAAAACAGCAGTGCAGATCCCCAGAGCAGTAGCACCTCTTTGTAGAAGTTACGAATTGATGATGGCTTGCTGAATAACTGTGACTTTTAAAATTTCCATTAGTGATGTACTGCCTGCACTGGCTTTATGCAGGATATTCAAAAACTTCACATCCATTTCATCAAGGCAAGAACATCCATTTCAGCAGAGTTTTCATTGTGCAATCCATTGCATGTAGTAGTATCCACAAAAACATTTTTCCTGCTGAGAGCATGAGCATTCACTTCACACTGTTCAACCAACCAATTCTCTGCTGTTGGGCCAGCTTCCATCTCAGGGAATACCTGCTGAGTAGCTGGAGGGAGTTTGTCATGCAACTCCAGGAAAATGGGGTTGTTTTTTTTTAAGATTCTGAAGCAATGGATGCGTGTCACAGATTGACATCGCAGATCTGTGCTCATAGAGAGGCATTAAGCTGCTGGTTCACTGTGACGAGTTTCTTGGAAATCATTTACAGGACTGTTGATCTTCAGACACTGTCATCCTGCTCCTTGCTGTCCCCAGCTATTTGTCTTGCTGTTAGACTGTGCCTTCAAAATGCCAAGTATTTTGTCTGAGCGTGCTGGGGAGCACTGAAGCCTTTTTTCTCCAGAGTCCAGTGTTTCAAAAGTTAGCTTAGGACACAAGAAAAAATCCTCAGAGATTGGGGTGGAGGAAAAGGAATGTGTCACCCCAATTCTGCTGTCAGAGATGTCCCATGTATGGAGAGACTACCACTCTGTGCTGACCAGTGCAAATGGATCAGTGGGCCTTCACTGAGCTGGTCACAGTACCTCACAATGCATTGCAATTTTAGGGAGCAGTGTTTAGGTACAGGCATATGGATGTGGATGAAGACTAGCTTGTTAAATCTCCTTCAGGGCAGTTCGCCAGCAGGGTATTTTCTGGTAGAACTTTGTGGCTTATCTGAGGTTTTAATCTTGTCATTTTCCAGTCTCATATCCCTTGCCTTGGTCTGTTCAAACTTCATGGATATTTTTAGCTGTGCAGAATTCCAATAATGTTTGTAAGTCAGGGGCCTCCTTTCTGACCTTGCCAGTTTGCAAAAGGATTAATTTTCTTTTCATGATCAGTGATGTGAGGGAGTTGCTACCCATCTCCCTTCCAAAGCAGACACTGGTAGTATCATCAGACTGAATGAGTGCCTCTGGGGTGCCTGGCTTCTCAGATGCTAGAAGTACTGGTAACCATCTCATGGAATCACTGGCATGGGATCACTGCTCCCTGTGCAGCCCAAATTATGAGTTTTGCAAAGGGGGTCTGATGAGCTGCAGGTCAGACTGCTTCCTTCTGAGCTCTTCTGAGCTCTCTCTGCTGTTTCCCACTACAGGTTCCCCACTGCCTCAGGCTGTGGCTGGCTGGCTCAGGCTGGCTCCCTCAGCTGTGGGAAGGTTGGGGTGGTTTCCCGGCTGCTGGGCTCCCAGATCTGACTGCCAAGGGTCGGTGATGGACTCTTTGCTGGCTCCATTGGTGGCAACTTCCCTGGGCTGCTCAGGAAGCCAGGCAGCCCAGCTGGTGGCCACCCAGCTGGTGGGCTTGATGCCCAAACTGCTGGTGCCAAAGACCTGTCTGAAGATCTTGAGTTTAAGTAACAAATGTGGTGCCTGCTTAGTGCGTGAGATCTCTGGGGATGCCAGTCTCTGGTTTCAATTATATTTTTCTGGGCTTATTCTCTTGCATATCATGAGTAAAGATTCAAATTACTTCTGCTCTCTGTTGATCTCATAAAATGGCAATTGTTTTGCTGCAGTACCTTATTAAGTTCTGTACATTTTATATTTCAAGAGTGGTATAAATAACTTGGAAATGATACTGAAGGCTGTGTATTTTAGCTTTGCCCTTCAATGCCGTTTGCAAATGAAGGAAAGGACCACAGTGCAGGTGGAAAACAGGTATGTTATTGTTCTGCTCAAGGCAAGATTATTGGAGCCAACTAGGCTGATCCAGATAAAAGGAGGATTTATTTTCTAGTGCCAAAAATGATACAAAGGTTTATTTTACCTTTTTGCCCTATTCTGATGCATTTTTGAGTGATATTATTTGCTATTTCTCTGTTTGTGATGAGCAAATAAAAAAGGGATTATAAAATGTTGTAAACTTCTTGATATTAATAATAAATCTTAAAGTATTTGAAGCAAATGCACTTCTTATTAATGTATAGTTTCATCCATACCATTACTTTGTCTCTAATGTCATATTCGGGAAAATGAGTACTCAAATTAAGAAGGTGCTGTAACTCCGATTTCCTAAATATCTGGATATAGATAACACAGAGACATGCAATGTAAATGTGCACAAATAATCAGGTTTTCAGCTGCTAAAAGTCATATAGCATATGACGTTTTAAAATGGAAAACTGCCTAGTATACACAGATATCTACACTGACTAAATAGAGATGAGAGTCATGGGGGTTTTGTCTGCTATTTGATATCTTCTTCATTATTTTTTTCATCTGATGTTTTAATCCACAATATTTTGAACAATTTAAGTTTAGGGAAGAAAACTATTAACCAAATATTCTTGAGCTATGACCATAGGCACAATAAATCGTGGATGAAATGATTTTGTTTCTAATGACAAGGTTTTCATGGCTTCTATTTTTTCCTTATTCTAACTGTGCACAAAATTTCAAAATTGAGAATATCAGGTTGTGGGTAGAAAACATGCTGCTGCATGCTAGAGGATCACAGTTTAATATGTTCTGGATGCAAATGAAAAATGACAGGTTGATGGCGAGTCTCATCAATACTTTTTAGCCACCTCTGTTTTGAGTCAGGCAGAAGAAATTTGGAGGCTCACAAGCCCTAAAAAGCAGATTTGTGCAACAGATTTGTGCAGCACTGATGCAGAAGTGCTGGAGTACTTCAGTAGTAGCAGACTTGTTTTTTAAACTGTCTTTTAAACTGTTGCCTTGTACCTTTCTTCTCCTGCTTTTACAGTTCATTTAACAGGAGGGGAAGCTGCTCAATGACTGCCTATAGTTATGACTATTCCTTCTTAAATGAATAATACACCACAATATGACCTATTTTTCACTTATTTGTGTTTGCAGGGTTAGCTAAGTATCCTAAGTGAAACTGGAACCTCTTTTCTCAAAATAGGAAACTAGTATAAGAGATCTGAGGCCACACCCAAAGAATTCCCAAATCGTGGGTTCTGAGACTTGTTTATGCCCCATTATTAGTGAGATCTGATATTTCTTAAACTTCTATTATGAGAAAGAAATTAATTTAAAAGGTAGAGCAATAATATAACTAATTTAAAATTAGTGATATTTCTTCAAATGACCTAATTTTCTGCTTTCGATATTTGCCAGATAACTTTTCTGCCCTGAATAAGGGAAATGCATCTTAACACCTGACCTAAAGCATAGGTAACTTTGTTTCATCGGTATGTCAAAAAAATGCCTTACCCACCAAATCATTCTTTTCCCAGATTAACTCTGTGCTATTATCTTGTAAATTACTTTTGAATTTCTGACATTTTGATTTTCTTTTATCAGAACATGTAGATTTTTGTATTTTGCATATTGTTAAGAGATTTTTTTGAAGTTATGGAGGAGATTCTTTATTGCAGGTATTAAAACACTCACTTTTGTGTTGGAATTTTTTGTTGGATGTTCCAGTTTAAGTATATTTACCTCTGTCAAAGCACACAGTAGGATCAATTACATTCATATCAATCTGTATCTGGGATAATTCCATTTCAGCAGAATCATTTCCTTGGACACATCTAAATTTAGTATGAAGCCTGTAATGCCTAGTCCTTACACCGTATGTTTCTCAAAGGAGAAACACAAGCATTAAACTATCAAACGCTATTGTTCCATAATACAGAATTTGACAATCTTGCGTGATTATCAAATACTTTAATTACATATTGCACCTATCCATGAGGTAGTCACTTCATTTACCCTCAGAATCAATTAACTCTACTGAGTGCCTGTAAATGGTGATTGTTCAGGTCACATGTGATTCAAACTAAACAATCTATTAAATATTTTAAAGTAAATTTCTCAAACTCTTTTTCAACATTTTCTTGCCCCTTATTTGTTGGTTGAGCCATTTTTATACATGTGTTTCGCACCGACAAAGCATCAGTATTCAGTATTTTGTATTCAGGTTTGGGTGCTGCATTAAAAGAAAAAGTGATACTTGGAATGAGTCAACAAGAGTGTAAGAAAATGAGCAGAGAGCTACAATACAGCACTTATGGTGCTGTATGGTGCTTACAGGATATTATGGAAGTGTTTTAGATGTGTAGTCTAACACAAGTTGTGGAGTGTCCGTAACTGGTGGTGTTTCAAACGACTTCATGACCAGGGCTTAGACTAAGTAATTTCTTTTGTTCCTCTTCAGCTCAATGATCCTGCGTTAGGTGCTAGAAAATTTAAATGTCATTGGTTCCTTAGTTACTGATAAAAAATTATTCAATAAAGGAGTCATTTTTTAAGTTCTAGGAATAGTATTACTGAAAGATTTCTCAGAGACACAAGGGAGTCTTTGGAAATGCTCCTCAAAAAGATCTTACGTGTTGATTTTCCCTTATCCAATTAGAACAGTTCGGCGTCCTTTACTATTAGTCATCCAATTTGTGAGTATTTGTCTAGAGAGCTATTACCATTGTTGGTAATTTGTTTCCTGGAGGAAAATGGCACTACACTATCTAATCAGCATTGGGAAGAGTGGGTTTTTTTGAGGCAGAAATGGGGAAAATTCAGAGGCATGAAGGCATCTGAGCAGCTCCTGTGAAGGGCTTACTTTCCTGCTGCTAGCCTAAGGAGCATAATACAGTGTGTTGTGACAGCCAGAATAAAAGATGTGTCACTTCACACACAGTCAGGAGATTGGGCCTTGAGATGCTGAGAATGAAGGAAAAGAAAGGTAACATTTACACACACACCTTGAGTTGTCCCATTCTCCTCATCCACAGCTGAGGACCTGAGATGGCAGTTAAGCTACAATAAAAGAGAGTAAATGCTTTTGGCTCACTTCCTGAACTCCCCAGGGTTTGGGAAATAGAGCCTGGAACTTGGCTTCACTGATATGCAAAAGAATAATGACTTCAAAGTTCCTAAGCAAAGAATATAACATGGAAGTATGTGCATTCAAAACATGTGGGGCCCAGTTTCAGTGCATATCTTGGAGAATTATTAGAGATCAGTGACTGACAAAAATCCCTGCAACCTTTCTTTATGGATGTTTTCAGATCAGTCTTTGATTGTGTTGTTAATACATATTATGTGTTAAAATACATATATGTGTTAAAATGTGCTCTGTTCCTCATGTTGTATCCAATCCTTTTCCCATAGATCTTCGGGATTCTAATATCCTCAGAGACAATCTTGAGAGCTACACCCAGCATAGCTGAGCACTTATTTATTCCTGACAAATAATAAAAAAAATTGTGTTGTTGACAGAATTCTGTATGCAGCCTAGAGAAACTAAAAGAGAAAATGAAAGGTACAAAACACTGAAAAATTTTAAAGCATTCAGGGAAAGTTAGCTATCCACAGGGAAGCAGATTTTTGTGTGCAAGGCTTGCTTTTCAAATTAGACAGATAGCTTAGCTCAGTGCAGTGAACCTAAAAGAGTAATATATGACAGTTCATCTTTTCAGGTACATTAGCCCTTTAGAAGCCTACCATAATACTTCTGGTCCCTCTGGATTAATGAAAAAAATATTTAGAACAAGACACATATCTTTTTATTTGCACTGTTCTTTTGCAAACTAAAGTTGTTAAAACTTTGGGAAAATAAAAAAAGGTTAGGATTGGTTCAGCAGTTCCAATTAATTCACTGTTTCATCAACTGCTTAAAAATCAAAGGTGACACAGAAATAGCTTCATCTATTTCAGAAGTTCTTGGATATTTCATACTTCTACAGAGCCCAAAAGAATATGCTTGAAATGGGTAAATTTTGCATTGAATTTGCATGGCAATATTTGGTAGCAGAGGGGCTAAAGGAGTGGCTTCTGTGAGAAGCTGCCAGAAGCTTCCCTCAAGCTTGACACAGCCAGCGCCAGACAGCTCCCAGACAGACCCAACAGTGGCCAAGGCTGAGCCCAACAGCCATGGTGGTAGCACCTCTGGGGTAATGTACTTAAGATGGGGAAAAAAAGCCTATGCAACAGCAGCCAGAGAAGACAGTGGTGAGAATATGAGAAAAACAGCCCTGCAGACACCAAGGTCAGTGAAGGAGGGGGAAGAGGTGCTCCAGGTGCCAGAGCTGAGATTCGCCTGCAGCCTCTGGTGCAGACCATGGTGAGGCAGCTGTGCCTCTGAGCACAGGGAGGTCCGTGGGGGGAGCAGAGATTCACCTGCAGCCCATGGAGGACCCCATGCCAAGGAAGGTGGATGCCTGAAGGAGGCTGTGCTGCCATGGGAAATCCATGCTGGAGCAGGATCCTGGCAGGACCTGTGGCCCCATGGAGAGAGGAGCCCACAGTGGAATAGTTTGCTGGTAGGACTTGTGACCCTGTGGGGGATCCATTCTGGAACAGCTTGTTCTTGAAGGACTGCATGCCATGGGAGGGACCCACACTGGAGCAGGGGAAGAGTGTGAGGAGTCCTTCCACTAAGAAAGAAGGAGCATCAGAGACAACACGTGAAGAACTATCCAAAGCTCCCATTCCCTGCCCCCCCTGCAGCTCTGTGCAGGAGGAGGTACAGAATTTGGGAGTGAAATATAGCCTGTGAAGAGGGAAGGAGTGGGGGAAATGAGTTCTGAGATTTGGTTTTATTTCTCATTATCCTACTCTGATTTTGATTGGTAATAAATTCAATTTTTTATTTCTCCAAGTTGATTCTATTTTGTCTGTGACAGTAACTGCTGAGTGATCTCTTCCTGCCTTTATCTTAACCCATGAGCCTTTTGTTATATTTTCTTTCCCCAATCCAACTGAAGTGGTGAGTGACAGAATGGCTTCTGTGGGCACCTGGTATTCAGACAAGGTCAATTCATTACAGTCAAAATTTGTTTCTTAGATTGAATAAAAATTTCACTCATCTTGAATTTTCCTGCTAAATTTTAAAATATTGTTTCATTAGTAATATAATAGTAATCACATCTTCCTTAGATCTGTTTTGTTACACAGATTAAAACAGATGGTCATGCCCTTTGTAGCTCATTGAAACAAATTTTGTCATGGAGTCACTTGCATCTGTCTTAGGCATTTGTTAAACAATCATAAAATGTGTCAATACTGTGGAGATAATTAAGAAAAAAGGAAAAATAAAAACCCCAATTTGTCTAACTGGGGTACTCTGTTACTGGTTGCTTACATGAGCTGGGGTGCTTTTATATGGTTGTTCTCATCTTTTATTACTGCAAATACTGGAGAAAAATAATATTATATTGTTTGTTTTAAATGTGTATCACTACTTAGTTTTATTATTTTGTAAGTAAAGCACAAATGTGCCTACTAGCTACAAGTATCTTTTTTTTTTTTCAGTTGCCTCCAGTCTCTCTATTTCTTTGCAAAGTAAACTGTTGGTGATACAAGCCTTCTCTGAAAGAACAGGCAATACGAAAATTCATATTTTAGACAACAAACATTGTGGAAAATCTTTGGCAAGAAGAGCTGTTGATCTTAACCTTAATGGTTATTTTTAATAGACTAGGATGAAATAAAATCAAAATTATCATTTATTTAATTTGAATTACATTATATTTTCATAAATTATAATTTTGGTTAAATTTTTTAAATGGAATTTTTAATGGAATTAATGGAATTGTAATTTAATGGTATTTATAAATCTTTTACTTGAGGGGCTAAGGGGAAAAAAGTAATCTGAGAAGGAAGACTGTGTGTCCTCTAATGTCTTAAAATGCCCTTCAGTTCAGTGAATTTCCAGAGATTATAAACTGGAGCAGCAAAATCTCAGTTTAATCAGAGGATTTTCAATACTTTTCTTACATTCTTTGAACGTTCACAGATAAAAGAGTGAAAACAATATATGTTGTTATCTTCACTTTTTTGTCTTTCGTCACTGCACGTGTAGCAGATGAAGGCGGTTAGTTTCTAAACTCCTGAAAGAAAATCAAAAGGGACTTGAAAGAACTTGAACTTTTGTACAAAGCTTAATATTTTTCTGTTTTGATATTGGCAAGGGAAATGTTGTGTTTTTATCCATGCTTACAAAAATAGGCAGTTAAAAGACTACTTAACAGTAGAATTGATCTTTTTTACTTCATATTTTATATTCTATTACAATTGGTAACAGCCAATCCATATCTCTGGGATATTTTTTTTAGTCCTTTTCAGCATCCATAAGGAATATAGTCAGAAGTTTTTGCATAAAATCCTGAATAAGGATACAGTAGGCAATACCTGTAAAATGTTGGTTGAGATTTCCTTGCTACCACATTCAACCTGAAGTGGTATCTTTAACAGGGATTGTCTAGACCTGTCTTTGTAGACTCATTAATCTGCCCGTGTAGGGTCAGCTGTGCTCTGCCACCGCTGGGTCTTTTCGCCTTTCTGCAGCTTTTCCTCCTTCTCAGCTGTTCAGCAGTCAAACCATGGGTGGATGGTGCTGCCTGATAAACTAGTGCTTAGATTGGTTGCCAACACAAACAAGAAACAAATAAGCAGAAGTCTTTGGCCTTTGAAACAAGTGAATGTTGTTTGCCCAGAGGATTGGGTTCCCAGTTTTGCTGTCCTGTCCTCTGTCCATTTCCAGTTGGCTTCGCAGAAGTAACTAGGTCTGGATGAAGGCTCACAACTTTAGCCCGCAATAAGTTTTCTAACTGCATTTTTTGAGGCATTCATACAGAAATACAAGAGCTCCCAGAAGGCGACAGCTTTTTGACTCTATGTATCTGTTTTTGTATGGCCTTGGCATTAATTAGAGCAGGAGTACTTTCACGGTAGACTGTTGTCAGATGGTAAATTTTATTTGAATGTGATACTGTCCTTTAGATTTTATATTCCTGCATGTCTGCCACAGCTCATTGAAAGGAATGGAGCATGTAGCATCTGATAGGCCAAGGACCACTGAAGCTAAATACTAAATAATAAACACTTCTTCCTGGTTACTAAATGTTACTAAATTTTCTGTCTTAAAAAAAGTTTGCCAAATGAATTAGTTAAGTAACCTTATCCTGAAGGCTATAATCTATGACAGTGAATGTGGTATGTAGAAATACATATTGATAAAAAATTCTTGGCTCCACTTATTCTATTCTGGCAGAACTGCAATCCTTTAATCTAACTCAAGAAAAGGAAGTAAAAAAGGAACAAAAGTTGATTAAGTTCTTTTTGCCAAAACAAGGAAGAAAGCCAAACCTCTTTCCTCTGTGACAGTAAAGAGAGAGACAGGAACAGAAGGCATCACTAGTCATTTCACACTCTCCTGTAGAGTTATACTGAAGGGAAAATATCACTGAACAGCAGGGAAAGTACAGAATTCATGAGCAAAGGAATAATAGTTATAATCTTTTCTTCCTAGTGAAATTCTCAAAGCAGAAATCATGAGTGCTGCATTATGACTGTAGAGACTCAAAGAAGAAAATATCCGAAGTGCATTAACACTTTCTAGTCTCTTCCATTTCCATTCCTATGCAAGCATGAGTTCTTCAATAGAGAACTAACCCTTTTCTGACACTGCAGCAACTCATGGGAATACAATGGAAAGTCAAAACTGGTTTAAGGTGGCCCTGCAATTGTTCAGGTGTGTTTTCCTTATACCTACAGATATTAATGGAATTTGGTTCTGAAAAATAGCTCCTTAGATAGAGTCAGTGTAGCTTGTCATCTGCTGCTAAATCACCTCATATATAATAATATTGGCTCTGATCCAACAGGCGTTAATGTGATTACAAACTAAATTAGTTCCCTGAAAATATTTTCTTCAAACTTCCCCTAGCCCATATGCTTCCTTTTATTTTTCTGGTTAATGAAAACTCCATCAGCATCACTCTTTATTTTGTTCAACAAGTGAAAACAGGGAGCGTCTTGTGCCTCTTTCCATTGACCACAGCACACTCACTTCCTAAGCAGTTTTGGTTCAGCTCTACAAAACTGAGTACAAATTGCACAAAAGGCTGTTCATCTTGATTTTACAAAGCTGAATGTTTGTGCTCTCAATGTGAACACTGGTAGACTTTTATAACACTACTGTATGTGGTGTGCTGGATCAGTACAGTACAGTTACAATTTTTCCCACTATACAGAATGCAAGTCCATGCTTTTTGTTAATGATTGTCATTTGAAGGAGAAATTGTGCTGATCTTTGGGTGTTTTTTTTCATTAACTAGCTATCTTTAACTTCTTGCTAAGAAGAGGTGGTTTTGTTTTGCAAGGGAAGAAGCTTTCTTCCTCTGTGGCACTGCATTAGATAATACGGGTTTTGCTACATACAGAGCTTCTCTCAAATTCCTTAACACTTAATGATACTTCCTGAAGTTTAGTTGTATCTATGTAGTTTTGAAATACCCATAAACATATACATAGCTAATATATACCAGAGCTTTTTGTATGTGATAATGGATATTGGATTCCCACTTCCCTTCTGTGTCTAAACTTTTGAGGTAAATGTTAGCCAAGCAAGAAAAGACAGAACAACATTTCCAAAAACTCATGCATCTGTCCTTATAATAAAGATCATGAAGTGGCCTGAATTTCCCAGCCTACATGGGCTGAACTCTAAAATTATACTCAATCTGAGAGGTCCATGGGACAGATATTTCTGTAATAAGAAAAGAAAAACTGTTCTGTAAGAATTGTTTTTTATAGGAGAGAAAAAATAGGGCATGCTGATCTGGCTGTTCTGCACACTCATTTCACAGGAAATAGATACAAAAAATAAGAGCCACTTTAGGGGAAGGAGTTAGGATAGATAAAGAGGGCTTACAATTG
>VZTH01013431.1:0-99410 GCA_013397815.1 Aleadryas rufinucha
TTACTCTTCTGATTCTCTCCCAGTACTCAGTTGCTGATTGGAGCACAATCAGCACAAACCACAACAACCAGCTCCAGGCAACTTCTGGATTTTAAAAGTTCAAAATTTCAAAAGAAAAAATGCACATACGCATCCCTCTAACCCCACATCAGTCCCCATCACATTCTTGATTCGATGCTCTCTCTGTACTGTCCATCTTTCACATTTTGGATCATTCTTTATTTTTGCCTGTCTCATCAACAGCTGTTTCCCAGTTCCCCTTTTTTCCTGCTTTAGCATCAGCAATGACAATTTTATTCCTTTGTTCAAGCCCACCATGCCTTGAAAGTGGTTTTAAAATTATGAGATTTGAACAAGAAAGCAGAAAGGAGGCACGTGTGGGGGTACGTGCACAAGAGGAGGGAGATTATTTAAGACTCAGCATTAACTTTTCGGGCAAGCTTAGATCATTGTGAAACTTTCCATAACCATGAAGGTTAAAATCTTGCTGCTCTTTAAATAAAAGCTGAGTCCCATCCAATCTCACGCCATCACCAGCTAAAACATTAAAGAGAAGCCACTTATTACAAGTATCCAAAATAACACTGTGGGAACTGACAACGCTCAACTCTCCTCTAGCTCTCTTCTGAGCTGCCTTTTCACTTTATTCTTTCTTTCAATTTTTCTTTCTATTTTTTCTCCATCTACTGGGCTGGACCATAAACCAAAGTCTATCTGAGAGTTTACCATCTGTTCTGTGTCACTTTCTTCAGCTTTAAACTCTCTTTCTTCCCCTTTTTTCCCCAGTAATGTAACCAGCACCTGCAGCTAACCTGTTACCTCCCCAGTATTTATGAACCAGAGTTTGGGGTCAAACCCAAATATTGATGCCTCACTGGTTTAACAGGGGGAAGGCAGAAGTGTTGTTTCATGACTTCGTGATTTCTCACCCGAACATCAACCATGAACCACGTCACATGTACAACTTTGCTTTCTGCTTTATCTCTCTTTTTAATGAAATGGAGAAATAATTGAATTGGGATTCACAGATAGTGCACTTTGTATGGTTGGGATTCTGTGACCCCACTGATTTTGCTCAAGAGCTAATGAGAAACCTGAAAAGTTAGCCCCCTTTCCACTTTCTAAACCATCATCTCCATCACCTACAATATGAAGGTGCATTAGTGAACAGAAGCTTGCTAGTCACTGAGGTGAGACATTTTTCAGGAAGCTCCTCTTTGGGGAATAAGCCCAAATAGAAGCCGTTGAGATTCAAAAAAAAGATCTGTAATTCTCAGAAATGTTATTCATTATTAACAGAGCATTTCATAATACTGATGAGAATGTCAGCATTCAAATGCTTTAACTGCAAGATCACAAAAATATTTAACCCGAGTTAAATTTATCTTGATGTGCCTTTTGAGCTGCTCTTTGTTCCCTTCTCAAAGCAGTTAAAGTTGGAAACAAATCCATCTTGTTTTATTGTCAGCAGCATCTATTCTGCTTAGCAGCATCTATTCTGCTTAGCAGGCACTTAGGCAAATTTATTAACAAACTTATATTTAACCCACAAACACATAAATCTGTAGAAGGCAGAACCTTGATGAAAGCTCAGGAATCAGAGGAAAAAAATAGCAAGAAAAGAATAAGTGGAAAAAGCTACAGGCCAGAGACTCCCAGGAGGGGACAGGGCTCATTTTTAAGTGATTTTCCATCAAATAAATCCACAAAATCTAAGTGAAGACGTCTGGTCCACACGGTACCAGACCTGTGCACTTCACTCTAGGCAGCAGGGCCAGAAGATTTCCACTGCTCACTGCTTTCCCTTTTAAGCTGCTTTTCCCTCATACCTGTGTCCCTGCTCAGCATGATCCCCTGACAATTCAGCAGGGAACAGACTGTGGATCGTCACAGGGAAAAAGTGCTGCCCCATCTCAACTTGAGGTGTATGAACGCACTTCTACAGGGAGATGCCGTATGAAAACAGCCATTCCTTAGGAGATTGCTGCTAATGACATGAAGTGCTGCTTGAACATCACTTGGATAAGCTTTGCACACTGGCAAGAAAAGTCTGCTGGTTATTTTACAGGATTGCTAAGACTGGTGGAGGTTTCCCTGTATTCTGCTGCATTCCAGCAGCAAAGCTTCCAAGGTCACACTGGAGGGGCTGTGAGGTGCAAAGTTCCCCCACAGCAGCACATGATTTTTTTGACCAGTTTTCTTTTCAGTAGCAGATTTTTGAACATTAACAGTTGGCTGCTTTTGCGTAGTGAGAGCCAAAAAATCCTGGAATCTATTCAGAGGTTATAGTTAGGTCAGGATTTTCACCAGCCGTTCTGTTTTACATAGAAAGGATTCCGTGGCATCCAGGAGAAAGGGCTGACTTGCTCCTACCTCTCCTCTTGGCTCACCTTCTCCCCCATTCCCCATTGCTTTTCTTTTACAAATAAAGAACATCTTAATTTGAAGATCTGGACCTTGTAACTTTTTTTATCCTTTCAGCCTTTGCTCAGCTCTTAGACCCAACTGACAGCTTGGGCAGAGGCAGGACCCAGCTGGGATCAAACATCCGCTTGTACTCACTGTGACCCTCCAGCCCAGGCCAGCTTTGGGGTTGGATGTGGGAGAAGGTGCAGCTCTGATGGTGGGACATGGTGAGCAGGGAAGCGAGGGGGTGGGATCTTGCAGTGACTTTTCCCAGGATTCATTAACCTACTTTGGCACACAGCTCAGAATAGCTCACCCATTTGCATTTTAAGATCATGCAAGCAGAAGCACTGCAAGGGTTGCTGTGGCATCCAGGAGCTGAACTAAGCCCAGATTCCCTGATCAGCCAAGCAAAATGTTAACCACTAGTGCAACTAACCTCCCTAAATTATCAACCTGCCTTTCTTTTTCTTTTTTTTAAACACTTCATAAATTGTTGGCAAAATATAATCTTCTTATGCTGGGGAAATACTTAACCTAAAACACGTGGCAAGGACACCCAAGTGATAACCATCCTGTTTGATGTCATACAAACATTAATGTTTTTCCATTGTGCCTGTACAGCTACTGAACAGAATTAATCTGTGTATGTTATTTTCTCCAGATTCTTTACACTTGCAACCCACAGATCACTTAAATGAAAAACCTGCTACAGCACCTACAGAAATTCACTGAAATTTGCAATAATTTAGTTCAGCTCCTGCCCAAGGCTTCCTCTTGCACCATTTAAACAAGTTCCAAAAGTAAAATAATTGATGCAAAGTTATCAACCTCATACATCCCAATTTTCACCAACTACTATGTAGTTTTACCTACGAGAAATGGAAGATGGAAGGGTACAGATCACCTTGGTCACTGCAGTATTAACCTGAATAATGCAAAACCTTCCTGCTAATTAGCAAACACAGGTGTATGACATAAATAGTATTATCTAAATAGAGCACTGCATCCAGCTCTGGAGTCTCCAAGGGACATGAAACTGCTGGGGAGTCCAGAGGAGGTCACTGAGTTGATGACATGCCTGGAACCCCTCTCCTTTGGAGGGAGGCTAGAGCAGGGGTTATTCAGCCTGGAGAAGAGAAGGCTCCAGGGAGACCTCAGAGCCCCTTCCAGTGTCTAAAGGGGCTCCAAGAAAAATGGAGAGGGACTTTGGGCAAGGGCCTGGAGTGACAGGACAAGGGGGAATGGCTTCCCACTGCCAGAGGGCAGGGTTAGATGGGATATTGGGAAGAAATTCTCCTCTGTGAGGGTGGTGAGGCCCTGGCAAAGGGTGCCCAGAGAAGCTGTGGCTGCCCCATCCCTGGAAGTGTCTGAGGCCAGGTTGGACGGGGCTTGGAGCAGCCTGGGACAGTGGGAGGTGTCCCTGCCCATGGCAGGGGTGGGACTGGATGGGCTTTAAGATCCCTTTCAACTCAAACCATCCTGGGATTCTATGACTATAAACCAACCCTTGTTAGACCAGCCCAGCACATGTGCAGGGCTCAGCCAGCAGCATTGAGGAGGAGGAGGAGGAGAAGGAGAAGGAGGAGGGGGAGGAGCATGGCCTGGCACTCACCAATGATGCCACTGTCTCTGCTCTCCAGCGTGGATGTGGGGCTGGTGACGGCTCCGTAGGTGCAGTCCTTGGCCGTGACGCTGGTGCTGACGGGCGGCAGGGTGGAGCAGGGGCTGCTGGCCGGCGGCGAGGCCGTGCTGCTGGTCAGCGTGGAGCAGGGGCTGATGCGCTGCGTCACTGCTGAGCTCTGGAAAATGGGAAGCGGGAACACATCAGTCACCACAGGCACTGCAAGGGGGAAAGTCTTTCTATAGCTCACACTTGAGGATTTTCTTTGTCTGGTGAGGTTAAGAAACGCTTTACAGTTTGAAATGAAAACATCCTCCAGGCCACTCCCCACCTGTGGCAGACACTGGGCTCGTTTTCCCCTTCACGCCTCAGAGATCGCAGCTTCCACGTTCAATAGGAGCCACAGGAAACATAAACAGCGGTATTTATCAAAAGCCTGATTCCATACTTGATCAGGAGTTTTGATTGTTTTGTTAGCATTGAACTGAAAGCTCAAAAGAAAAAAGCACAAATAAGCAAAAATCGTGACAGAAAGGTAAATTCTTGTGCCTCTGTTGAAGTGGAGATCTCTGGGGCGGGAAGCACACACTGTGATCTCACCTTTACTTACAGCTACAATCATCATATCCAGGAAATCCTACAAAGACCTCTGGGCCGTTTCCATCTGCTCAGAATCCTTGTGGGGCTGCAGTTTTTATTTTGCTCTATAAATGTTTCCTCCATTCCAGGAAAACAACAGAGATCCCTTATCTAGATACCAGATGGCCCTTCCCTGCCCAGGCATGCTTTCCCCACCAGATGAAGTTTAAAAAACCCCTCCATAATATGGAAAATGCAGCAGCGCAAAGAAGATGCTGTTTTAGAAGTGATTTTTGGTAAGACCCTATAGGATACTGTGTGCAAGGAACCTGGAGGAGTTTATCCATCTGATAGCGTGCAGGGAGATGGATTTATTAAAAATATAAAAATCCTTCTCGAATTCAATTTGATATATGACAGAGCCCTTGTTTTAACCACAGGCTACTGGATACAGAAGCTCCCCTGGAAAAAGGTTCTACCCGCTGAAGACACATCCTGGAGCACCTGCAAGGGACAAAACTGCTGTGCAGGGTCAAGGGGCTTGGCAGGTGCAGGTGGCTTCTTGTGCACGCAACACAGCAACTTCATCACCCTTACACTGGACTTAAGAGAATTTTTTTGGAAATAAATAGTCAATTTCAACATTTCCCTTGCACAGGACTGACTGACAGAACAGGCACTCATTCACAGGGTGGGCACTGGAGGAGCCACACCCTCAGGAGGGTCAGTCCATTGCCCCTCGAGGATGGACAGAAAGTAAGCATTAAAAAATGGGAGTTTCAGCACGTGATCGTCCCTTGAGTTCATCTTTAGGGCTCTGCAGAGGGAGGTGACCCCATGTCTCCCTGGCTCAGGGGACATTGCAGAGCACAGCCAGTTCTGCACTGCTGCTGCTGGCTGGAGCTGGGCTCAGGAGGCTGCACTTCCCTCACCATAAAATGATCCTGGTCCCAAGGAAGAACAGCAAAGGTTCATTCCCCACCTGGAATCTGCTTAAATGAGATTTCTTTAATTCTGTGTGAACACCCCCATATGATTGTGTGGCTTTGTATCCCCTTCTCTGTGGCATTTGAAGGAGACCACAGAGAGCATCACACCTGCAAACTGCATAACAGGCTTGACATGTAATTTTTTTTCCCTCCCTATTCCATATTTGAAACTTAGAAAATGTCTGGGAGGGACTTTTTAAAGTCGAACATGTAAAAGATTTACTGGTGTTTTATATTAGGAAGCAGCTACACGTGAAGCTACCAGGAAAAAACCTACTTTGTCCAGCTTCATGGGTTTTGTAAAAATCCTTACTCAGAGTGTAACTGCCCTGGTGCTGGAGGCAACACAGAGCATCCCCAGCAGGGAGGATGGGGCAGCCCCTCAGCCACCTCCCAGCTCTGCTCTCACGCCAGAGGGAGCTGAATCGATCTCAACTTAATTACAGAATACCCACAGCATGGATCAGCGCATCAGCAAACCAGGGACCCAGTGCCAATGCCACAGCTCTGCCGGCGGGTTTGTGTATTAAAACAGACATCCCAACACAGCAGAAAATGAACCGTGTGAGTATTTCCATGTTCATTTATAATCTCCCCCTGGTATCCATCACAGTCAGTCTCTTCTTCCAAGCAACACACAACAGGATAAGGGGAAATGGCCTCAAGTTGAGCCAGGGGAGGTTCAGGTTGGATATTAGGGAAAATTTCTTCACTGACACAGCGGTCAGGCATTGGAATGGGCTGCACAAGGCGGTGGTGGAGTTACCATCCCCGGAAGTGTTCAAACAACCAGAAGATGTGGCACTTCATGATATGGTTTAGTGACATGGTGGGATTCAGTCAAAGGTTGGACTTGATGATCTTGGAGGTCTTTTCCAACCTTAATGATCCTGTGATTCTAAAATACCCGCAGTGTATGTGGTGGCTGCCAACACATGGTCATCTCCTGAAGTACCTGGGACAAGCAAACTAACACTCTCCTCTCTGCATCCAATTTACAGTGCCACTGGTAAATCCCAGTTACTGTTATTTTCCATTCTTTCACATTCTAGGCACTTACCAGTACCTCTCCTTTTTTCCCAGTGCCTCCTAGGAACTGCAAGCAAGCTGACTGCTCCGGAAATTTTGGCTCTCTGAATATTCTGGTTTCACACATTCATTACATCACCTGTCACGCACTTTCTCTCCCCATGAACCTCTTCCATCTCTTCATACTGCAAGTTTTTCAGATGTCTAAATACACTGCTGATTTTTCTAAATCTGCTTTTAATTTTGCAAAATTATTTCTAGCTCATTCATTGTAGTGGCCAAATTAAAAACTGCTTGTGTGTCATATTCAATGAAAATATTCCATTATTTTTTCCCTTTTAAAATTGCTGGGGTTTATTACTATTCTTAATATAACCTAATACAGGGCTCTTTTTGGCTTGCTGTTCTGTGCAACACAAATGTTTTCACTGAGCTACCCAGGACAGTGGGACTATCTCCTGATTTATCACAGCTGATGGGACTCCATCAGCACACCTGAACCATTAAATCAGCTTTTCCCAATATTTTCTTTAACTCGCTGACAGTCCAATGAACTGCATCAAGTTTAAGGTAATATAATTGGGGAGCTTTGGACAAGGAAGGCCAAGGGTATCCTTGGCTGCATATGGAAGTGATGCTGGCAGGGGAAGGAGGTGATGCCTCTCCTCAGCCCAGCTCTGCTCAGTTTCATGTCCTTCTTATGTTTGGGGGCACCAGAACTGTACAGAGAATTCCAGGTGGGGAATAACCCAACCCAATCTCAGCTGGCCCTGCTTGAAGGAGAAGGTTGGTTTAGATGATCTCCAGAAGTGCCTGCCAATCTCAAACTACAGCATCTAAAAATTCCATCAGCTTACATATGGGATCCTCCAGAATGTAAAGCTTTATTACTATTATAAATTCTTTATGGTGAAGTTTTTCTGTGTCTTTGTTTTAACTGTCATTTTAAACAAATCCCCATTGAAACTTATCTTAGTACAAAATAACATCCACTAACTTTAAAACACAGAAATCATTGCACTTTAAAGCAAATTAAAATTCAGTGCAAGGATGGTACACTCATCTTCCCTCCAGCTGATAAAACTATTGTTTCATGAAATGCCAGAAGTGATAGAAGTTCCTTTATTTGCTGTGTTATCAATGCAGCTCCTGAAGAACAAGCTCCTTGCAACTGGAAATTATGAAATAACACACTATATCACTTGGCATTGATTGACATGTTTTATTTTTGTATTGATACAGAAAAATGTTCCTCTGTGCGAGTTTTAAATATAAATTTCCATTGACAGAACATTCTGTATTATTATTGCTGCTGTTTCATCTGTCACATTTTCACTGAACTTTGAAAAATTACTCTGTTCTGCCAGAGCCTCAATGTTCTTTGTGCTGCCCTGGCAGACAGTACAGTTAGAAAGAATTTCCCAAAAAGGAGGAGAAAAAGGATTTAATCCTCAGCATTTGAGATCTCCCATTAAGGAAATCACTATTAAAAGCACAGAAAACATACTGTTTTATTACAATCTGGATTAGAGACTATATCCTTGGACATAGTCAAAATAAGGCAACCTGGGGAAAAGGCAAGGTAGAGATCTACAGATTGGGCAGTTTCGGTGCAAACATTCCCATTCCTTATCTTCCTCTCAGCTCAAGCACTGGTGAGATGGCAAATAATTATTGTCTCGCCTGAGAAGGCAAAGCATGGCTGGAATAACAAGCAGCAGCTTTTGATACAAAGAATGTTTTCTTTGACCAGCTCATGTAAATTAAGACATTAAAACCCAAAGAATTGTTCTAATATTTAAATTCAAGTGCAAACTACTGGTCAAAGTCTCAATCACATTTTAATTAATCAATGATTAACAGAAGAATTAATCTTTGCAAATCCCATAAACATCTCATTGCGTGATTTTCAACATGACTGGAAGTAGGGTAGTGGAAGAAACTCAGTTTGGGATGGAGATCTGGAGATTTTCCCAAAATTTGCTGCAATTCGAAAGCAGCTTTAGCTTGGACAGGATTTGTTTGCTGAGACAGCCAGTGGGAGATGGCAGAGTCAGAGGAGAGTCCCAAAAATGTGAGATGGCTAGGGCTGAGGTAGAGAGGCTGATGGAGAGAAGGAGGAGAGGCTGATGGAGAAAAGGAGAGGCTGATGGAGAGAAGGAAGAGGCAACGCTGACGCCAGAGGATGAGATGCTGATGGAGAGAAGAGGAGAAGAGGCTGACGGAGAAGGTTCATTTAGCCTACAGGAAGGACAGCTACATTGGATCCAAGGATAGCTGCAGCCTTCCACTATCTTCAGGGGCTGGAGAGAAGACAGCCACACTCCTCTAAGAAGTGGAAAGGGAAAGGACAAGGAGTTACAGTAACAGGCTCTATCAAGGAAATTTTCTAGTAGGTAGAAGAAGAACGTTCTTCACATTTTTCTTGGGTGAGCCCCAAGACAGGCTGTCAAGAGAGCCCACTGATCTCCATCAGTGGAGATCTTCAAACCCTGCCTGGATGAGCCCTGAGAACCACGGTCCCTCCCTGAAGCCAGTCCTGCCTCTGGGGGGTGTGTGGATGGGATGACCTCGTGAGGTCACTTCCAACCTAGAGTATTCCAGGATTCTAGGCAAGTGCTAACAGCAGGAGATGCTTACAAAGGAAGGAAAAAATTAACTTGGTAATTGAGGAACCAGCCTCTCTTTATCTTCTCCAGAACATGAATAGCATTCAAAGGCCCTGGAAAACTTTTTCATGCAAAAATTAGCACACAGCCCAAGATACCAATCTATTTTAGAGGACAAGTTTCTGCTATTTCTCTTTAGATTTTTTCTTTTATTTATTCTCCAAAGACATCCTTGGCTTTAGAGAAAAGATGGGATTTTAATTTTTGTCAAAAGGCAACAACAAAAGGAACCATTTATAGTAGAAAGCTCTGCTTGGCTTTGAAGTATCCAGTTCAAATAGGTGCCTGTTAAAAGGACATTTTCTAGCCCAATGTATAGCAAAGCCCATTTTAAATCCACAACTTGCTTTAGAAAATTGAATGGAAAGTGTTAAAAGTGTAATGTATGTGTTAAAGGCAAAAACTTTACAAAATCACATTTCTTGGCTCTCAATCAAACTAGCTCATACAGGAGATCAAAAACCTCTTATGTCAGTCAGTCAACCCAACACGGACTTGAACACTTCCAGGGATGGGGCAGCCACAGCTTCTCTGGACACCCTGTGCCAGGGCCTCCCCAGCCCCACAGGGAGGAATTTCTTCCCAACATCCCATCTAACCCTGCCCTCTGGCAGTGGAAAGTCATTCCTGTCACTCCAAGCCCTTGTCCAACATCCCTCTCAATTTTTCCTGGAGCCCCTTTAGGCACTGGAAAGGGCTCTAAGGTCTCCCTGGAGCTTCTCTTCTCCAGTCTGAAGAGTCCCAGCTCTCCCAGCCTGGCTCCAGAGCAGAGGGGCTCCAGCACCTGGACCAAGTCCATGGCCTCCTCTGGACTTGCTCCAACAGGTCCACATCTGTTCTGTGCTGAGGACAGGCCACTTTTCACTGACTCTCTTTTTAAGGAATTCAGGTTCTCTGAATTACATCTTTGTTAAATATCTGAGTGACTTGTGCAGAGTCACCCAATGACTGTTAAAAGAACAGAGAATTGGAAGTGGCTGCTGAGTTTTGTGCTCTTCTGCTACGTACTGGACTATCCATCTGTCAACTGAAATGCAAAAAGGGGCGGGGGGGGGAACGTCTCCTGTTTTCACTCTCAGCAAAAACTGCAAATTGTCCACACTTGAGGAAAAGGAGGGAGAAACTCAGGCTCAGGCAGTTTCTACAAAATCTGTATCATAGCCCAGAGCCTTCCAGCCAGCCAGGGGTGTAACAAGCTCCACCACAATAAAGATTTTATGATTTGCCTTCTCTATCTGTTTTCAAGCATGAAATCACCTTGTTGGGCAAATATGACCAAGAACTGTGACTATCTGTAAAATCAGGCTATTTCCCTCTCCCTTCTGCAGAGACTGAGTCTTTATGTAACACTACTAATGTACTTCCGAAATATCACAGAGAAGATGCCAGGCCAAGTAGAGATTATTTTGGTCACTATAATCTGATTAGAAACACTGCCCACTCCTACATTTGCAGAAACAGAAAAACAACAGAAGCTGTCTCACATGGCTGATCCCTGAACCACGGCCTGCTGTTCTGTAAGGATGAGTCATCGCATGATGAGGAGATACAACCTTTACCTCAGCACCATTATTTCGTTAGGAGACACCTGGTTGCCATGGAATTAGACAATAACCACCCTCCCCAAGCTCCACAGTGATCCCAACCCATGCCATTCAGGACCGGGGGGGGTCATACCTGGTTCTCGTCCTGCACCTCCATGCTGTACTGGGGCCCTGGCTGAACCTCCGTGACTTTCTCTCCGAGGAGGAAGCCCAGGCGAGTCATGAGTGTGTTTGCTGCCTCATCTACGGATGGAGGGGGTCCCAGCTCCTGCTCAGTATCACCTAAACAAAAGAAAACCAGATTCAGACAGGAATTGTTTACCTTGGCTGCTGTTCAGTGGCTTTACCAACACACCACCACTACCTGTTCATGCTGTATCCTCAGTATCCGGGTTTTCAGGTTATTCACGTTATTCAAGTCTGTTTTACCATTCAGTGCTGGTCATTAATTTTAGGTCATGCACCACAGATACAGGTTTTCTCCAATGTTAACTGTTGCTTCTCCTCTCACTGCTCGTTATTTTCTCAGCACCTCCCACGGAAGCACACCTAGGCATCTTGTCCCTGTAGCAGAAGCACCAGAGCTACCAGGAAACAAGATTTTCTGGATCAGCATTGGAGAAGAGAGTGTTTGCTCTCCTCCCTCACACAGAAACTGCCTCCAAGTTACTCACAGAGAAGACAAGGCTACGAGAGCCATTTGGAAGGCCCTCCACGAGCTGCAGAGCAACCAACCTGTGCTACTGAGTAGTTAACAGGAAAGACCAGGACAGAAAATACATGTGTGACTTCCACCTGCTGTCCCCAACACACTCATGGTCATATGGAAATCAAGTCTCTCCAGATACAACCCACCTTCTGCACTCACCCTGTGGGCCACGCCGCAAAGCAGTCTGCCTGCCAATTCCCCATCAAGTCTACAAAACAGGCCAAAACCAACATTCCTAATAATTTTTCCTAATTTTTTTTCCACCACCTGTAGGAAAAGCAGCACAAATCAGCTTCCAGCTAGCAATGCACACCGGGAAAAAGCCAGGCATGTATACTGGCATTTCTGTATCCTTTTAATTTTGCAACAAAAATCTGTGGAGGTTTTTGACTTGTAGTATCACACATGTAATTTGGGTTCTGAAAGTCAAGTTCCTTCCTGCTCACACCAGCAGCAGGGTTAAAACCTGAAGGTCAAGTTCTTACCACATTACTCTGAAGTCATACTGTGCTTAGTGCAGTTGTGGGAGACTAATTAGGATTTGCAATTAGTCTACAGTTAATTATTCATCTGATAATGTACAATCTGGAAAAGAGCCCATCTCGATTTCCCAGCTCTGTCCCGGTTTGGGCTCCTCCAGCTCTCAGCCTGCAGCTACAGTAAAAGGATGCTACTTTAAATAAAATATTGCTTTTTGGTAACTGTAACTGAAACCCACAAATCACAGAATCTGGGATACGTACAAAACCTCAGGAAATTTAAGCCGGTTGCTTCTAGAAATTCCCATTTAACCTCATAAGGTACAGCTCACAGAAGCTTACAGCAATTTTTGGGTGCTTCATCTGCACTACTGCAAATTAAAAACCCGGGAGCATCTCCCATGCAGCCACAGCTGCGTTCCTAAGCACCACCAGCTCTGGCAGTTGAGCATCTGGAGCTGTCCTTCCACAGCGGTTTCACTGTTATGAAAATGGATGATACAGTAGGTCCACATAAGCTGTCTAAGTTATTGAATCCCCATTGTACTGCTTGAACCAATGCTGACGCGAATCCAATAGATTTAAGAGAGACAAATTTAGATGGATGGCCCAATTTGCCGAACTGCTGACCACCCACAGTCAATCTGTGGGCATTTACTGGCTCTAGGAGCCCAAGCCAGAACAGAGACATTTACGTAAAACAAAAGCTAGAGAGACTTTTATTTCCAAGGTTATTTTTTTCTTTAAAAAGGTAGACTACCTTTTTAAAGGTAGACTTTTTTGGTAAAAGCCATTCCCAGGATATGGCTCCGCAGTTTATTGTGCATTCCCCATTCTGTCTTCACAACCATGATATTAATAATATCCAAATGATGCTGACTTACACATCTGGGCAGAAAGGAACAGCTGGATCTACCTTTGCACTGCCCACCTGGGAAGATTTAGAAGAGCCCAGGTGAGGCAGCTGTAGGGCACTGAGCACAGCCAGTTTCCTTTGGCTCAGTGCTGGGAACAGCTCCCAACTAAAATTCACTCCTTAGAGGTTGAATTTAACCTTGTCCTTAACCCCCTCCTTCTTTTAACCTACCCCTAAAACATCTCCAAGGGGCACAAAGCTGGCTTTCACCTGTAAAATACAGAAAACTACGAGCTTACCCCAAGTCATTGTGTAGGTACATTGAAGATATGGAGGATAATAATTACGTGCTTTGATAACAGTCCTAATGGCGGGGGGTTGGAACCATAGCATCTTCAAGGTCCCTTCAGCCCAAACCAGTCTGTGATTGTAATTCACAGAATCATGGAAAGGTTTGGCATGGGAGGGACCTAAAGTCCATCCAGTGCCACCCCCTGCCATGGGCAGGGACACCTTCCACTAGCCCAAGGTGCCCCAAGCCCCATCCAACCCGGCCTTGGACACCGCCAGGGATGGGGCAATCACAGCTTCTCTGGGCAACCTGTGCCAGGGCCTCCCCACCCTCTGAGGGAATAATTTCTTCCTCATATCTGATCTAACTTTGACCTCCTTCAGCTCAAGGTTATTCCACCTTGTCTTGTCACTCCATGCTCATTCCCCGCGAGATGCTGCTTGCGGTACAAGGTATCATCAGCTGAATCACAGCAGTGGAGCTGCGAGACCGCCACATTTCATGTAGAACTATCAATTATTTTATTATAACCTGGCTTTCAAAGTACAGATAACTTTGAACTTAAGCAAAGCTCCATTGTACTGGATTATCACCTCCTTAAGTCTTAAAAAATAAGTGGAGTCATTTAACTGAATGTCAAAGAACAGACGTAACAGCTCTGAAGTGCCTGTGAATGGGTATTACGGAAAAAAGCTCTAAGTTGCCTTTCAGGGCTGACAGTAACACCTAATACTCTCTTCCTAAGTTCAGTGAAAGGACGTAACTGGTTTTTTCTCCTTTCCCACGTGTGTTATCCAGTTGGTGCTGTAATTGCATTTTACACTCACTTCAGCACACTCCTGGTCTCACCAGGAAATTTGAGCACAGAATTGATAACAGAACTCGCCTGAGATATTTTTAACTGTTCTGACACCACTGCTATAACCAGCTACAGCAGCTCTAACGCACACCCCAGTCAACTCCAATAACAGTGGCATATCAATAACCAGTAACACACTGCCCAGTTGTGTACACGCAAACCCAGAGTCAATCAGTGGATTAAAGAGATCCCAACATGTTGATGGTCTGAAGCTGCTGCACTTACTACATGAGCTCATGTGCTTCTGCATCAACACTAAGTAATACCAAAAGCAACAACCAAACGCTTAGTGCCAGGAATTTGAAAGAAGAATACCCCCCGCCCCCCAACTCATTGCATGTGCACTAGTATTTCAAAGAGTTCTATGGGCGGTGTAACTTGTCCCTTTATGTTCAGCAGAAAGCTTATATTTTTATATAAACACACACAAAACAACAGGAGGAAAAGGGTTCTTGGGAGCTGGTGTGCTGCTGTGCAGAAAGGTAACTGTAGCCACCCACCAAGCCAGGTCCCTGTCAGCTTCCTCTTGGCCACCAAACCATGTAACTTGGGTTTTCAAGCCAGCTGACAGCTTTACTTGGCTGTTCCTGTCATTTATGTCTCATGGAATCACTCAGTAACTATCTCCCAGCATTTCACAGCCAGGTAAACGCTGTGTCCCAGCACACTGTCACATCTCCAAGTTGGCTACATTTGCCTGTCCAGGTCTTCCAAGTGCTTTAGAGTAGACAAGCCTTGAATACACCCCTAAGTTCCTGGTAAAGCCACTACCCCCCAACTTAACCATGGGAGGGAAGGTTGAATTCAGTTCTTAATAAAAACAATATAAAAAAAATTCTTCTATAGGAAATAAAAAAAGAAAAAAGAAGCAATTCTTTTGTTGGCATGATAGAACATAGGATACTGAATTGCTTTGGTTTGTTGCCCAGTAAAGCAGAGCCCATCCCGTCCCTCCACTGGTGGATCCCAGCAAGCCTTGGTTGGCTGTCAGCAAGAGAGTTTAATGTCAAGCCCCTCTGCAGTGAAATGGCACTGGAAAGGACACCAGAGCCATCACAGTGTGATCCAGCCTGGCATCCACCAGTAACTGGCCTGGCTCCGAGGGGAAACCCAGAATGGTTTGGGTTGGAAGGGACCTTCAAGGTCATCAGAGCAATTAAGTCACATTTATATCGGATTTTCAACTATTCCATTATCATGAAGATGGGACTTCTCCTAAGGGAGTGCTGGGCACAGGTACAGGAGTCCACTGGCTGGGGCTGGATCATGATTCCCTCCTTTCCCTGGCTCTGTGCTGGGAACAGGAAGCTCTCACCCTCCTGGTTTTTCCTGCTGTTTGTCCCATTCCCAGTCGCTCTGTGCATGTGGCAGCATTACATCCACAGGCTCCGAGTTACTGTTCCCAGCATTTTAATGCTCTGGTAGATAAAAATGCCAGATAACCTGAACACAGGGAGTATTTTATTCTAAAAGGACAGCCTGTTTCACATCTCTCGGAGAGCTTTTAGTTATTTCTGACATACAATCCTGCAGTTACTTGGCTTTTCTGAAGATTAAGGAGTAAAAAAAAGAAGCACAGCTATTACTGACTACCTAAAATTTGATTGAGAATTTCATGTAATGTTTTGAATATTATCTTTCGCTTTTTAGAAGATACATTTAATTTCTGTACAGCTCACTACAAAAGAATCTGAATGTCTTATTTTTGATTTCTTTTGTTTTTGCAGTGCAAAGTCAGGCTGGGTGCTTACATTTTTCTTACAAAAAAGTAATAAATAATCCCTGTGCTCCTTGGACAAATTACCTTTGCTTCCAACCAGGCTGCAGCTTTGGAGACTAATCTGTCTTGGAGCTGTTCATGGATTTTTATTTATGTTATTAGAAATAAGCAATTCATTGCAATGTGTTTGTGCTCTGCAGGCTGTATCTGTGATGAAAGTCCTTGGACCAGTGGCAAACAGCTCGTAAATCTTTTACTTCAGTACCTGAATTGCTGACTTCAGGTTTGGAGCACTTGCCTTCCAATTAACCACAACAAATTCCAAGTGGGGAAAAGTTTTCATATTAAATTATTGGGAAATATCTTTTAATAAGGTTCAGAAAAGGCATTTTTCATGTGGGGTCAGTAAATGCAACAGTGTGTGCAAAGGTGATGTCACTGGAAGTGGCTTAATCTCCGGCTAAAGGTGATTATAGACAAGATGAGTCTAGACTCTGTTGGGGCTGCCCCACCCATGGAAGTGTCCCAGGCCAGGCTGGATGCGGCTTGGAGCAACCTGGTCTAGTGGAAGGTGTCCCTGCCTATGGCAGGGAGTGGGACTGGATGGGCTTTAAGGTCCCTTCCAACCTAAACCATCCCACGATCTGTGAAAGTAAAAGAAACTAGAATATGTGATTTCTCCACCTCCTCCTTGAGGAACACACCATGACTCTTTCCTGATTGATTGTTCTGCTTCTGGATTGAATTACACTGGAATAGACGCCATGAGAGGACTGGGTGGGCAGGGAGACTGGCAGAAGTTTAATTAGACCAGGGGCCCGGAATGCTAGGAGGTCAGTGTTCCAAGGAGAGCCTGTGTAGCCTAAGGCAGGGCAGGCTGTGGAAAGCCTGATGAGGCAGACATGGGAGCGTGCGGAGAGGAGATCGATCGATCGGTCAATCGATCAGCCGGGATAAGGGGTGGGAGCAGTGAGGCCAGTGGGGCTCCCAGGATGTGGGAGGACACGGAGCAGCTCCGCCACGAACCTCCCCAAGAGCTCCTCACCTGTTTGATGCTGCAAGAGCAAACCTCAAAAATTACACTTAAGTCATTAGTAAAAATAATTAAATCCAACATTCAATTATTTAGACACTTCAGAAAGAGTGGAGATACCTAGGGCTCACACAGATACCTTTTTCCCTTTATTTTAAACAATTTTAGCAGATCCCAGCAGTGAACACCCCCACACTTTCCATCTACTTCTGCCTCCTCTTAAGTTAATGACTTTTTTCTTTGACTGAACTGCAAATATGCAAATTAGAAAGATTACAACCTGAGCTTGTCAAGCAATTTAATACTTCTGATCCTTCCTCCCTTCAAAAAATTCAACCCACTTTAAATACATCAGCAGATCTCTGCAATTCACCCTGGATTTTACCTGATTTAGGCCATTTCGGAGCAATTTTACAGAGCCTGGTGGCTCTCTCAGATGTCTTACCTACAAATACCCTTTGGATTTCTGAAGGGGTCAACTCTAACACCTCTGTAGGCGTCACAGGCAGCAGACCGGAGTTCATAAGTGCTCATAAATGTTCAGACTATTCCTTGAAAACCAAATATATCATTTTATGGCAGAGTTATTAGATTTGCTCTTTTCAAGAAACCATTCAAAATGTACAATGTTTTTGTACATTTTCATTTTCAAACAGTGTTTCTGTTACCTCCTTTCAATTCCTATATGAAAGCTGCCACATATTTCATATGCAATTGCTTACAAGCAAATGAAATTCCTTTATGATTTATTTGGTAATTCTGTGACTGGTTTGATAGCCACCATCATCTAATTCCAGATAAATGATGGAGGGCAGTGCCCCTGGAAGACATTAACAATGCATCTGTACTCCAGAGAATATTTTTGCTTCAATGGCTGTACTTTTACTTTCAAAACATCTGAAATCTATTTCAGTGGGTGTCTAACAAGCACTGGGTAACAGTTCCCTTAGTGGCACCCATCCCTGAATTTGCCTGAATATGAGACTGATTTGCCTTTACAAAATCAAAATTTCTTAAATTAGCAATGAAAAAAAGAGAATAGTTATGTGCAAAGAGTGTGCACCTATGGAAGGCCAGAAATAAATGATACCACTTAGAACTTTGATCTCTCAATTACATAACTGCAGAGTTTTATCTAACAACTTCCCTCCCTCCATGTGACCTGAATCTGTCCCATTATTATGTACATCTGCTTTAAATTATTCTGGATACACTTGAGCTCTATTTGGAAAACGTCCTTGACCATTTCTGCATATCCCCCTAATCTCAGAATTAATTGAAGATTTTTTCATTAGTCTTGTTTACATCAAGAAGAGATTTAAAAATATTTAACCACTGAGGGATGAAGGCTGCCCCATACCCATCACTATAAATGTCAATTTTTGTACTGCACCTCCAGTTCTGGGGTCAGTTTTGGGCCCCTCCCTATGAGAAAGGCATTGAGGGGCTGGAGTGTGTCCAGGGAAGGGAACGGAGATGGGAAGGGTCTGGAGCCCCAGGAGCAGCTGAGGGAGCTGGGAAAGGGGCTCAGCCTGGAGAAAAGGAGGCTCGGGGGGACCTTCTGGCTCTGCACAACTCCCTGACAGGAGGGGGCAGCCGGGTGGGGGTTGGGCTCTGCTCCCAGAGAACAAGGACAGGATGAGAGGAAAATGCTTCAAGCTGTGCCAGGAAAGGTTTAGATTGGAAATTAGGGAAAACTTCTTAATGGAAAGGGTTGTCCAGCAACTGCCCAGGTCAGTGGTGGAGTCTCCATCCCTGGAAGTGTTCAGAAAACCTGTAGATGTGGCACTTGGGGACATGGTTAATGGTGAACACGGTGGTGGTGCTGGGGGAATGGTTGGACTTAATAACCTTAAGGGTCTTTTCCAATCTGAACAATTCTATGAATCAAGTTTTAGTAGTTCCGTGGCAGCAATGGAAAATGGTCCGACTAAATTCAATCCCACCACAGACGAGTGGCAAAGTAAATACAGTCTCCCTAGATACTGACATCAGAGCCCTCTCGTCAGCCAAAACTCCACACTGAACTGTGGAGATGTTAAATGCACCTCCAATTTGAGCTGTGCTCCTACAGCTCCCCTCAGTGCCTCCCATTCCATCCAATAATTTCTGTAAGAAACGGCAAGATTTTTCACCATTAATCCCACTACATTGCCTCTTGCACTCCTTCCACAGACATTTCCCCTAAGAAGAAATTCAAACAAAAGTAATTCCCCTCAGTCATGTTTGGACTTAAAGTAATTATTTTCAAGTGATTTGGAGTCAAATAATTAGTGACATAAAATGTCAAAAATTCTGCTTAATGAAGCAGAGAATCTACTGTGATACAGGAGGTTATGAGCAAATTGATCTCCTTTCTTCAGGGTCCAAGGGCAGCTGTGCTGCCCTGGAGAACAGAGCAGATGGGACAGAGGGAGTGCTGACGATTGAACCCAATTTCACCAGGGGAACAACAGTCATGCTGGATAAGAATAAAGAAGTTCTTGTTCTGCAGTCCTGGGGAGGGTGAAGAAGTCACAGCAACTGGCAAGAGAGCACAAATCATGGTGTGGCTTTCAGAGCACTGCATATTTTCACTTACGGGCAGCTCTCCATAGCATCGCTGAAATTCAAGGACTTTCATCCATAGGCACTGGGACATGGGAACCAGGCTTATAAAAGAATGGAGCAGTTTCCTACAAATGCAACCATCCCTCCTTCTATTGTTACAGCTAACAATAATGGTAGAATAAATACTGAGGGGGTTGCCTCTATAAAGAGTTTGAACAAAATAACAGCATCCCAAAACACTGTAGTCCTCTAGACCCTAAAGTATTTGGGAATAAATATCTGAGCCAGAAGGAAAAAGGGAGGACTGATTAGTCACTCTAGTCACTAATCAGCACAACCATGACCAAGACCTCCAGCAACCATCATCTCCTTCCTTTCTGCCTTGTTTAGCATCGCTGTATTTCCACTTAGGGCAGGCATAAACACAAGGAGAAGGCTAACTTCAAATTAAACCCCACCTAAAGAACTCCTAAAGAACTCAAGAGGGAACTAAGAAGGAAGATGAAGTTTGTGTAAAGACATCAAGGGCATTACAAGCAGGAGCCCAAAGACAACTGGGATGATGCTATCGCCGACAGGTCAGGTTGTCATTGTGCTGGGACCCACCGTGTGCCAACACACAGCTAATCCATCCAGCCTGACAGATGCTGAGTAGGAACAGAACTATCACAAGATGAACAGTTATGGATTTGTTTGGTTTATTGAGGGAGCTGCAACATGGATCCAGGGAAGCATCACTCACTGACTGCACTGCCAAAATGCCTCAGCACTTTGGAAAAATTTGCTTGCTTTCTTTCCCCTCTCCTCCAGCTACATTTTTATGACAAAAACTTCCTCTCCTTTAGAGCAGAGCATGGACACTTGCTGGGACTGTGCCTGACAGCACACACACTTCCTAACAAGTTGCCCAGAGAAGCTGTGGCTGCCTCCATCCCTGCAAGTGTTCAAGGCCAGGCTGAATGGAGCTTGCAGCAACCTGTTCTAGTAGAAGCTGTCCCTGCCCATGTCAGGGGGTGGGACTGGATGATCTTTAAGGTGCCTTCCAACCGAAACCATTCCGAGATTCGAGAGCATCAGTGCGGGCTGCTCTTTTCAAAAAATAATACGCTAGAAGAGGAAACTCCTCTGCCAGAGTGCCTCAGTCAATGAGAAATCTGTCCCACCTGCTCAGATGTGGAAGGAAAGGTTTTACACTGATCCTCACAGGCCCATCACTGACAGTTTCAAAACCATTGGGTTGGTTTGCCTATGTACATATTTACTCCCTGGCAGAAAGCTATAAATATTCAAAAAGCCAAAGTATTAGCACAGAAATATTACTGTTTCCCAGCAGGCCATTTGAAAGCAAGCACTGCTGCTTGATGAGGCAAAACAACTCCTTAGATTCCCTGGGATCCATCCAGATGGGCAGCCAGAGGTGCTATGCTGCAGGAACTGCTGCTGCTGAAGTATCTGAAGTGAAACACATCTCAGGAGCCATCTAGGTTACATCTTTGAAAGCAGTTACAACACGTTAAAGTTGGGCAGTTCATCACAAGAACAGAATTTGGATCATTTACAGCCTTTCCCCCTCTTTTTCCCCCTTTTTTTTCCCCTTCCAGGTAGATGAACCCAAACCCTAGGCTGTAAGGGTTGGTTATTAACAGACTGCACCAGGAAGCTTCAAGAAAAGCATGTTGTCTCCAATTATTTAACACTTAAAACATATGGGAATAATCTATGGGATTCATATTATTTTCACTTCTTATCTTGAACAACTCTGCTTTGGTAAGAAGATTTAATAAACCCTAAACTCTGGACCCAGCCACTATTCTCCAAGCTGCAACTTTCAGTTCAAAGTCGATGACACCTAATGGCAAGTGGTCTGTGGCCAATCCCAAACAGATTCACACCTGGAACTCTTAGCAGTGCCTTCAGCATTCCTTCCTCCGATCCAGATTTCCAGACTAGACTGAGGCTTGTTTTGTAACACAGGAGTTTATTCTGAAACTGTTTCCATCTCTTGATATGGCAGAAGGAACCAGTAGCATCCTCCCAGGAGCAGTGTGAGAAAAGTCAATTGCTTCCATAGCAACCGATGTGCCAAATTATGGCTCTTCTGCAATTAGGGCCGATCACAACAATTTCCCATTCCCTTCAGGTCAGTGGGCTTGACAGTGCTGGGACAACCACAGATTCAACAGTAAAACCATTTGTCAGATCACGGTTGATTATTCTCTCTCCTTCCCCCCAGTTTGTCACTGTTCACTATGACAGAGGTAGGACCAGGATCCTGCTGGCTAAATTTGTTTGGGGTTTTGTAGGATTTTTTGGCTCAGCACCTATATTTTCACCGTGAAAAATCAGAGAGCAATTCTGGTTCCTGCATTCCCTCTTAAAGGGCTTTTTCTAACACCTAGGAAGTGTTTTGGTGTGTTTAGAAGAAACTCGTGGATAGTGTAAAGGTAAAAATACACATTTTACATGATAAAAAGAAGCAGCAGCAAGTAGACGTCAAGCTCAACGATTCTTTAACCAAAGGAAGAGAAAAAGGAGCGATGAGATGAACACAAGCACCACTGCCATGTTAAATCACTCCCCTCCCTGTCTGTGGCGGCAGCACCACAGTGATTCCTAACTCAATCAGGGATGGAAACAGACGCCTGCCAGCCTAATGTGCAACAAGCAAACCAGACACTCAAGATTTGTGTCCCAAAATTTCTGAAGAAGGACTTAATCAAATTAAAAGATATTGTCATAACAGACTTAGCCTTTGGAACACAACGACAATGTAATAAATTACATAAAATGCAACTGCAAGCATTAACCTGAGGCAAAAGGCCATTACCTGAAAGCACCATCCATCTCTGATCGTTTTCAATAGGTTTTCTGAGCACTCAGGAGTCAAAACATGTTTTAACTACCATAAAAAACAAAAAGCAGCTCAAAGAAAGATGCCCTCGTGACCACAACTAAGAATCAAGAAGCCAGGACAGCGTTCACCACACAAGCAAGTGCCTCTGGGCAGGAGTGAGGTGTGATAAAGTGGGGGGAAACCCCTACATATTACACTGAGTCACTGGAATCACCGCAGAAGAGGTTTGACAGTTGAACAACAGAGGTTTGAAGGTCAATTCCTGCTACTCTGTGTTATCCCCCTTGAAGAGCAATGATGGATGCGAGGGTGTCATCCCCAGCCTCTCTGCCTCCAGAAGGCTGACAAGAGGGAAATGCCTCTGTTGAACAGTTCTGCAGGACTGGAGCAGAGACAAGGAGGGAGGATGGATCAGAAACCTTCCAGACCCTCCTTATAAAGCCTCTGCTAAGTCGCAGAGTCACAGAATGGTCTAGGTTGGAGGAGACCTTATAGCTCATTCAGTTCCACCATCCACCTTCGACTTGACCAGGTTGCTCCAAGCCCCGTCCAACCTGGCTCTGAACATTTCCAGGGATGGGAAACCCGTGCCAGGGCCTCACTACCCACACAGGAAAGAGACAAGGAGGAACTCCTTCTCCACCAGGGACACTTCAAGTCAAAAAGTGCTGGATTGAAATCTGAATAACCTCTGCAACCACAAAAACATCTACAGAAACATAATTTGACTTGGGTCCCTTTCAACTCAGCTTATTCTGTGATTCTGCGACAATTCTGGTAGAAAGGCATTTTCAAAGTCCTGTAAAAGCTTTTCTGTCATCATCTTACTTGCAACAACTATAAAATGTGGGCCAATTTCTGATTTCACGTAAGAAGATTTAATTATTTTTTAAGTATCTACACTCTTTTCTCCATACAATGAATGTAAAAAAAAAAAAAAAAGAAATTAGACCAAGCTTAAAACTTTACTATGTGCTTGGTATTAGAACTTCCCCCAAAAGACACTCAGTATTGTGATCCTCTTTCTCCTTCTTCGGAGTTGGAACATCAGGAGCATGTCACCCCCCTCACACTGACTCACACCAAAGATGTCACAAGCAAATCTTCCCCCCTGCAGCATGAGGGGCCAAGCGGTGGCACTGCGGTTGCTCAGGAAACCACCTCCCTGGAATGTGCTGAAATTTGCCTGAAGCCTTAAAATAAACATTTTGATATTGAGTAAAATTTCACCTCTCGGCACCTCAAATTGAAATAGTCATTCCTATATATGCAGAGTAACTAATCTTCCTTTTTCTTTGCTATTTAGTGTTTTAAACTGCTTTCAAGTGTATAATTAATTACATTTTTTGTCAGGGATCACATTACAAACCACTCCACCTCCCCTCCATTGCCAGGCAGATCATCAGCCTAAATTTTTCTTTCTTTCAACTCACACCATTATTCTCGGAAACGCTCAGGATTTAGCACTGTGTGCTATATCCTTCACAGGATGCACATGTTTTAGAAGAGGGTTAATGTAAGACTAACACAGAAGAAAGGCGTTGTATTTCCTTGGAAAACTGATTACAGGCAGTGCCTGAAACTTTGCCATGATCCAGAGTAGGACTCTTCCTCCACCTTCCCATCAGGAGCTGGATGCTATGTTCCCTTTGGTCCACGGGCGTTGACCACAACTTTGTTCTTTCTTTCTTTCCTTCTTTACACAAGGATCCTCCCCCAAACACCTACTTCTTCCAAGGTGTCATATCTCAAGTTCCTTCAATCCAGCCTTCCAGACCAGCAAAACCTCCAGCACCCACATTACTGCTACTTTCACAGAAGAATCCATAAATTTGGGCAGTTTCTTCCATGACAGTTTCTTCAGAAATCCTTCCCTAATGGAGTCTATCCTTCCCTTTTCCCCTGCCTGTCCCACACTGCCAACAGAAACCTGGCCACAGTCCCTGGACCTGGGCACACATGAAGAGAGGGGCTCCCCAACAGCTCCCTGGGAGCACATTTAAGGAACCTGAGACAACCTGAATCCCCAGCCTGCAGTTTCCACCTTGATTCCAAGTCTGTGCTCTTCCCTGGCATGGACTGTTCTGTTCTTATCCCGTTTCCCTATTCCAAGATGGCACCTGGGGACAGTTTCATGGTGGCCTTGGGAGAGTTGGGTTTACAGTTGGACTCGACAGTTCTAAAGGGCTTTTCCAACTTTAATGGCTCTGTGATTCCACTGTGACAACTCTGCTGTTACAACTTTTTTCCTTCCTTAGTGACGCTTCATGTTCCGTTAATGACACTTCAAGGCAGCACAAAACTCCACTTTTCCTTTCAGATCACTAAACTATCAGCAAGAGAAGGAGATCAAATAGCAAAAAAAGAAATTAAAGAAATTGCAGATCCCATTGTCAGAGCTCATTCCTGGGCTTGACAGAAGTCCTGCCCTCCAAAGCTCTGGCAGAGGGGAGGCACTTGTCCGGGTGTGGGAATGTGGAATTTATGTTTTTTAAACTTACAATTCAATTATAATTCTCTGTGGATGCAATCATAATAAGTTTATAATTATTAACAATTATAAACATGACAGTAGAAGCCATTGAGTTAGAAAAAAGGGCTGCAGCAGCACAATTTTAATTGTAATTCATGATGATTGAAAAAGGAGCAGCACTTTTCAATGTCAACTGTGACCTTAAATTAGGCATTGCCAAGCACAGGAACCGTCTTTTTATTTTCTAAGACAATATCTCTTTCAGACACAATACATTCAAGAAAGCCCACATTCAAAATCTCGACAACATTCAATTAATTCCTCCAGTTTTGAATACTCTACAAGTTCTTCTTCAAGTTCATCAGCCACAGAAATAAGCAACACCCTGATTTCTGTAGCTGATGAACTTGGCTACTGTAGCTACAGATTTCAGAGGCAGATGTCACACATTTGCAGGCCACTTCAACACATTAAACACTCTTTTTTTAATCGAAAGCCTATAGTATGAATCCCTTTGGCTCATAATCAAGGAAAGCCAGGGGAAGAAACAGCAGAATTCAGCACAAAATCTACCAAAACACTTGCTGCTGCTTTCAGCCTTCTCCCAGCACCTCCACAGCCTCCAGCCCTCTCCAGGTTGCCACTTCCAAGTTAGGAAGAATCTGGGAAATGATACCGAGCTGCAGATTCCAGGCACTCACACGTGTTGGGTCTGCTGGGGCCTGGGAGGATTTAGGCAATGCCTGCCCAAGCTGACAGACATGAACGGGGTTGAGCCAGGAAGGGACACGACCCACTTCTATTTATATTTTAACCAGAGGCCTCAAGCAACACGTATACGTTTCAGAGCAACTACTACAGGATCCATAAATTAGAAGGTATTTCTTTAAAATAAAAGTAAAAACCCCAGCATTCTTGGATGCAGGTAACAAGGTCTCACAGTTTTGCTTTAGCTGATTTAATGATATTTCTGAAACATGGTTTTATTCCAGCCTCTCTGCAGACCAGCATTAAAAATTAAATTTAAAGCAGTATGTTTATTGGCTCATTTTTATCTTCTCAAAAACAACTCTCTAGATCTTCTAAATTATTCTGAGGGGAGAGCAGCCACACACAAAATTGCAAGAAACAAACGTAAATGGGTAATTATCAGAAATTAATACTTATTCAAGTTTCCAAGACAATGAAACTTGGCTAGGGAAGGTCCAACCAACCATCTAGCCAAAGGAGCCATATATACATTTAAAAAATCTTTCTGCCTGTTGTCCCTGTTCACACAGAGCCTTCGCATGCAGCTTACCAGGGCAGAATGCATCAACGTCCAGCTTCTGGGCAGAGAGGGTTGGGGAGCCAAGCTCAGACTCTGGGATTCGAGGGCTCTCAACAAACTTTGCTTTCCTCAGAGGGGCTAAGGGAGAAGGAGGGGGAGAGAGAAAGAGAGGTCATGAGTAAGGGAAATAGCAAGCAACAGATGGAAACACTTAACTAAACGACACTGTCAGACTCATATCAGGTTACCCTTTTTTTTTCTGCCAGGAAAAAAAAATTATCTGCATTCTTTACAAAGGAGATGGCTCTTGGTTAAACTTTCAAACTGCACAGGCTGACTTTAAAGTGTGTGAACACTGACACACATTCCTGATACTCTAAAATGCTTCCTTTTCTCCTACTTTATTAAATTTTTTTATAGGAAGCAAATGAGCCTGGATTCAGCAACTCTCGAAAAGCAAAGATCATAGAGAGGTACACAGAGCCCATCAGGTTTTAAGATATTTAACTGTAAATATCTGAACTGAACACATAAATGCTATGTTCAGTAATTGATTCCTTGAACATAAAATTTCAATTTCAAAGCGGTCTCAAAGTTGGACCAAACAGGTTTGGTGTTCAACACAAAACAGCAGAGCAACGCTAACGCTGTCCAAGCCAAAAAGAAGCACTCCATTTTTATCCTTGCAAATCCAAAAAGATCAAGAGACTTAATGGAGTATGGGAAAAAGGTAGAAGTGTCTGTAACAAAGCAGCACTGACCACTAGGTGCTAGAAAAATGGGATTGTCTCCATGTTTTAACAGTCTGAACTCTAAAAGACATGAAATTCTCTGCAACGTGTTTGGAGTAAAATTAATAAAAGTGGTTTAGTAAAAGTCTTTAAATATATTCCAGACCAGAGAAAGAGAACTAGAGAATACGTTACACGCAGAGATTGTCACATTGCATTTCCAAGTTAAAACTCCCATGCCCATTACAATGAAAGGCCTATTTGAAAAGCCCTTCAGCAGCGATGCCAGGGGTCAGTGGCTTCTGACCCTCCATTTACATAATTTTTATTTATAGTTCCCTGTGTTGAAAATTAAATTTGGGATCTGAAACTAAAGATTGGGAGGTTGTTCTTTTGCATCTCCTGTAATAGAAGCTCAACAGGTCAGAGAATGACCTCTGAGGCAGCAATAATCTCTTGGTTTCAGGGAGCTGCCATGGTGCTGGGAAAGGCCGAGATGGTCCAAGGATGGGGAGCCTGACAAGACAGTGCACAACCAGATCACTCTAATTGAGCTATACATTAGTGATCCCAGAAATTTTTAAAAAAGGAGTGTGCAAAACAGAGATGAAGACTGGAGTATGGTTTCTCAGTATAAAGTCCCTGTGAAGCAGAAGGAAGGCAAGAAATCAAGCCCCCATCTCTGCACCAAAACAGGTGTGCTAAAAACCCTCCTCTCTTACCCCTCATGATCCATCCCAGGAGATGTGCTGAGGGAAAACAGGTACCACACTTCCATTTTACACAAGAAAATCCTGGAGGAATATGAGACATACTTCCAGCATATTCCCCCATCAGGGCCGGTGTAACAGGGGCCATGCCAGGCAGGAGGAATGCAAGAGACCCAGGGAGATAAGGACAGCCCGGAGCTCCCTTCTCTCCCCCCGTCCCAGGACGCTCATGGATGTGCAGCCCCACTCAAACACACAACCTGATGCTAAACAAGGCAGTAGTCGATTCTATATAATCCCCCCTGGAAAAAATCCCACATGTGCACACGCAAGCACCCCACTGCCACAAACTGGCCAACACCTGTGAAAAATCATTCCCAGTAACAACCTTGTGCCAGATCCTGATGTAATGAAAACATTTTAATATTGAGGAGATTATTGCTATGGCCTGAAAATTGTTTAGAGTAATAATTCTGTACTGGTCAATCCTTTAATATTTCATTTGCAATTGCAGTTTTAGTAAATGTTTTACCATAGTCTCGGTAATAGTAATTTTTATAATATATATTAAAAATAGCCTGTCTTTTCTTTCTTTATCATTTCTGGCTGACACCAGGACCATATATCATCCCATGCACATGTGGCAGTGCTCACTGTGTTCTAAAATACAAAACGAACAGAATTTTCACAGTTCAAGAAATGTTAATGACTGATAGGATTGTCACTAGAAGGTTCTGCACTAAATATTATTTTTAAAAAGAGGAAGGAGAATTTTAATAAACACAGAGAGGGGCAATGTGATCACTACACCACTTGCTGTGGCCTGTGGAAGATGCAGGACCTGAGTGTTTTGACAGATCAGCACTGAACAATTCGCCTCTCACCTCTAAGGAAGGAATCAATCTCCCATTCCATTGGGTTTTATTCCTACATCTATTCTGGATCTCTTTTACTCCTCACTGAGGTGCCTATCGCCCCACTACTTCCTGCCTTCTCCAGAGAACTGACTGATGACAGCAGAATTGATCAGCTCATGGATCCAACAAGCTGATCCCCCATTTTTTCTCTTGAGGGCAATAAAGAACATCGTATCACCAATGTGGTGAAATCTCGATACATTGCAAGTTCAATCATACACATAATTTTACTGCATTTCATAGAGTCACAAAATCACAGACTGGGTTGGGTTGGAAGGGAATTTAAAGCTCATCCAGTTCCACTCCCCGCCATGGGCAGGGACACCTTCCACTACACCAGGTTGCTCAGAGCACTGTCCAGGCTGGCCTGGCATCTATTTTATTATGGTTTTTTTCCCTCAAAAGCATGACTTGAGCCTTATAGACACGCTTCCACCAGCCAAGACACACCATGTCACCATGACTCACAGACAACAGTTTACTTTAAAAGGCTCAAGTCAATACAATCCTCTCCATGTAAATACAGGTGGGGAAAAGCCACAGAAGGAAGAGTTTCTGTTATTACAAATATCCTAAATGTGGAAAAGACAAAAACTCCTCCTACACCCATGACCCAATTACAGGAAGGGAGGATTTTCACATACAAGAATTAAGCACCTCTGACTCGTGTCCAAATGAAGATTATCCTGACAGATTCAGATTTGGGCATTAGTCTTCTACTGGAATAAATAACAAATGGAAATGTCATAAACTCTGAAATCTGGTTTGACACTCCTTGGCCAAATGTTAACGGATAACATTGATCTTTTTATAAAAGTGACTTTTCAAGGCACAACGGTTTGCCTTGGTCCTGAACCCCTTCCTGTGAGCACAGGCAAATCCTATGATCAAACTCATGGGATGAGCTTTTGGCACAAATGATAAAAACTCAAAGGCATGAAACAATTATTTGAAGCATTCTGTACCTGCTCAGTCCTTTTGGCCTCTTATTCGTGTAAGGATTTTCTGCATGAAACAGACCAACTCCAGGCCTTAAACAGCATGAAAATAGCCCTTCCTGTTACACAACTGCAGTTTTTTTGAGCAGAGAAAATTATGGCTTCCAAGAAAACCAGGAAAAAGGGTGTTTGCAATAACCAGTTATAAAAATATAATGGATTGAGTAAAGATGGCAGTCTTTCTAGAACGCTGGCTTTCTAGAACTGCAAAACTAGCATTTAATTCAGAAAAACATACTGACTACATGGAGCCTAAAGTCACAACCTTGTCCCTGGGGTCCCACCACCTGTCACCGATGACAGCCCAGGAACCGACGGCTGCAGCCCATGCTCTACGTCCACCTCACAGGCCAGTCCTGCGCCCAAGGGCTTGATGAGCTTGGCATCAGACAGGAACTGACTTGCTACTGCTAAAAAGTAGGAACTTCAATTTCAATGGCTGAGACGTTATTTCAAACCAATACTGCACATTTTTGGGGCCGGTTCTGCTGTTCTTAGTGAGATTAATCCCCACTGGTGTCCAAGCCACCAGAGCAAAACTTAAAATCATTCTGTCAATGCAAGTAAAATTCTCATTTGACTTTGCCAGCAACTCTTCCTTAGCAAGGAAAGTGATGCTAATTCCAGGGTAGGAATTAACCATGTAATGCAAAACATTTAGCAGGGCCAGCAGTCAGAAAATTCAATTAGCTGGCTCGTTTATGACACTTCCTGCAGCAGGCTGTCTGTCTTCCAGTGGGGACAAAGGTTGTTCCCTGTGAGGGTGGTGAGGCCCTGGCACAGGGTGCCCAGAGAAGCTGCAGCTGCCCCTGCCCTGGCAGTGCCCAAGGCCAGGCTGGACGGGGCTTAGAGCAGCCTGGGACAGTGGGAGGTGTCCCTGCCCATGGCAGGGGGTGGCACTGGGTGAGCTTTAAGATCCCTTCCCACCCAAACCAGGTCTGGGACTCTGGTAAACTAACACTAGGGAAAGTATTTCATTAGTAACTGCAATGTCAGCAGCCTGATTTTTTAAGACTCTCTTTACAAACAAGGATTCAGAATACTGGGCAAGTTCTGTTTCCACCTGGCAAACTGAAACAATCAGCCCCATTCATAATATCCCTCAAACTTGCATGCCCATACTAGTTACCAAGGCTCCCATTCCTGAGTCTGGATGAGCAGTCTGGGAGAGCTATAACCCCTACTGTGACCAGGAGCTGCTGGTGGTTTATCCTTTTGAACATCTGCATGGAGTACTGGGATCAATGCAGTGCTGTTTGTGATCAATGCCAAGCATCTACTCCCACATCAAACCAAACCAAAATAAATTTGGATGTGTCTATTCTTTTGGAATAATCACTTTATCTCTAGTAGCACTGCATTCTCCTTCAGCCTACTGAGTTCCCTAATTCTACTGCATTTTCTATGACACCATTTAATTGTTACATAATTTATAGATGAGTTAGTATTTTAATTAAAAAAGGGTTTTCCTTAGATTAAAAGGAATCCATAAAAGGAAATTATCATGGATTAGCAAAAGGTTTCAGCTATGAAATTCAGTTTGAGCTCTGAAAGGAATGTTTACTAACAAGGGGTTATTAACACCTAATGACCTGATTGAACAAGGTTTTATTTCAGCAGATCTGAATTCACACCACAATTTGACTACGACACACACACACACACCTACACCTTTGTCTGTGCCTACACCCATAAAGATACACAGATTTATCTACGTCCAAGGAAAATGTTGGAGGAAACAGCAACTCTTTTCCCATTGCATGGATGATGGACTGATCCGTCGCCGGGAACCTGGGAGCCTCTCCGTGTACCAGCCCCTTACAAGAACTAGGAAAATGGACATTATTGCCCAAACTGCATCAACACAAACCACTGCAGCTTTTTACTCACAGACTCACACACTTCATCACTATAAAACACAAACATATGTGGCCACATGCCTGGATTCTCCTGACTCGCTCCTATGGCAGGTCCTGGGAAGAAACTGGCCAAGGAGCTTGGCTCAAAATCAGCCCAGTTTTGTCTTCTCCCCATGTTAAACAGTGGAATTTCACCTGTGCTTTGAACCTCCCTCTGCCATAAGAGGATGAAATAATGAAATTTGCTCTTTTTGTGTAAAAATACTGTGTTTCTCACAGGTTGAAGAGGTGAAAATGTGCCAAAAATTATGGGCACGCTTCATAGAATCACAAACTGGTTTGGATTGGAAGGGATCTTGAAGATCACCTAGTTCCAACCTCCTGTAACCCTGGTTAGAAATTCACTGGTTAGAAAGAACCTGTTACACCAATTTCTAACAACGCTCAGCTTTCAAGCTGGACTTTAATGACAGAAATCACAAACTAATTAAACATCTACTGAAGCAAACACATTTTCCTCTCTCTTGCATTTAGCTGACAGAGCTCAGGGAAAGCTGCCCAGAGCCACCGTGTCCCCAACAAGGGGCCTCTGTCTCATGGGGCTTTTTAAAATGGTCTATGCTGAATGTGTCAGGCTGTCGAATCCTTTCTGGACACTGACAAAGGTTAATTTAGCTCAAGGCACTAGAAAAAGAGAAAATATATTTAACTGATGATTCTTCCCACAGAAGAAAAGAGCAAGTGCAATACAAACACTTCTGAAATGCAGTTTATCTCTCTAGTGTCTTACTCACTTGCACAGCTCTTCTAGAGCAGCTTTAAGGTCCCTTCCCACCCAAACCATTCTGTAACTCTATGATTCTCTCAATTTTTCTTTACACTGAGAAGTGTACACAGGAAGGTACCCCTGCCCATGGCAAGGGGTGGAACTGTATTGTTTTTAAGGTCCCTTCCAATCCAAACCATTCTGTGACTCCGTGATTAACTCTGCCCTTCAGACCTCCTCCTATTAACATATTCCACATAACACACCAGGCCAACGGGTCTGCAGCTTCTCAGAGCTCCCTCCAAGCCCTTTCTAGCACTTGATGCCACAACAACCATCTTTCAGCTGCCTGGTGTTAAGGGAGTTATAAACGAGCAGTTATCCAGCAGAGAAGGAATTCAGCATCCTTGACCACCTCCTGCTCCTCTTGCCTTGCCCCAGTTTGCTTTCATGACCTGCTCTACCTTCGCTGCCATCCCAGACAGACTAAGCTCTGCCATCTTGTCTTTGCAGTGCCTGTATCCACACAGTGGGTACCCACTGCCTCTGATTCGGGACTGATTCTCTGTAAGTAGAGCAGCAAAAAATTAAAACCTGCACTAGGGGCTTGGAAAGGAACTGAAAAAGAACAACAAAAAGGAATTATTCACTCTAGACAGCACTGCAAGAGCACTGCTGAAGTATTTTACCAGCAGCCAAGAATGATCAAAGGTAGGTATCAAATTATACCGCCAAATTAAATTGGAACAGGAGTGGCAGGGCNACCCAAACCATTCTGTAACTCTATGATTCTCTCAATTTTTCTTTACACTGAGAAGTGTACACAGGAAGGTACCCCTGCCCATGGCAAGGGGTGGAACTGTATTGTTTTTAAGGTCCCTTCCAATCCAAACCATTCTGTGACTCCGTGATTAACTCTGCCCTTCAGACCTCCTCCTATTAACATATTCCACATAACACACCAGGCCAACGGGTCTGCAGCTTCTCAGAGCTCCCTCCAAGCCCTTTCTAGCACTTGATGCCACAACAACCATCTTTCAGCTGCCTGGTGTTAAGGGAGTTATAAACGAGCAGTTATCCAGCAGAGAAGGAATTCAGCATCCTTGACCACCTCCTGCTCCTCTTGCCTTGCCCCAGTTTGCTTTCATGACCTGCTCTACCTTCGCTGCCATCCCAGACAGACTAAGCTCTGCCATCTTGTCTTTGCAGTGCCTGTATCCACACAGTGGGTACCCACTGCCTCTGATTCGGGACTGATTCTCTGTAAGTAGAGCAGCAAAAAATTAAAACCTGCACTAGGGGCTTGGAAAGGAACTGAAAAAGAACAACAAAAAGGAATTATTCACTCTAGACAGCACTGCAAGAGCACTGCTGAAGTATTTTACCAGCAGCCAAGAATGATCAAAGGTAGGTATCAAATTATACCGCCAAATTAAATTGGAACAGGAGTGGCAGGGCAAAGGCCAGCAGCAAGCCTAAGCTGCACGTAAACAAAATCTCATTCATTCTTCCACCATATCCTGAAGATCAAACCAAGATATTGTAGCCATAAAAGAGGGAAGAGTAAACTATAAGATATCCGACTATTCACAGCCCAAGTAATCTCAAGTTAGGGCATGTGAAAGACTGGATCCTGTTCACTATATAAACTACGGTTTATGACCAGGACTACACAGTTACAAGCCAATATAAATTCACTGCTTGATAAAAGCATTTAAAATAAAGGCAAGAGATTAAGAATAGATAAGGTAATTTTATTTCTGTGCAAGTCATTCAAATTTTGCGATGCTAAAACTAATTTAGTTGGGTTAGTTGATACCAGCAGAGCTGTAATTACACTGACACATATGCAAAACTGTTCCATTCATATGAAACTGGATTTAGGATCTCTATCGCTTTGCTGGTAGCAGCTTCACAGAATATTCTATCCTTAAAATGAAGCTGCTTATCTGGCAAGGCACAATCCTGAATTAGCTAAACTTGTTTGTTAACATTTGAAAAACTGCATTATGCTGCATTTACAAGGCGCATTTTACCTATGAAAATTGCTAATTCAGCCACCTGTACATACAGCCATACAGCCATACTGTAGTTTTCAGTAATTTATCTGCTTTTCAAATTCTTCATTTCCTCACAAAATTAGAGGAGCTGTTAGAACTTTCTGTTTTGAGGAGTGATGACTGCTCATCATCCTTTCCTTCCACAGAGGAGCAGGGACAAGGACACATGGCATGCCTCAAGGATTTAATTGAAATATCTAATAACCATCTGATTATTTGTGTGAACACAGACGGTTGAAGCAGACTGTCACTGACATGGGAGTGCCGCGCTCCTCAGCATGAGAGGATTTAAGACCCAAAATCTCTCTGAAGCTTTGGTGCGCACGAATCCTGTAACAGCACCAACATCCCAGGACCAGGACTAGTCCTTTAAGTGTAAATAACGGGAAGGCAGCACTCTCAGGGCCACTTTCCAAGCTGAAAGAGCAACAGCCACGACACGCAACAGGGCCAGGACCATTTATCGACAGAAACGCACCCATCTGGTGACTTCCCTTCCAAAAGCCATTTTCTCACTTACACCTACTCACTTCCATGGCTGAGAAGATAACAAGAAAAGCGTAACAGGGATAAAACCTGTATTCTCCTAAGCCTGCCTTCATCTCTGCAGAGAAAACACTTGTAGAAATTTCAGGTTTAAACCTTCCATAGCTTGCAAACATCCACAACCAAAGGGGCCCTGACGGCTCCATGACACACCATCTGCAGGTGTCATCATGCGTGGTGGCTACCTGGGCTTACAAAATACAGCCACAGGTGACTCCGTGTGTCTGAGAAGAATCAAGCTCCATTATGTGCACACTTTTTAAAGCAGGGAAGAAGAAATAAAGAAATTAAAAATCAGCCTGTGATCCAAGAGCGACACTCAGTCCAGTTCCAACAGTGAAGAGCTGTCAACTCAGGTGAGTGTATCCTGTGAATGCCCTTCTGCTCTCAAGTGCACAGGACACCTCTGAAGGCACCTTCCAGGAGTAGGAGGAAAGACGTAGCCAAGGGAAGAGGGATGGCCTGATTTAACTCCACAGGAGGCTTCCTACACCACCTCCTCTTGCTATAGAAACCTCTTAGCTATGTCTAAAAATTAAAAATTCTCACACACCAGAAGTGTAATCATGACAGATGCTCCATTTTGTGCAGCCCCAGTGTGAAACAAGGACAATTTCTCTCTCTGAGCCTCTGAAAAGCCATGGAGTCTCAAGACGATTTTTTTGCCTTTTAAACATTATCCACACTAGAGAAACTTTTGGGGTTCTCCCTCTGTTTAAGCATCTACACAAATATCTGAAATGCAGAGCTATTACCACCTTTTCCCAGCTCCAGTGCTGTGATGACATGTTTACCACATCCTCTGCAAGGCTGAGCAGTCCAACAGCCTTGAGGCAAATAAAAAATATCTGTGGGAAGAGCAAATTCTAAAGGTTCTGCAACAACCTCACATCAGCACCAAGGAGAAAACGTGGGATTTTCTGCATATCTCTATTGCAATTTCTACTCTGTCAATATGAAAGACAGTCGGGTGTCAAAATAAGACGGATAGGGATTGTCTTGAAAGTAGCACTGGGGAAAATTCATGCCAGAACTGGTGTCTTTCAAAAGCCAATAAATATGATATGCCAGTTTTTTCCTTCCCTTTATTCAAGAAAATAAAAGTTACATCCAAACTATCCTGAAATTAATGCAGATACATCATGGGTTTGACAGGTCTCCAACAAACAAAAACCCCTCAACACAGGATTTGGTTTAATTCCAAAAGTTACAAACAGACACACTATTTATCTGCATAAATTTCAGGGACAGTTTTGGAGCTCCAAAAAATTTAAATCCGAAATTTTCCCATTTCACATGAAGAGTTACGTTGGTTTAACAGAGACAAAAGTCCATCTGTGGGTACGCAGGGACACATTCATCCACCTGTTTCGTCTCTGTAAGCCCGGTTGGTTTCCATTTGAGTATGTGCCTGTCAAAACAAATCCCAAGTCCAAAATAACGGAGGAAGAATTCCAAAAATGGATAGTAAGAACTGACACACCAGGAAAAAGATATCCAGCATATGTTATTGTAACTGAACGAGGATCCTCCTTCTCCAGCAGGTTTCATTGCTGGAGACAGAATCCCAGATTCACTAAGGTTGGAAAAGACCTCCAAGACCATCGAGTCCAGCCTGTTCCAGATCCCCATCTTGTCACCAGCCCAGAGCACTGAGTGCCACATGCGGTCATTCCTTGGACACCTCCAGGGATGGGGACTCCACTGCCACCCTGAGCAGCCCCTTCCAGTGCCTGGCCACCCTTTCCATGAAGAAATTCTTCCTGAGACATTGGGGTTTGCCACATTAAGAGCATAAAACAGGACTGAAAATTCAGATGCCCAAACCATGATGAAATGTTGTACGTGTTTTAGGTCATTTTTTAAAAAGGGACGACTCAGTAATTCTGACAAAACACAAGTTTTCTACTCATGAAACCTCTAGTCAGACAGAGATTGCAAGGCACCATGGGAAAATTAAATGGAAAATTAATTATGCCCAGAGAAAATACATTATACACCTGGAACCCCCCAAATCTAATGGCACTTTCCAGTAACTGGGTCCTTGGCATTGCTATGCATTCTGAGATACAGAGTGGGCCTCCAAACCTCCACTCCTACACAGGAACAGGAATTTCAGATCAGTGTTATGCTGACAGCATGACAGAGAATTCAATGAAAAGAAATGTAAGCCTACTGCAAACACTATGGTATAAAAATACTTAAAAAGGAGCAAAGTCTCTCCTGACACCAACAATTTTAAGCACAATACCCTTCAAAATTAGCTTCAATATGAGCACCAGGCACTTCAACAGCTTTTCCTCAAATTCTACCTTGGTAATGATTGTTTATTTACTTGTATTTCTAGAAGCTCACTCTTTCAGTGAAAAGCAAATATTTCTTTCCTTCAGCACAAAGGGGTTTTATAATCCACTCAAATCTAATTTGTGGTCATTTCGGAACGCAGAAGGAAAACATTATCTCAATCCCATTGTTCTAACGTTTTGAAAACAAACGACTCAGTATCTGTAGCATTTTCAACTCACTCCTCAGCAGTTCTATTTCAGCATTGCACATTCATTTTACGTTTTGTATGAGAAATTCTTCACATCTGAGCAAGGAGGTGACAAACTCAGATTATGTAAAACTATTGCAACAACAACTAAAAGGCAAATACCCACCAGCAGCATCACCCTACTGGACACTAACTCCCTCCTAGTAATGGCTTCCTTACCAGCTAGGAGCCCCAGAATCCCTTATTGTACATTGATTTTTGCAGTTAGAGGAGGCTGAGTAATGCCAAACACAATCCCAATCAAAGTCCGTGCACGACAAATTGTCCAAATACTCACAGGGCTTTGTTTGCTCTCCCCGTCCCCTGCGTGTGCAGCCCAGCAGCGCAGTCAGCCAGGCTGGGAATTCAGGGGTACCGCTGCCTGGAGAGCACTCTGGCACAGATCCTCCTTCGATCCCTCCCTCTCCCTAGCGCTGGCTCCATCCTGCTGCTCCCCACGTCAGGGTGATGTTACAGGTGACACCTCCCGCTGCTGATGTCAAGCTCCGTTCCCAAAATCACAAGCACCGTCTCCCTGCGGCACCCGCTGCCCCTACAAGCATCACCTGCACATCTTCTGGGTGCCAGGGAGCAGGCTCCAGGAGGATTCCAGAGAAGCTTATGGACACAGCCTTCCCTCTTCGTCAAGTCTCCCAGTGTTATAGAGCTGCTTTAATTCCTACCAGAATGCTGCAGCAAATGTAGCCTCTACGCCTCCCTTGGGGGGAAAAGGAAGGAGTTTTACAGTTTCTTTCTGTGGCGCAGCTTAATTTGCTCTTTTCCTAGAGCAAACTGGTGAAAGAACAGGGAAATAATGGATCAGGAGACCAGAGTGACTGACTCATGGATGCTCTCCCGAACATTTCGGAGTAAGCTGAGGGGCTGGTGATGCAGCCCAGGACCAGAGCTGATGAATGGTGCAGTGCTGCTGTTGTCATGGCAACTAAGAGGAAAAGAAAAAAAGGCAGCACCATATAAGGAGTTGTGACATGGATTCTGGGAACAATTTATACTAAAAGGCTGTAAGCTTTAAAGCTGCAGCACTCCCTTGGTCCGGGACAGGTTTCATTGTTCACATTGAAGCAGTCGGCACAAATTTCCGACGGGATCGCATCCAGCCCAGACACGTTTGCATCGGGAGAGTTGTACGAAAACACAACAAAACAACATGATTCTGCAATGTGTTCAAATAACTGGAATTGAAATAATTGAAATTATTAATTAAAGGAAATGGCTGGACGCTATTACGGACCCAAACTTACATCTGTGAAAACGGAGTACCACCGAGCCCCCCAGGTACACGCAGCCCCACACAGGTGAGGAGTTCAGTCCTTACAGAGCGAGGCTGAGATGAGCCAAACTGCAGCACCATCAGGTGGCTGAGTGCCTGAGCAGCACTGCCACCAACACAGATCCTGCCAGGCCTCCCAGAGACAGGACAACATTTCCAAATTAACCCATAACCCAGGTGCTGCTGGGCAAAGGAGGCTGGCAGAGCCCCCAAAGCATCTTCAGGTACGGCAGAGCAGGGAAAGCCAACTCACGCACACCTGCCATCACGAGCGGTGAACAAGGCCAAGGTTTGTATTCCATGTGCAACACTGGGGAAAAACACATTATTTACCAGAACCATCACAGCTGCTTTTCACTTAATGCATGTGCTCAAACAGACAATACACAGTGAGGGAGAGAATGGCCACTGTTGCACCCAGCACAGCCACAACACTGCAGTGATGGAGCCTGGGATCAGCAACTGGAACTTCAACAACAAGAAATCCTTCTCATTGACGAGTTATTTTAATTTTTAAACACAGAATCACAGAATGGCCTGGGTTGGAAGGGACACTAAAGATCATCCAGTTCCACTGCCCTGTCATGGGCAGGGACACCTTTCACTATCCCAGGTTGCTCCAAGGCCCGTCCAGCCTGGCCTTGGACATTTCCAGGGATGGGGCAGCCACAGCTCCTCTGGTAACCCGTGCCAGGGCCTCACCACGCTCACATCACAGAATCATTGTTAAAGTTGGGAAAGACCTTGAAGATAATCAAATCCAACCATCAACCCTGCAACACCATCACATTCCACACTAAACTGTGTTGTCAAGTGCTAGAGCCACGCATTTTTTGAGCACTTCCAGGACCAGTGACTTCACCACTTCCCACATGTGCCAGCACTGACGGCTTCCCCCCAGCACTCCCACCCCTGAAGCTGTGCCTCATCATCTCTCACGCTCCCACCCAGCTGAGCTGGTGCAACAATTTGGAGAGAACAAGTGGTTCTGGGGGCTGCAATCATTAATCTAGGCTTGTCACCACTAAACAAGAAACAATTAAAGTTTTCAAGCAGAGAGATCTCAGCATTTTAGTCCCACAATTACAGTTAGCATCAAAGAATACTGAATCATTTGCTGAAGATATAGAGAAGGGAGATGTGTCAATCCTCGTGGCTACTCCCAAGAGATGCAAGGGTATCCCATGAGGGATGGGGAGAAGACAAGACCCCAGCACTACAAATGACACGGGTGATGGTGTCACAGGGAATGTTATATGTGAGGTCCCCAGCCCAGATGGACCTGGAAGGTGTTGAGAGCCACAGTGGTGGGTCCTTACTGGTGTCACTGGGAAGAGCAAGTCTCCATCCTGCTCAGCCCTGTTCTCACCATCTCTGAAGGATCTAGTGAAAAAATATACATTTTCTTTAGGAAAGAGGCTGCTATTAATTGCCTGAATCCACCTAGGAATATTCCCACTTATTTCTATGAATTTTATCCTTAGGGAAACTTCCCAAACTCCCCAAGCACAAGGGAGGAACACTCTTGAAGAGGGGATCTGCAATGAAACCAGTTCCCCAGGCCCATGTCTTTGAAGACACTGAAGCAGCTAATTCACACTGGATACAGGAGGAATCAGGTCTCTGAGAATCCAAACCGAAACATCTAGGCCAGGTTTTTGTTAGAAAAACATGATTTCTTTCCTAAATTTCTTGCTAATATTCTCCCCTCCTCACTCTCTGTACAGGCACACACACATGCTATTTCTAAGAGAATCCTAATGCTTGCAATCTGTCATTCAATAGAAAAAACAGCAAAAGCCAAGTACAGTGATGAATAAAATTATCCCTGCGCATATAAATGTATAATATGTAAATGAACACTCCTTCCTGAGGAGGAGGAGGAGGAGGAGTGGGATGCGGCACAGGGCTTTGTACAAGCCCTCTGCACATGGTGGGTTCCACAGGAGTTGAATAAAACATCGTGAGCCGAGTCTTTCAGCCCAGTATCTCCTTTATTAACCTAATGCATGTACTTCTGGCACTGATTCCCGAAACCACTAACATACATTTGTCCCTAAGCACCCTCCTGGAAAGCACTGCTGTCCTCAAGGCAGGTATACAGAGCACCTGCATTATTTTCATCACAGTTATGGCTTTGAGTCAGCTATAACACACCCTTGATGTATAGCAGAATGTTCAAGCCCATTGTTTCGACAGCAGTTGCTCTTCGTGTAGCAAGCACGGCAACTTTTAAGTGGTAATTTTATTGCAGATACAAACCAAAATGATGTCTTCACTTACTTATCCTGGGCTGGGAGGGTTTTCTTTTTATTACACAATTTTCACATTATTTTTGTTAATAAAACCACTGTGATAAAAAAAAAAATTAAACAACACAAACTGAGGTTGAACATGCTGATTTAAGTATGTTTTCAGCCAGTGCTGAACAAGAGGTGACACGGGCAGGAGGGGGAGAGCTGATTACTTATGCTGACTATTACTTCACCCCTTAGAGCCACAATGATCTTAGTTTTTCTTAATCACCAGACTATGCAGCAGAGTGGAAACTGCACTCACATGGAATATTTATCGCCCTCTGCATCCAGCCAAGTCTTCATACCCAGCAAACCCAGATACCAACATGTGAGTGACCGACCTTAGTTCCTCCGGGTAGAAAACTCACACTCTGTGGAATGTGTTCCTGTGGCTTTTTACCAAAAATGGACATTTTTACTTTTCTGTGGATGAAAAGCTGACTTGGTTACAAATCAGACAGATTAAGAACTTCAAAAGATTATATTATCATAGAATTATGGAATGGTTTGGGTTGGAAAGGACCCTAAAGCCCATCCAGTGCCACCCCCTGCCATGGGCAGGGACACCTCCCACTGTCCCAGGGTGCTCTGAGCCCCGTCCAGCCTGGCCTTGGACACTGCCAGGGATGGGGCAGCCACAGCTTCTCTGGGCAACCTGTGCCAGGGCCTCACCACCCTCACATGGAGGAATTTCTTCCACATATCCAACCTAAATTTCCCCCCTTGCAACCCATTCTCCCTTGTCCTGTCACTCCAGATCCCGACAAAGAGTCCCTCTCTGGCTTCCTTGTAGGCTCCTTCAGATACCGGAAGAGTGCTCTGAGTATCTAGTAAATGGTCCTAGGACATAAATTTTTAGTTAAAAAAAAAAAAAGTATAAAAGATTAAGATTTTTATGTAACAAAGGGTCCCATTGTTTGGACAATGCTCTCAGGGATGCACAGGGTAGGATTGCTGGGGTGTCTGCGCAGGGCCAGTCTCTTCAAGCTCAGGATATTCCATGCTTTAATGATTCTTTCTGCCGCTGAGGAATATTTTTCTTATCTAAATCTCTCAGATTAGTAGTAAGTAAAAGACAGACAATAAGGAATAGTTGAGGAAATGTGATAAATATTGTGAATTACAAAAAGGAGAAGCACTGCTCTTCCAGTTCCTTTCCATGTCACCTTAATGAAAGCAAACAAATTCCTACCATGACTGCAGGAGGATGTAAAATAAACACCTTTGTTTTACAATATCAACAGTAAATTAAACTAATAATTTTAAAAAATCTTCTCCACCAATGCATGGAAACACATCCTGAATTCTAAGTGCATTGGGAGCTTCACTGGAGTCATCGAGACAAGGATGAGCAAAGCATAAGCAGGGGTTTGCCTGGTGTATGGGACTAGGTCCAGCTGGAACAGATTTTTAAAGCAGATGGAGAAGGCAAAGTATGCAAGTACAAGACAGATGTAGTCACCTCCCCAATCCATTTCCAAGAGTTTCGTGTGTGACCCCAAAACAAACCTCCAAACAAAACTGGAAGCCTACACTTCTCTTCTCTTGCTTCTGTGCAATAACAATTATCAGCATTTTATTGACATCCTGGTTTGTACCCAACCTGTTCAGGTCTAGATTTCATGGCATATGATTTCCAAACCACACTGATAGAGGAATATGCTTCTTTACCAGGTACACCTGCAGTGTGGCTCTGAGCACAGGCTCCAAAGAGCTCCCAGCCCCTGAGGTTTGTGGGAATCCCCGTCCCTCTCTTTGAATTACCACCTGCAACAGCCACTGTTGGAATTCCAGGTCTTTTGAGGAACTAGTGGTACGACTGCAAAGAGCAGCCCTGCCCAGTGATGGAACCGGGACTCTGTCATAACTCAGAATCTCTCCCCCTTATACTTTCCAAGTTCTCCTTTCACCGGAGGGCAGAGGAAACAAAAGGCACCAAGTGCATCAAAGCTCCCTTTTGTACACATAGATTACATCCGGTAAAAACTCTTTTTGGAGGTTTCCCTCAGCACAAGCACAGGACCCTGGCTGATCATTCTTAAAACTGGGCACAGAGTGGGGTCAGATTTTAGGCAAGAAGCAAGTTTCTCAAAGACTGTTACCAGTAGAAATACTTTTTTTCAGGCTTTTATATGGATGTTGGACTCCAAGCGCTTTTGAAAATCATACTACTGCACCATCTCTAGGCATTCAAACCACAATCCCAACAGGTTAGATAAACAAAGCAGTATCTAAAAATATGCATGAACCAAAAAAAAAAAAAAATCACTTCGCTGTAGAAGTTCATAATTTCTCTGATGTTCTCTCGACATTCAAAATTTACGCATCAACTTCTTTAAAATTACTGCAATGCTTCTACTGTACATAAACCACAATACAAAGTGGACCTAAAACACACTCTGATAGAAATTTCTCAAAAACTAGAGAATATTTGTAAACCAGAGATATCTTTTTCAGCATAGAAAGATTTCTCTGTCAACATAAAAATCCAATCCATCCCCGGGTTTGACTGAAGCAGATGCTGTAATAAACAAGGGAATGACTTGGATACAGAAACTGTTCAAAGCTTTTTCTTACAGATTTTTGCACCAACGGACCTTAAAAGCCCCAGTGAACTTTATTAAAGTCCTTACCAGTTAACTTCTTCACAGGTTGGAGCCGAACACTGATAGACTGATGTGTGAGTAAGGGGGAGGATGGAAGGGAGCGGGACATGCCCTCCATAATCCGAATGTGCTGCATACCTTCGGTCACTGGGAGTGGTGGAATAGCGTAGTCAGGTTCAAAAGCACAGTCGTTCTCTGTAGAGGTGCCTGATGAGGAGAGGAAAATAAAAATGAATTGGTTAGAATGCAAGGGAAAGAATCCTGCTTCCATCATTCCAAAAGGGCTGGCTGGAGGGAGCCCAGCGCAGAGCCGACTTGCCAACTGCTTGTTCCCTTTGCACAGTCGTAACACATCCCTTGAAGAAATTTGAAAGAGCATCTCAGTACCCTCTCTATATGATCAACAGCAGAACCATGAAGAATTTCTTTCAATGTTCTTAATGCGTCTTTCAGAGTCTTAGAGTCACCAGTTTTCAATATAATGACCATAGTTTTCAGATTGTCCATTTCTAATAAAAAACCTCCCAGCTGAATTAAATTTGAATAGGAGGACCTTTAGCCTAAAAAAACCCCCAAACCGCAAATAAAATGTAAGAACAAACGCCTCTAAAAACAGCCACCAGCTGCAACTCTCCTGAGAGACCACAAGGCCCATGTGGGGGTCGCACCACTACAGATCCACAATGGAATGCATGGAATAGCATGAGAACAAGTGAAGGCAGAACAATAAAAGGACACGTTGCTAACTGTGATCAATATTAATGAACAGTGAAGGGAAGGTGCTTCAGATCAGCAAGACGCAGGAGCCATAAGGTTCCTCCTATTAGCTACAGATATGGAAACCTTGGGGTCAAGGACACCTGAATCTCCACTCTTGTCAGTAAGATGAGCAACCTAACCCAGACAACTAATAATTCATCTGCAAAACCAACCCAAAGTGTTAACATTAATATTTCACTAATTTTTCATTAACATTTCAATAATGGGAGAAGGCCAGACTTGTGTCACACTATTACAAGATGGATTTTAGCTCTTATTGCCTGCTGATGTTTTCCCTCCATAAAGACATTCCTTACTGGACTTCCACTGGATAGCTGTGCTGTTCTTAATGGCTTGTGAAAGTATGTTTAAAAGAGAAAACATATGCCGGACAGAAAGGGAGACGGACAAGAGCGGGAATAGGCCAGAAGGGTAAAAGCCTCAAACGCATGGTACTCCAGAGGAGACAATGGACGGGCTGTATTCCCAATATCCAAAGTACAATGTGAACAACCCAACATATTGCTTATGATCAGCAGAAAAACCCACGTTGAAATAACTGTCAAAAATCTTGGACCAGTTCCTGAAGGATTCTAGCAGGCTGCAGCACCCGTGGCTAAAATCCATCCATTCCTGGTGCCAGAATTCAGGAATGTCTCTCAGCAGTTTTGTATCGTGCTTTACAGGAAAGCCAGATAAGCACTGACACCCTTCACACCTACACTGGTTTTGACAGTTCCAAATACAACTCACTCTCTGCTTGCCCATCCATCACCAGTTACCACGAGCTCTCTGCGGGCTCTGCCAGCCCGGCCAGGCTCACCAGGAGTGTCAGGGAAGACAAACCACCATCGCTGACAAAACTAGCATCCAAAAAGCCAACCCATGATGGCTTTTTAAAATACATTTGGCGCCAGGCATGAAAAAAAAAAGATTTGTCACCAATGATTTTGATTCTTAAATATAATTTCAATTGCCTCAGGCTAAATTTTAGGGAACTATAAACCATGAGCATCTCCTGCAGCCTAAAGTCTCAGAAAGACTTACAAGTCCATGTGTGTTTCACTGGTTATTACAGTGTAAGCTCCCAGTGTCTTTGATCAATCTACTTAAAATCAAGGGCAGTATCTTATATAGAAATAAAAGTAATTATAGGTTGGCAAAGTTTTCCCTCTTAAAATTAAAATGCTTTACAACAAAACAGTGAACTCACAAAACATCCACAAGGTACCACCTTCACTTCACACATATCAAAATTTCTCTCTCCTCCTTGGCAGAGTAAATAAACACACAAACAAAACCCCTGAAACAGTCTGAAATTTGTTTTGATCAGAAAGTATATTGGGCTCATCAAACCCTGGAATTAGGGCTCATTCATGGCTGAATTGGAACTTTAACAGTTTCTTTATATAATATATTTAAATAAAATGTTACTGCAAAGTGCATATTTGAACTAATAAACTATTTCTTGGAGTTTTACAAGATTATCACAGAATCATTCAGGTTGGAAAAGACCTTTAAGATCATCAAGTCCAACCGTCAACCCAGCATCACCATTATGTTCGCCACTAAACCATGTCCTTAAGTGTCACATCCACACGTTTTTGGAACAGTTCCAGGGATGGTGACTCCACCACTGCCCTGGCCAGTCTGTTCCAGGGCTTGACAATTCTTTCCGTGAAAGAAATTTTCCTAAACCAACCTAACCGAAACCTCCAACCTAAACCTCTCCTGGCAGAACTGGAGGCTGTTTCCTCTTGTCCAATGAAGCTTTGCAGACAATGTGACACTTGGGCATCACACACAGTAATGTGGAAGGTCAGATAACAGGAAGACAACTGCCCCATTTCAGCTGGATGCTTTACCCAAGGATAATAAACTTTCTTAATCCACCATCATGAAAAATACCTATTAACACGTGCAGACAGATTTCAAGTGATGGACACAGAGCTGGGAAAAGTTAGAGATAATGCTTCTATAGAGCAGAGAGACTTCTTCCACACTGCAGAAATCCTGCCTCTACAATTGCATCCACTGATCCAAATGAAAATATTTAGCTCAGAAGCTTGTTTCTCCAAGCACTTGGAAGCTTTTTTACCTTTTCCCCTTCTATTCCGTCTCATGCTGAAACTTCTTGCTAGTTACTGCAGTTCCTTCAGTCACAGTCACCAAAGTGAACAGGTACAGGTTGGTGATTCTTGGGCAAGGATTTGCAAAAAAAAAATCCTCTCTTTCTCTGCCAAAATCCATGCCTTTCTCACAGCAGCAGAGATCCAGAATAGACGGGCTGAAAGGGAACCTGACAGAGCGGAATGTGTGCAGAAAGCTCCCAGCGGCCACTGCATCTGAGCTGCTCTGTCCCATAACAAGAAACCACCGGACATGAGCCAAATACAGGGAAGGACGTGCCAGGGACCCACGGCAGAGCAAAGCTCAGCCTCTAGCACACAGTTAGACAGCAACAACTTCATCTGAGCTCAGAGTGGGAAAGAGCAGCCACTCTCTCCGAACCTCAAAGCACTGCTCCTTGTATACAAGCTGCCATGGGATATGTACAGCTATAAATTCCCTGGTTCCTTCCTAATTTTACCTTAACTCTATTTTAAAACAATAAAATTTAAAACAATAAATTTAAATACAGTAAGTGAAAGATCCTATGTGAACAGAGCAGTTGACACTTCACAGAGCTTCAGGGTTTTAACTACCAATTCCGATCCCCCTAATTCTGATCCCAGCTTCGATCACTCAAAATCATTTCACCCAGGCAACACTGTAATACTTGCAAAAAAAGACAATGCTCTGGAGAAAATGTCCCCATAGTAAGTCATTAGGACACCACAACAACAACAGGCTTGAGCCTAAACGAAAAGAAAATTCTTGCTGCAATCCCAAAGAGAAAGACAATGCACATAGAACCTACGAGAGCCCTACTTCCAAAAAATGCTGCTCAGTCTGAAAGCTGTATGAGAATACAGCATTTTCACAACCCTCACAAATGAGAAAATGCTTAAAACTAAGTAAAGCTGCTTCAAAGGACACGTAAGCCAGCACAGATCTAAGAGCTGCTGCTGTCAGGGACAGAAATCCCCATTACAGGGCTCGGTGTGGTATTAACCAACCACCAAACCTACTCTGAGTGATGGATACTCAACAAAACAGTCTGTCAATTTGTTATTTATAGAATATAAACTCTGGTTTTAGTACTCCCTTCCCTGGACCTTTTGTCCTCTTCCTGTAGGATGAAACAAACCAAAGCAAAAGACATAACACGGGGCTGTTCAGCCCCCGGGCAGGTGCACACAGGTCCTTCTCCATTGCATCCCAGGGCTGGGGGAAGGATAACCTGGTTATGGTGAACCTGCCAGGTTCCCCTTTTGACATCAGCGGAAAGGTAAGTAGAAACTTGGAAACCGAGTGTTGGTTTGGGCTGGTATGCACTGAAGAATTCCAGCACCACCAGCTCCAACAGTAGAACGCTCTGTCCCTCTGGCCGCAGTACAGAGATACCGTGCTCTGCAGGTCCACCTGTGCTGCGCCAGGAATTAGGTTAAACTCCTTCAGCCACTCAAAGATTGTCTGGTTTGTGAATCTCAGTACGTCGGCAGCTGTGTGGATAATAACGATGGGTACAAAGTCTGTCGGGTCACACAGTTTGACGAGAAACACAACACGTGGGAGGTATCAAAGGTGAACAAATGAGACGAATCCCCGAGGCGGAACAACACTCAGGTTTTACCTTGCCCAGCTCGGCTCTGACGGGAGTCTACACTTGCCTGTCTTCGGTCTGGTGGCTCCTCATTCCCTCCATCTGCATGAGAACCAAAACAGCACAAGTAGAACATCATAGAGGACAGGTCAGGCAGATGCAACTTTTCCTTGAGTCCCATCACCTATCTTGGAGGAACAGCAGGACAAAAGGTCCCTCTGGCAGACTGAAACTGGGGAAACTGCTGCTTGACTCTGCTGCTCCTTCCACCTTTGCCCCAACTCACTGCAATGAAATCCGTGAGGTCCTCGGAACAGAAGGAAGGTTTTACTCGCTCCTATTGATCCCACAGACATCCGAATGAAATAAAAACCAAATTGTGCATCTTCAACGAGTTCCTTCACTTTGGACTGTTTTATCAAAATATAAAAATGTTTAGCATTGGAATAAAGAGATCCATAAAAAAAGAAAAAGATATTTGAAACATGAAATTTGAAATTGTGTCCCTTTAAAATTATTTGTCTGCTAAAAACCAGGAAGGCTGGGAAGAATAAAATCTCTTATTACATCCTCTTGAAAATGTTTAGGAAAGCAGCTACAGTTAACAAATCTCAAATCCATCTGGATAAATGCAGAGTGGGACATTGTGTACAATATTATACAATTAATTACAGGCTGCTCTTCATTGATCAACTGACCAGATTAGAAACAATAGATACACACATCAATACAGATGCTCGAGCACATGGAGTCTCTGGCAGCTGAGAGCAAAACGAAGCCCAGCTCTGAAGACTGGGAAAAAGCAAACACAGGGATTTCAAATGCAGGCTGTATTTCAGCAGTTCTTACCCCTTCTAGCAGGGCAAGGTGAAGCTTTTAAGATCTTTTAAAATAGTTTTGAAATAACTGAATTCTTAAATAGCTGTTTAAAAACTCAATAGTTGGTTTAGCATTGATGTGTTTTGATGATACTAAAAGCAACTGCATTCTGATATATTTATATCTCTGGATAGCTCTATAGAAGTTATTTGTTGGAGGGTCCTGTTATGCCATAAAGTAATTTAACTTTATCAACTCCTGCTACACGTGAGCTATGTCGGGCTTGATGGGAAGTTGTGAATTGCAGCACAAGAGCAGAACTAAAATGGGGACTAAAAATTTCAGTCTACCCTCACCCCCAAAGAAAGAGGAACCACAGCCCAGGCCAGGAGAGGCTTTGTGTTCCCTCTTCCCTTAGTGAAGTGCTCCCAGCCCTCAGTTTCCCTGAAGCAATGCTCAGGCACCTTGAACAGATGCCAGCCAGGCCATTTCTGTCACCTTTGCATCTTTCCCTGCTGACACAGCAGCTGCACGTGAAGGTCATCTGGCTACAGCAGCCCAGAATCCTGATTTTAAATAAGCTGCACCCGCCCCGATAAGCCATCAGCTGCCAGGTGCCAGGGAGGCCACAGACCACAACATTTTCCCAGTTCCCATTTCCGTTCTGGTTGCCAGAAGGATGTCACACTGCAAATACAACTGCAACTGGGATGTGTCCATAGGAGCTTTCATTAGCCTGGAGATGCCCTCTTGGAATTAGCTGCAACGAGCCTTCCTACAGTCAAAGGCATTAACAGAGCCCCGACTGTATTTTTGCTGGTAACACCCAGTGTTGGTTTGGCCATTGCTGTGCACATGGATATCATTATCATCATCATCATCATCCCTAATGGCCCCTGGCTGCGAGCCCCCTCAGACAACCTTTAAGTCATGAGGAAAACAAAAAGCCTTTTGAGCTCCGAACATAAATCCAAATGCAAAATAATTACAAGGACTGAACACTTCAAAAGATAAGAAAGTCCCAGTATTAAAATCAGGAGTAAACCCCTGTATTTATCCAAAGACACGTGATCATCAGCAAAAGACAAACTCCATCCCTGAAAGTCTCATCATCCTTCCAAGTGTTTGACACCAAGCTAGATGGGGCTCGGCAGGTGGAACTGGATGAGCTTTAAGGTCCCTTCCAACCCAACCCGTCATGAGATCTCTGATAATTCTATGAATCAAACTCCTTGATCCCTTGGAAAGGCAACACCTCTGCTGTACAGTTACCTAGATGTATCAAACCCTGCCTTGAGAACAAGCCTTGGCCAAGGGAGGGGCTGGGGGCAGCAGATCTGGGGTCCTGCTCCCCAGAATGCTCCAACACTCAGTGGTGGGACACAAAATGGTGACAAAAGGCTGCCAAAGCCATTGGGTTGGAGAAGAGGAACAGCTGCACAGGAACCAAGAGTCTGGGATGGATCTCGCTGCAAGTTACACAACATCTTAAGGGGTAAAGAAAGCTCACAGTAAACTAATTTCCAAAATGCATTTAGCGGGTGGGAAAGGAAAAAATAAATCAGATGACTCAGCAGATATTAAATCTTCAGTCAGCACACAACCGCTGCTGCATTTGATATAGCTGCAGCAAAGGTGGAGTTTGGGGGAAACCAAAGATGGAAAGGAACAGTCACAGTTAAGAGCTGAACAGCTGAACTATTTAATTCTTTTTCTCTTCACTACAAATCAAAATGTTGAGCACAATCTGCTCCCAGCAGTGGAGGAGCAAGGTTAGGAGGGAACAATACCATGTGTAATTATGAAGTTATCTCACTGTACATACAAAAAAGGGGAGATTACTGTTTCTAAGGGAATATTAATTCTCACATTTTTTGAACTTCCAAGTGCTCGTATTTACATCCACCTCTGTGCATGCATCGGGACTGTCATAACAACACTCTAGTTATTTTATTTATGCATGATTTTAGGTAGTTGTTAGTATTTGCTTTAGCAATAGCTATTGTTTATAGACATGATCTACTATTCAGACAACAGTTTGGGGACAGTATCACTCCTGAAGTTCGATCAACTCAGTTGCTGTAACGATTGCCAATGTGGTGAAACACCAAAGTTATTGACAAATCCTTCAATGCAACAGCTAAAAGAGGTCACCCAAAGTAAATCGGTTGTGAAATCATTGCTAGAGAATACAGCTATCCACGTTAATTTAAAATAAAGATCAGCACAGACTGAGATGAACCTGTTTAAGGAGCTTTACAGAAGCTGACATGCAAAAGAGAAAATAGTCAAATGCCACAACGGAAGTGAATAATATAGTAAATATTGACTCAGTAATTCATATTCTCTTGCATCTCACCATGAGAGGGAGGAAAACTTTTGTGAATTTTTTTTAAATAGTGTTAAGAAAATCCATTAACTCTTACACATTATTTTAGTTTTTGAAAGCTACTGTCTCATCAGTGTCCAGCATCCGTCCATCTGGGATGCTGGACACGGGCCAGAAACCCAACAAGGCTTCTGAGTGCCTCATTCGGTGGCAAGAACACAGTAAGCAGTCATGGCTATTAACTCCTTCTCTCAGTTACAAAGAGATTAAAGGATCTCAAAGATCGTGATTAGTGACAGGATCAGCAGAGCAGCTTCTCCTGCTGTAGCCAGGTCTGAGAAATACTCCTGCTTCCTCTTCTCCCCCCATCCCCATCCCACCAGTTCTCCATTAAAATCAATGACACAACAATTCCTCCCGAATGCACATAACTGGATTCTTTGAACTGACTGCTCTGACAGGGAAAGAAAATCCCGAGGTTTCAGCATTCCTAAACAAATCCCCTGCAGAAAACACCACAATTAGTATGAGGGGGCTGCAAAGAGGAGCCAGATGCATCTGCACCAGCACATCTGATGTCAGTAAGTCCCACAGCACCTCTGGCATCACCTCCTGCCAGGTATTCTCATTAAAGGCAAACATAACGAGTTTCATATAAAATCAAGCGCCAGCAGCTCAATATTTCTGGTTTCCTATTTAATTAAAAAGGCCTTTAAAACCCACACCGTGACTAAACGTCTCCCAAGATCTGCGATCTGACAAAGCAATTTTTAAGGCAGAAGAATCCAAGGGTGTGGGTGAGGCTGCTCCATGCATGCTGGGAAATCTGCAGCAGGAGCCGACTGCATCGGATGTGCTGCTGCTCTCACGGCAACTGGCAGAGCACACTCCACTGTAAGAGCTGATAAATCAATAGCTTAAATCCATATCGTATCAAAATTGTATCCGGAAAAGGTGGAAGACTCACACAAAGCCAGTCAAGCCGTTAGGGACAGATCCGATTCCAGCCCAGCCCAGCATCCCTGCAGAAGGAAAGGTCTGTGTGCACAGCACAGCGTCTGGAGATGTGGCTCCCAACTGCCATTGTGCTCCCGAAACAGAGACACGGGGGAAAAACCCCCAAAATAAATAAATCAAACAGCTCCAGGGGCTAGACCCCACCGGGAGGATCCTGGAGCTGCCAGCACTGCTGCTGCAGGAGCCAGTGCTGAGTCTGACCCTGGAAACCGCCGCAGCGATGCCGGCGCAGGAGAGGGAGCTGCAAATCTCGTTCTCAGCATTCCCGATGGATTCCAGCCTGGTAAGAAATTACACGTGCCACATGATCTGCTTGCTGCTCTCCCAGGGTGAGATGTGCTTGGAAAGGGGCAAAGTGTTCCCCAGCCAGAGCAGGAGAGGAGAGGGAGCTCAGTCTGATACTGAAAACAGTTATTTTAATCAAAAGTCCTTCCTGATTATTTAGTTTGTGAGTATTTTTCTGCCTCAGAAAACAATATGCACCACCATCACAAATTATTATTATGCTATAATTAATTCCATTATAAAACTATTACTACTACTACTACTACTACTACTATTATTATTATTATTATTATTATTATTGCTTTTGTTGGTGGTAACATTAAACATAATTAATGTTGTGGTAAAATACCACTATATGGTTAGAAATAGCATTATTGCAGTGTTATGATTAAAATCAGTATGATATGAATTATTATGATAATTAAAATTTTTAAGAACTGCATTAAATTGCTAATAGAATAAAACATTTACTCGCATGAAAATAACTCCCTGGTGGGAGTGTCAGGGTGCAGGGAAGGGATGCAGGAATGGTTGTGGGTGTTGAAGGTGGAGTATTTTTACTGATGGAACTATAGCACAGACCTGGGTTATTAATCACCATATCATTAAAATCCAGCTCCCCAGTCACCTTCCAACATGTTGAATCCCTTAGCGCAGAATCATTAAGGTTGGAAAAGACCTCCAAGATCATCAAGTCCAACCTATGACTGATCCCCTCCTTGTCACCCAGCCCAGAGCACTGAGTGCCACGTCCAGTCGTTCCTTGGACACATCCAGGGATGGGGACACCACCAGCTCCCTGGGCAGCCCCTGCCAAGGTTTAAGAACCCTTTCTGTGAAGAAACTGCTCCTGATGTCCAACCTGAGCCTCCCCTGGCCCAGCCTGAGGCCGTTCCCTCTCCTCCTGTCCCTGTTCCCTGGGAGCAGAGCCCGGCCCCCATCCGGCTGCCCCCTCCTGTCAGGGAGTTGTGCAGAGCCACAAGGGCCTCCCGGAGCCTCCTTTTCTCCAGGCTGAGCCCCTTTCCCAGCTCCCTCAGCTGCTCCTGGGGCTCCAGCCCCTCAGTGTCTTGCCATAAGGGGCCCAGAACTGGACACAGCACTTGAGGTGCCTCTCCAGTGCCCAGCACAGGGGACAGGCACTGCCCAGGTCCTGTGGCCACACTGGCTGGCCACACAGGCCATGTGCCCTTGGCCCTCTTGCCCACCTGGGCACAAATGGGCTTCTGTTCAGCTACTGTTGAGCAGCACCTGGATGCTCTGAGAGTTCACACAAATAATCCATGACACACAAGGCTTCTATTTCTGTACATAATTAATTAACGCTATATTAACTACTTCAAATTCCCAGACTTCTCCACACACCAGATAGACAGATTTGTATTTAGTGCCTAAGAACACACACCAAACCAGCTGTTTTTCCCCTCAATCACAACCCTTCCCCGATACGAAAGCCACCCAATAAAACAATAAAAGCTTTACCACTGTGTACAGTTTGTTACAGAAAAGAGTGTGAGATGGAAGTCACAGAAATGCTTTCATAAATATAGTATTTCATTTATTAATTGTGAACCCACAAGTCTTTCTTCCTCTTTTGCAAACAACCTGCCAGTATTTAAAAAATGGAAATGCCAGGCTGTGGTTTGAAATACTTCAGCTAGAGTGGAAAATTAACATATATTTAATACAGATAAGCATTTTAGTTTGTTGTATGTTAAATATAGTCCCAGTGGTCACTGGAGCAGCAAGCAAATGTGGAGTCAGCACTGCCATGGGCATGCTCTGACTCCAGATGCGTCCATGGCTTGCAAATAACCTGGAATATCATAAAATGTTCAAGATTATGAACAAATATGGGAGTCCTGACTATAGCAAGACCTCATGGAGAGCAGAAACTGGGGACATTTCATTAACACACCCAAAGACCAGGACACAAGTGTTCTGTTATCCCAGTAGAGTTTATCAAATTACATGATGGATTTTATCCGTAACTATAAAAATGTATGTGGACTTTGTACTTGGGACATTTTAAAATGTGATTAATAAGTGCATGATCTAAATTCATAAAGGACAGCTTCCCACACACCCACAGTAAGGAGTCATCTCTAGAGGAGAAAGCAATCCCTCTACACAGGAGACGGAAAACATAGTCAATGATAAGACATTTATTTCAGATAAAATATCTGCTTTGTTATCAAATTCAGAGGAGCTGATAACTCACTCATTACTGCACCATTCTGCATTTTACCTCTAACTTTTAGCTTTGTTCTGACATGTAGATGAAGACCTTTTGTTCCCAAACCATGAGACAACCAGAAGATAAATGAGGTTAACAGATAATGAAGTATGTGGCCTCCACGGACTATTAACCTGGACCTTCTTTTTCTGAATTTTTCTTTCTTTAATGCAACCTGCACCACTGTCTCTGCCAAGGCAATCTCCCTAAGCCCACGGGGTCATTCCCAAGTGACAGGCTCTTCATTAGCAAATCAGCATTATATCACACAACAAAAATGTAACTCCAACCTGAGGAACACATCTTGGAATCCAAACTTCAGCACCTGCAGGACAGACAACTCATGCTGCGTTTTTGATCTAACATTCCAGAATTTGTAGTTTGGAGTTACTGAGAGTTATCTTACAAGAAACTTTGTTAAAGATGCCCATAATTGGGAATTTGGGAAGAATCAGCCAGTTGGAGAAGACACTTTGAAGCAGTTAACAGCAAGAGACTGTTAACCCTGCTCTGGCACCAGGAGAAGAGAGATGGGGCCATTCCTTTGCAGAAACACAGAATCACTGAGGTGGGAAAAACCCCCTGAGATCATCAAGTCCAACTGTTCCCTGAGGAATGCCAAGGCCACCACTGACCCATGTTCCCAAGTACCACATTCACATGGCTTTTAAATCCTTCCAGGGATGATGACTCCACCACTGCTCTGGACAGCCTGTGCCAGGGCTGGGCAGCCCTTCCCAGATGAAGGAATGTTCCCAATACCCAACCTACTGAATGAGCCAGTGAAATGACAGGTAGGATAACTAAGGGAAAAACAAAACCAAAATATCCCATCTGAAAACCTTTTATGTCGCAGCATTTCATTGTTTCCTCACAGATCTAACATTGGGTATTATTTTCCATCAGCAGCTCATGCTGCATTCTGCACTCTCATACTGCAGTGGAATTAATTCTCAATCCCATCCTCAGTGAAAGCCCTATCCATGCTTTTCAGAAACACATTACTATTTTTTATCAAAGTTATTTGCAACAAAAGTAACCCAAANAGACAACTCATGCTGCGTTTTTGATCTAACATTCCAGAATTTGTAGTTTGGAGTTACTGAGAGTTATCTTACAAGAAACTTTGTTAAAGATGCCCATAATTGGGAATTTGGGAAGAATCAGCCAGTTGGAGAAGACACTTTGAAGCAGTTAACAGCAAGAGACTGTTAACCCTGCTCTGGCACCAGGAGAAGAGAGATGGGGCCATTCCTTTGCAGAAACACAGAATCACTGAGGTGGGAAAAACCCCCTGAGATCATCAAGTCCAACTGTTCCCTGAGGAATGCCAAGGCCACCACTGACCCATGTTCCCAAGTACCACATTCACATGGCTTTTAAATCCTTCCAGGGATGATGACTCCACCACTGCTCTGGACAGCCTGTGCCAGGGCTGGGCAGCCCTTCCCAGATGAAGGAATGTTCCCAATACCCAACCTACTGAATGAGCCAGTGAAATGACAGGTAGGATAACTAAGGGAAAAACAAAACCAAAATATCCCATCTGAAAACCTTTTATGTCGCAGCATTTCATTGTTTCCTCACAGATCTAACATTGGGTATTATTTTCCATCAGCAGCTCATGCTGCATTCTGCACTCTCATACTGCAGTGGAATTAATTCTCAATCCCATCCTCAGTGAAAGCCCTATCCATGCTTTTCAGAAACACATTACTATTTTTTATCAAAGTTATTTGCAACAAAAGTAACCCAAATCCCTTTTCAAGTCTGTCATCTCCTGGGATGCAAATCACTAAATTTTAGAAGTTATGCCTAAACACAACAGTAGAAATAACGCAACCCAAACATCCTCAGGAATCCTCATTCTTACAGCTCCTGTGGCTCTACACTGCAACAGAAAAACCTTCCCAGATACACACACAGTCACAGCTTACGGCAGTTTAATCGTAAATACCACTTGCTCTCCTACTTTGGGCAATTAGAGAATAAAATATAAAGAGAGCTTAACAGTTCTATTTAGTTGGAAGGATGAGTAATTACTTCTAAAAATTATCTCCCAGACCCTTCTCAAGCAGCAGCAGTAGCACTATAGATCCGCACACATTTACAAATACAGACAGACAGGGCTCTAAGAGAATGAAATATTGAGGAAATTCTGCCCAAGATCAAATTGAAAAGGAAAAGCAATATAGGGATGAGCAGCAACATTTTGCACCAGCACCAGATTTCCATCCATAGGACTAATTCTAGGCATTCCTACATTAAGTTTTAGGTGTCACTTTGCAGTACTGCACCATCCAAAGCAAATCCTGGAAACCCTGCACCACAGTGAAAGGCTCATCCCAAGTATAGAAAAATGCTGAATTTAGTTAGGATCAACACAAAAAGGTCTGAAGAAGCCAGTGAAGGGAGAGCAAAGCATTAATGCATCATCTCTTGGCTTATACAGAGGTTGTGGACTCCCCATCCCTGGAAATGTCCAAGGCCAGGCTGGATGGGGCTTGGAGCAACCTGGTCTAGTGGAAGCCCATGGCAGGGGGTGGAACTGGATGGGCTTTAAGGTCCCTTCCCACTGAAACCACTCTGTGATCCGATGCCCTCTGGTTGCCAGGAGGAAGCCTGCCCACACCAGGGATGCCACGTCCCCGTCACTGCAGCACTAGTCCAAGCTGCTGCCGTGTCAGGCGCAGGATCATAAACTGCTTTGCAGAGACCAGACATAAATCTCACCAATGAATACAATTATAGAAACTCTTTATAGTAATTTTTGATTTATCAGCCAGGAGGTATGATCAGTCTACTACTAGTGCATTACCTGTGATGGCTTATAAACACTTTTTGCCAATTAAAATGGTGTTGGGGATTCTTCACATCCTGGAAGGTAAGGAACATTCCCTTCTACTCCAGCATTTCTCAAGGAGAATGAAACAGTCACAGACAAGGGCAAAAAGGTGCTAGAGTAAAAGAAAATCATTTTAGAAACAAAGAAGTTATCTTGTATTGATATTCCAGAGAGTTAGCTCTCTGTTTGGAAGGGAATTTTGTGAAGTAAGAAACCTGTTCCTCAAAGAAATGCAAGTCATGGAGCACGGATCAATGCCCAGCTTCTCCTCTAACGCAAAGGGAGGTTCATCCTGGTCATATAATGCCATTACTGTGCACAGCAACAAAAAAACCCCCTTCTTAGTTAGAGAGAAGATAAAAAAGCCTACAAACAAATATTGTTACAGAGAGAGAAAATGGCATCAGAAACAAGAAGTTACTGATATGGCAAATAATCAATAGCCTAAATGCAAATTATTATAAAATAACTGAAAGTAAAAAATAATTGCCTTAAGGCAAAAACTCACCACTTTTCTTGGGGGGTGAAGAAAAAAAAATTTAAAAATTGGTGAAAGCACTTTGTGTTCACATCTCTGTCTGCTTCTCGCCACCAAGGCGGCAGCTGACAACAGCAGATGGCACAAAATTCGAACCCATAATCTGTCAGAGGTGAGCTAAAACCTCACCATACTGAGAAATTGTGAAAGGAAAAGTCAGGGGAAGCAGGACACAGCATAGCTGGGGGCATTCCACCAGCGGATAAGAAATTGTGAACCTCTTCTGGAGGAATGAGGAAAACTGGAAAAAGTCAAAGAGGAAAATTTACTTAACCAGCATATGTGCAATGTGGCAAAACCCACCAAATTTCCAAAACATGGTCTGATTTTTGTGTGGGAAACGAGGCTTAGCACAAGCACCAACATGGACAACGCTCATCGTGGGATTATTGGGCGGCCTGCGCTGGGCCAGGAGTTGGACTCCATGATCCTTAGGGGTTCCTTTCTAACCCAAGACATTCCATGATTCTATGCCATGGCACTTGTGTGTTTATCTCTATCATTAAATATATTTGTAATCGTGCCGTGCCCAAGCTCAACAGCGACTTTACATTCACTTCATCTTCCTCTGCTATCACCACTAAATTAGCTGTTCTGCCTCCCCTGTGCTGCCCCATCACCTGGATGAGATGTAAATTACCTGCTAAAAAAAAATTGTGTATAGTATCTTTGTTTTGCTTAGTAATTTCAGTTTGAGACTGTGGAGCATTTAATTTAATGAGGCCAAGTTTTGCATAGCATTACAGCATATAAAATAATTACACTTTAAAAATTACTGCTATACACAAGATTATGGAGAAACCTGCTAGTGCTAAAATTATTCTATTTCTGTAGACAAACTTTGACGTTTATTAATGAAAGTTTGCAGTGAAACAGCTGTTCTGCTGATTAAATAAATGATGACTAAGTTTTTGTGGTGCTTCCATAAGCAGGCAGCTATTAAAGAACAAGACAGACTAATTGTGCAAAACTCACGAAGTGACTTAAGGTTAGACATTAGGAAGAAATTCTTCCCTGTGAGGGTGGCAAGGCCCTGGCACAGGTTGTCCAGACAAGCTGTGGCTGCCCCTGGATCCCTGGAAGTGTCCCAGGCCAGGCTGGATGGGGCTTGGAGCACCCTGGGATAGCGGAAGGTGTCCCTGCCCATGGCAGGGGGCAGAACTAGATGTGTTTTAAGGTCCCTTCCAACCCAAACCATTCTGGGATTCTGTGCAATGTTGGATGTGGGCTAAATATTCCAGGGCTTTCCGTCTGGGAGGTGGCAGGAGAAGAGTGGTGATGAGTTTGGAAGGTGTCCCTGCAAATTACTTCCTGCCTTCAGAGCTGGCTCTGTACATGCAAGTCCAGTGATTTTGGCACTCTCTTGAAGCATCAGTGCCTAGGTTAAAGCCCTGGCGACACCCGGGGTCCAAGTTTAAAGGCGGTGGACTAAAGGGCCACCACATTCACAGCTGCTCCCTGCAGTGTCACACCATGCTCAGCAGTCAGGCACATAAGTTGCTTATCCTCCACATACTTTTGTTCTTGGAGACCACAACCCAATTTTACTAATCCTCATTTAGATGCAGAAGGCTGTTCTTGCAGCAAACTTTGATGGACTTCTACCCAAAGGGCTCCAGAAACATCTGTCCCCTGCACTGAATTCACAACCCAAAAGGAATGGAGTATTTTTTTGCAGTCTATGCTAAATGTAAACTGTGCTAGCCATGTAAAAAGCCCACTTCAAATATACATATTTTGTTTTATAAGGACCAAAGAATCTCTTCCCTGTGGTTTAAGATACATACAGTTCCTAAATTCTACACATAGTATAATACTACTGTGTGTTCAGCTTCTCAGGAGCTGAAGGGCAGGAGGTAACAAGGAAAAAAGGAAAAATAATGATTTGTGCACATTCAGTGTTAGTGTGGATCTGGTTTTACATAAAAATAGCATCATCTTTATACCTAACTCTTCTTGCATTTGCAGTCACACAGCTGCTCGAGCAATTAGTGAAAATTAAGTCTTTGCAATAGCTCCATCTTGTATTTAGGTTAGCCAGAACACTCCAGTATGTTACACAACCAAACCCAATCCTTTCTTCTTAATTGACATCAGGCATTATGAGGCCAGTAAGTATATTTATTCATCTCCATTAAAAGACAGAGAGATACTGACTGGCTGCACAGTTCAGTCTACAGATTCCTTATTACTCCTGGTAGTACAAGAACAAACCAGTCCCTGAATAGTTTTCTATAGCTCCACGTCAGTCTGTAAACAGCGAAAACACTCGGGGTGCCAAAAAAAAAAAAAAAGTTTGATTTGAACAGGTCTCCATTTGCCCTCTACTTGAGTCACATATAGCAGAACTTAGAAATCCATGCTGTTAATATTTTTTTAAACCTAAAAGGGCTTTTTATTTGTCTTCTAAGTCAAGTACTTTGGAACTGCGTGTCCTCAACCTCAGAGCCTGAGGCTCACAGAGCAGCCTACACTGGGACCCTGCTCAGCAGGTCCAACACCTCCCACTCACAGAAACCCCAATTTAGACCAGGTCACTTGGGGCTTTACTTTTCATAATTCTGATCCTTCTGTGACTTGTTTATGAGAAGCTGCCAGGAGCAAGTTACCTGCATGCCTCACCTTTCCCTTGTCATCCCAAGCTGAAAGGAAAGTTTCAGCCTCAGGTACCTGCTATTCCCCTTATTTTTATGGATCAAATCAATAAGGAAATGTGGACCAAAGGTGAATCCATACAGCAGAAGGAAATACAAAGGTTTTCACAAATGCACTGAAGCAACAGCACAGAACAGGCTGCAAAGCCCCCGAATCACCCAGTGCCTCAGCCCCAGACACCCAAGCTGCATTCCACAAAAAAGGGCTCATCTCCAGCCTAAGAAAACTTCTCATTTCCAAGTGAATGTTTTGGTTCCCATGATGTAACTGAAGTCACCTGCAGTGACTGACGGCAAGAACACAGAGGAGGGAGCTGTGAACTGTGAGCAGAGCACATACCAACAGTCAGCCCAGGTTTCAAAGGGGATAACAAATACAACCTGCCCACAGGGATAACCTGATGTAAGCCCCAACCAGCACAGGGTACACCTGTAGAAAACAATAGAACCGGTTCTGCTTTAAAAACACCTCAGAGCTGGGGCAACATTTTGATTGCCTTTTGAGAAGACAAAAATCTTTCACAATTTTAAAGGAATAATCAGCAGAGAACTCTCTCTAAACTGGTTTCATAAGATCCATCATATATCGAACAAAACATGATAAAGCAAGTTCTTTAGTAAGGAGGTGCCTAATTAGTCCTTTTGGTTGGTTTAACATTTCTTTAACAGTCTCCTGGCGTTTGAAGTAGCCACTGCAGACATTCCTTGGTGCAGCAGGTGATGCTACAAGGTGTTGCTGTGAACTGGCAAGCCCCTCACATGTGTCCGGGTGAGATCAGCGAGCAGAGCAACTCATTGTCTGTAAAAACCGGCACAGGTTGCCCAGAGCAGCTGTGGCTGCCCCATCCGTGGAAGCGTCCCAGGTCAGTCTGGAGAGGGCTTGGAGGAACCCGGTCTAGTAGAAGTTGTCCCTGTCCCCTGCACCTTGCAGGGGTGTAAAATGGGATGATCTTTAGGGTCCCTTCCAACCCAAGCCATTCCATGATTCTATGAAAATAGACTAAATACAATTTTTTTTCCTAGTATCTATATTCAAATCAGCAACTCATTTTCATGTGGCAAAACCCAAAAGCAATTAGTTTATTCTCTCAAAGGGACCTACATAACCACTCTGCCCACTAGAGCAGGACCTTCTAAATTAACTCAAAACAAATAAATAAAGGATTTACTTGTAAGATCCACGAGAATCCCACAAAACAGTTTCATTTTCAGCAAGGAATCACTTTCTTCACCCCCCCCCCCCCCCCACGGGGGCGGGGCCCCTCTCTCTACGGACAAAGACACAACCNGAGAGAGGGACACTGCTCACAGTGCCAAAGACAACTACTAACGTTTACCAACTAGATGATCCTAGAATGAAGAAACTAATGGCTCAAATTACTAACAGATGTTAAGCTACGTCTCACACGTACACACAAAAATACAGGTTACAGGGTTATTCCTGTCTGAACTCAGGCACTTTTCAGACCGTCTCCAAGGCAGCAGAGCAGGAAATGCTGGAGCAGATGCCAGGTGGGCACCACATCCCACAACTCCAGAAGAATGAGCCCTGGGTCTCTCCAGGAGCAGCTCTGGGCTTTGCTATCCCCTCCTCCTAACGCATCATAGCCAATACCTTCCCATCCCTCTGTCCCTCACAAACTGCAATTTCTTAAATTAACAGTGTTGAGAATTACTATCTGTTTGTAACAAACCAAAGTGAACAAACCTTGCCACACAAAGTCACTCCAGGCCAATTATTCCATGTTTTACCTTTGGTGCCTTGCCTCCGCTGCTGCTCAATTATTGAAAGTGTGAGCTGAGAATTTTCAGGTTTTGTAATGGAAAAGAGATGCAAACGTAAGTAAAACTCTCATCAGGGACAGGGCATGTGGTATTTGGGCACTGTCAGGCTCCCCACAAAGAGAGCCATCTGTCTGGGGTTAAACCAGCACTGGTTGCAATATGGAAACATCCTAATTAATGAAGTAAAAATAGCAGTTTGGCTTAAGAGGCTTTGGCAATTCATAAACATACTTAAGTCCATCCATTTATTGTCCAAGTTCCTCTGTCTTCGAGGAAAGTTGTTGGCAGACCAGGAATTATGTTTGGTTTATCGAGGGAGCTCTAAGACGGATCCAGGGAAGCATCACACAGCAAATGCGACGCTAAAATGCCTCAGCACCTTCCAAAAGTTGGTGCTCTTTTCCTCCACCTCCTCCTGCTACATTTTTATGGCAAAAACTTCTTTTTAGGAGCGGAGCATCCTTGCTGGGACTGTGCATGACAACACATGCTCTTCCTAACAGATTGCCCAGAGAAGCTGTGGCTGCCCCATTCCTGAAAGTGTCCAAGGCCAGGCTGGACGGGGCTTGGAGCAACCTGGGACAGTGGAAGGTGTCCCTGCCCATCACAGGGGGTGGAACTGGACGAGCTTTAAGGTCCCTTCCAACCCAAACTACTCTGCAATTCAATGATAAATAGACTTCAAAATGTAAAGGTTCATTGTCTTCTTATGGGATATCCTACATTAACTCCCCATATTGCTTATTAGTTATGAAAATCCATAGAAAAAAACCAAAACCAAACCAACAAAAAAAACCAACCCAGTGGTCAGAGGCCAAAAGACTTCTTAGAGGAACTGCAGAATTAAAAAAGAATTCTTTGCCTCTGCAAGTATGTTTGTGTTTATTTTTATTGCTGCAGTGCTTGGAAGCCTGAACTGAAATTAAGGTCCTACTGTGTTGGCAGCTTGTACAAAAACAGAGCAAGAAAACACCCTTGTCATAATAAATTTATTAACTTAAGTCCTATTCCTACAAGAGACACTGTCAGCATTCCTGCCCGGGATTTTCAGACCCAAGTACAAATGGGGTTTTTCCCTGGCATGTATAGGAAATCAGAAATCATATCTGAGTTATTCTGGAGCAGAATGAATCCTAAATAAGTTCAGGTATCAGTGACACAGATCTGTACCTTCATCATCTCAAAAGCTGTTATTTGTCACTGGAAAAAAGCAGGTACTTCTAATCTGGGGTATGATTCATCTCACCTATTTCATACAGAAAAAGCGGCATCCCTGTTTCTATTAACATCAAGTGACTCTTTTATCCAGAGACACCTATACTGAGTATGTAAATCAAACCCAACAACCCTTCCTTTTTTTTATTTTGATGTGGGAAGATGACTTCATGACAAAAAAATATCTGGAGTAAAAGATTGTGTTGCTAATAATATTTGGATATTATACGGTGTATTTCATTCATTAATTTTAAATCCACCGCAACTATGTAATTAAAATACAGACAGTGATGATACAGCTGGACAGAGAGACACAAAGGAGCTTCCCACGTCACATTAGGGAAAAACAAATGCCATCAACGAGCCCACAGGTTTCTGCCAACAAGGATATCAATGTTGTCACTGGGTGGCTCCAGCTCAGAGACCCTCTCTGAACTCTGCATGGGGCACATCCATCTGCTTTGCTTAGATAAGAAGTTCACAGCCAGAACACACAATTCAGCCTTTCGTTATAAATTTTCTACTAAAAATGTTTCCAGGTCATAAAAGCCTCTGGCCTCCATACTTGGGCAGTGGTTCCATCACAGCTCACCTTGGCAAGTGTGCCCGAGCTCTCTGGAGCGAAATATACTAAATTCTATATGAACAAGGAAACCACACTAGTTAGGTCATAAGATTTTATATCAAGAACGTGCTGGTAACTTGCTAACTATGAATTTTTTTGTACATACCTAACAAGAGATTCCTAAGCACATCGATAGAGAAAGTTAACATCTGCAGTCACCTTAATTACAGTTCTGACACAGACCTGCTGGAAACCAGCTGCAAAATTAAAAAAACGAGATTTCTTCCGATAACCCAGACATCAGAGGGAGCCATTCAGCTGTTATAGACGCTCATTTCAGCAGTGAAGCTATAGAATCATAAAGTAGTTTGTGTTGGAAAGGACCTTAAAGCTCATCCCATTCCACTCCCTGCCAGGGACCCCTTCCACTAGACCAGGTTGTTCAGACCCCATCCAACCTGGCCTTGAATACTTCCTGGGATGGGGCAGCCACAACTTCCAGGCAACCTCTGTGAGTGAGGTTGTGGACTTTTAAATACTTTTTTTTAAATGGCCAACACCCAAAGCATTTATTTATCCCAACTAAAAATCGGATCAATTTGTTAATAAAATGAAAATTACTCTTTCAGCTTAAGCTTGTCCCATGTTATGACTAAATGAGCCATCCCTGTTTGGTTTAAATGTGGGTTTAGAAAATACAGAACCAGAAGCTCAGAGTCAGTACGTGGTACCTTTCTGCAACTGAACACGCTGTAACATTTCGTCTGGGAAAGACTCGTCTTAGGAAAACAGAAAGAAAATTCAGAAAACTGGCTTGAACTAATAAGCAAATTATTATGACAAGGCCTGTTTCGCTGTCATTATGTACTTAGGACATGGTCTCTGTTTAATTTAATTTTTGTCTCCCTGGGCCTTAATTTCCTTGAAGTGCTTCTAGGTGCAGCTCCTGCCCTACCCCTGTCCCAGCCTTTCCAGGGCAGGGCTGAAGGGGCAGGAACACATAGCACAGTCCCCCTGAGCTGCTTCAGAGAACAAGAAGTTCTACTTTCACCACTTTCCATCTATTTGAAGGGATGATCTGCTCTCCGAGTATGTCAAAGAAAGAGGTGAATTGTGCTGGTTGTACAAAGAGCAGCAACAGGGACAAACAGCCTCGTGGAAGGACAGGGATGTGTCTTGGGCACACGCAGTGACACAAAGTTCTTATTTAACTTTATTTAACTGTCAATAAAGAGAAGAGAAGGAATAGCTGGATATTCCCTTATAAGGTGTGAGTGGGCTTTTAACCTGCAGGGCAGCTTTCAGAAGGCACTTCCAAGCTCGGGATCATCTATCAGCCACTGGGATCACCAGACAGGACTGAGGCAGCTGTGATGCTTAGACACCCAGAATTCTAATTTTTCTTACATTTCAGCACTATGATCTCCTGAAGCTTTTCTAGGTGTCTGTATTTAATAACACAGCATTGCTGTAAACTTTCAAACAGGTTTTGTTCACGTAACATAGCAACTAAAAATACAGATGTAGTTCGAAACTCGAATTTCTAAATGAACAAGGCAGAAACACCACCAAGAATACTTTCCAGTCCTTTTTATGCCTTGAATAAAACAGTGTTGGCACCTCAGTGATTAGAGCATTTCACCATGAACAACTTCAAGGAATATTTTAAAAAAGAAGAGTAAGTGGACGACTCAATCATACAAATCAGGAAAGAACAATATGATGAATAAATCATTTAAATGCACTATTAATTCTTGTGGTATCAGGGAAAGAAGGTGGTTTAATGTAAGTTGAAAGCAGACTATATTTAGTATACAATTAAATTGTGTCACTTGAAATCATAACAAAAAAATCCCCAAATATGAAGGAAAAGCCTCTTTTTAAATCTGTATATTGGAATCGTGAGATAATCCACGATCTTTATTTCTTACTCTAAGAACGGTCCAAAGGGCCAGTTAAACAGATTAGTTTTGTCTATCGGCAAGTCAGTAACAGAGTCTCAGAGAAGTGATGGCTGATAATCATTCTGAATTCACCTAACAGATTTTCAAACCTATTTGGATGACAAAGAGTATGTTCTGCAGAGATCTGGACACCTTATCAAAGCTTCTAATAAAATCATGTCACTAACTTGCTTAGGTTCTATGGGTTTCTTGTATCTAAGAGAATATGGGTCGCTTTCTATACTGATCTCATCCTCAAAAAGAAAATGATATAAAAGGAAACATAAATCCTTCCACTTCAGAAAGATCTTGCAGCAAAAATTTCCACAATTCCTTCAAATAGGTCAGTTATAGACGGAAGCTTTAGCAAAAATTATCCATGAGTTATCTAAAAATATATCTGATACTAAAAAAAATAGTCCTCACAGACATGCTGAGAGGAGAAGTTTGTGCGAGCAGTAGAGGAAGCTGAAGAAGAGAAACTCCTGAAAAGGTGCAGCTTAAAAGTCAATCCTCTCACAAAGAAAAGATGATTTTTCCATTAAAAATATTTGTAAGTTATAGACATTTACTCTTCCTTAAGGAAAAAAAGGAAAAAGGAAGGGCAACTGCAAGTCCGAAAACAGAATGTAGTGATGGAATTCCAGAGTCATCCCTCACACCTGGCACAGGTACTTCCCGCAGCCAAGAAATTTGTGAACCAAGTGGAACACACGTCTTGGAAAAGCAGTCACTTCACATATAAAGGGCTGATCATAAAAATCCCTCGAAAATAAAAATATTACTCATATCTGGAATATAATCCTAAAGTGGAGCAATATGGAGTCAACATTTGTCAATATAATAAACAACTGCAAGAATCTGCACTAACACTTCCCAGGGACAAGCAACACTGAATATAAATAATATTTATCTTTAGGAACTGGGGAAAAATGTGATATGGAAAAATCTCACATCTTGGGTGGAGATTTAAGTTAAGGTACGTCAAGACTAACAGGGATTAATTACATTGAGGGGAGCGTGATGAAAATGGAGCTGGTTAACAGACACTAAGTACAGTAGGGTCTGTTTCATTTTGTCTGGGAATGCTCCTACCACACTGTTACGAGTGAACACAGGAACATCTCCAACCGGTACACAACTGTTTAATATCCGAAAGTGTTCTGCTCAAGGAGCACAGAAACAGTATTCAGCCTCATATCCTGTTCCATAAGATCCCTTCCTTCTTGTGAGAACTTAGGAAACTGCAGTGTGTGGTGAGGCCCTGGCACAGGGTGCCCAGAGCAGCTGTGGCTGCCCCATCCCTGAAGTGTCCAAGGCCAGGTTTTTTTGATGGAAAACTCCTGCTCCCTCTACTGGCTCAGCCCCAGTAAAGCACCAGTATTTCATCACAGGTCTGTCAGCAGATGGGAAAAACGCCACAAAATCCCACATGTATCCAAAACGCGAGTCCTGTGTCCTGCGTTCCGGGGCCCTCACTACAAGAAAGACCATGTCCAGGGAGGGAACGGAGCTGGGGAAAGGGCTGGAGCACCTGGAGTGGCTGAGGGAGCTGGAGGGACTCAGCCTGGAGAAAAGGAGGCGCAGGGGGGACCTTCTGGCTCTGCACGTGTTCTTAAGAGTTGGCAATGGTCACACGTGTAAAAATCTTGTCTGACAGAGCTGAATGAACCCCTGCTCCCTCAGAGCTCACACAGGAGCATAAACCAATATGGGCTAATAAACAGTGGAATGGGTGAGTCAGTTAATAAAAAAAACTATAAGCACAGCAAAGGACTGAACAGACCTGTTTTATTTATAAGCTATGAAGCAAGTTAGGTTAACATCTGTGGTGTTATTATTTAAAAAGTAGATATTTGTTAATCAGAAGGAAATAAATACAAATTATTCTAATTTAGCCTGCTAAAATTCCCTCTACAATAGTAGTGGCAGGAGAGAAACAGAAGCTTCATTGTCCAAACATCTTGCATTTATCTGGGAAGAGAGTTTGGTACATGAACAAGACACATTCTGATCAAATAAATCAGAATACTAAGAACCAAACAGCATGCCTGTGTACATATACATCTTCCCGATACATTGCCTTCTTCAGAAGGAAAACACTGAATTACATGAACGCAAAACAAACTTTCAGGAAAGGTCAGTTCACGCTTAAATAAACTCAAGGACAAACTTTACTGTGGTCAGAGGATTTGTCAACATACTCAAGCCTTGTTTAAAAAGGGATTTATGAAAAACCAGCCATCCTCGTGGAGGAACAGGATCCGAATTATTATTTGGATGGAATACCTTGAACATGTGGTTACAATCAGTGTTCAGGACCATAATACATGATGGGTCTTTTAATACCTCACTTCTAACACTTTCTCAAATTAAGTTACCCAACATCTATAGGACCCCACCAGCTGGATCTCATCACTCAGCAATTTCTTTCAGAAATTAAACTGAAAAAGCAATTGTGACTCTCAAACTCTTCTGGGGCAAAAGTTATCCTTAGACTTCCACAAGAGATCAGATAGATGAGAAACTGCACAGAGATCTGGCCAAGCAGAAATGAGACCTTCACAGAAAAGCCTTCTATCTTCAAAAGGCAGGAATCAAGGGAGAGGAGCATTTGACAGGGGCCCTTTCAGTCCTGGAATTAAAATATAAAGCGGCAGGTCCCCAAAAGCCCTCTAAATACATTGGAAGTGAGAAGTAATTGGGTCTTCTGTGAATCAGGAAAGAAGAAGAGGTTTTAAAAAGCCCTGCACCAAAAATGTTCTGAATGACAGGCAGGCTTCTGGCTGGGAAGCTCCAGATAAAAATTGTGCATTTTATAGCTAAGAACAAGCAAGATGTGATTCCTAACTAACTTGGAAGAGAAAAGCAGACCCTTTGGGCTAAGGATTACTTGCCTCAGACACCCAGATTTTAGAGTACTCGCCTGGCACAGGGTGCCCAGAGCAGCTGTGGCTGCCCCATGCCTGGAAATGCCCAAGGCCAGGTTGGACGGGGCTTGGAGCAACCTGGGACAATGAAGGTGTCCCTGCCCATGGCAGGAGGATGGGACTAGACATTTAAATTCCCTTCCACCCCAAACTATTCTGGGATTTATTTAAGGGGGTGGGAGGATTCATCAAGATCCTGTCAGTGACAGGGTGACAAATGCCTTTTGTATATTATTAGGTAAATTCTCTCCTTTTTAATCTGCTTTTAAAGTATCAAATTTGTAGTTCGCCAGAACTGCAAAGCAAATAAATATAGCAACTTTCAGGCTTACAATACTGCATGCGACACAGAAATGTACACAGAAGATTTACTGATTTTTTCCTTACTGTGTTGCAAAGAAATACAGACTTAAATATACTTATCTTAAGAAAATCTAGGTAGCAATGAATTAAACTAATGTCATGTAAGAGTCTGGGAGATTAACAATTATCTGAAAAATTATTTTGCAGTGCAGGGATGTGTGCCACAGTCACAAACAACATAACAAACCTGATCATCTCATTTTCCCACTTCCTCTCTTGCCCTGAAGAATGCCAAAGAGAACTTCTCAATAAAGCAACTTATTTCAAGGGCAGAATTGCATTAAATTAAACATACAGTACAGTCACTAGGCATTAGAGAGAACCTCATCGATTAAATTCTGTCATATTATTTTTCAATATATGAATAAGAAAACCCGTCTCTTCTTCTGCTTTGCCCAAAACCAGACTGTCGAATCACGGTACTTCAGAACTGACATTTTTCATTCACAAAATAAGAAACACATATTTGCAGAGCTTGGCATATACAAGATCCTTAATATTGCTTCTGGGAGATAAGCCAAAAGGCATACCAGGGCCCGTTAGCAGCATATCTGACAAAGAGAGGGCTTTGTACAGAAATCACGACCGAACGTGATTTGTCTGTGTACGGTTTTCCAAAGGTATCATCAAAGGACTTGTACTTTCGAACAGCAAATGTGACACATCACAAGAGGATGGAGCCATCTGCTCACGTGTCTTCTCCAAACCTGTCTTTTCATGCAGGTACCTCCCTCACACTAACCACTCCTGCTACAAGAGACTGAGGAGTTCCTACGGAAAGGAAACCTCCTCCATAAAAGCAATGAACAGCCACCACCTCAGGCCTGAATTCCTACGGTGCCTTTGCAAAACAGACTTTTACCTGCTTTGAGATCCACACCAAGTACAACACCACAATGCATGCTTGAACTTCCCAGGACAAGTGCCTTCAGGATCGACCAACACCCCAGACACCACACACTGGAATAAGAGACCACTGATGCATAAGGCCTAAGGCATCAGTGCTGTCCCACAGCAAAGCCCCGCAACTCTCCTTCCCCAAATACCCCATGGGCAGGAAGATACTAAAAGTGGCCACATTCTGGTAGTGTGAGAAGCAGAGAACAACTTGCTTAAATCAAGGGACAACAGCCCATTTTCCCACTGCCTTTACCACCACTATGTCTCCTCATCCTCACCTGTGGTTTCCCAAGGAACATCCATATGAACATCCGTAACATAAATATCTACATTAACACAGATGCACGAGCACAAATAGACACTGTATCCTAAAATATTTAAAATGTGCTGCCAGATGGCTTTAAAATTCAGAATGAAAGATCTAATTAAAAGCTCTTATCCTGCCAACACTCGGTTTTTGGAAATAACTATGAAAGTGAAATAAAAATGTTTTTAAAGCCTATCAATATTTTTGTAACGTTCTGTTTTTTACAATTACAATCTCCCCCAGTCTCCATCACGGATGAAACAGGCCAAGCCACGTGAACCAATACTAATTGTAAACTCCTTCCCTGGGACGGTGGAAAAACGAAACTGACATAAATGATGACTAAATTTGGGCAATTTCTCCTTTAATTTCAACTACTCCCATTCCTCTCTCTCCCTCCTGTTTAAAAATAAAAGCTTAAAAGGAATTGCTGCTAGTCTCCCAACTTTTGGCTGTAATAATGCAGGTTTCACTGCCACAAGTTATCAGACATTTCAGAAGAACAGAAATTTTCTTACTTTCCATAAATGAAACGTGAACCTTGATGTTTGTTTACTCCATGATTATGTAAAACTCTTATTTGGTTTTCCCTACATCTTATCTCCCCAATAAAACCAAGTGATGGTTTACATACATTTTAAAATAAATATACATCTAGTTTCAAATTAAAAGTACAGCACAATATTAAAATGAAGTATAATGATGTTTGGAGTTTACAAGATCATCAACTGAGTACATCTGTTCATTAGAAAGAAAAAAGTCCTGCTAAGACCAAAACACACATAAAAGGAATGGCTTCAAAAGTGCCAGTATTCCACATACACGAGGAGGTGACGATTACTTACCGCTGGACCTGTTTTTGCGGTTTGACTTCCCTCCCGTAAGAAGCATCTTGAGACTGTTTCGAAACATGGCGATCCTGTTCCACTTGGTTTATTCCAAACACTGCGGAAAGCAGAACAACAGACATACGAAATCAACACTCCCATTTGGACAACAGGAAGCCATTATGGAGAAGAGGTAAAGAAGTGCTAAAACCAAGATAAAATGATGAAAAACTATTTTGCCAATACAATTCCTAACAACAACATCCATATAAAGCCTACCATTCAGTTTGCTTTCAGTTACCCAGGCTTTATTTCCAGGACAATACAATTCCAGTGCGGCTGGTAGAACAAAACCCATTTTGCCGAATAATTTATCATCACACTGAAGTGGGAAAGACATACCATTTAGCAAACTGCCTCCATTTCCCATCACTATTAAAGCCAGACCCATCAGAAGGAGCTGCTGCCCTTCCTGTTGCTCAGAAAATCAGTCCTGCCAACACCAACCACGACCCCAGATGCTCTGCAGCTCCTGGGCTGGTTGACTGTCAAATTCTCCTGCGAGTTGAATACATTGTCATGAGGAGGCAAGTTGCTCAAATCCAGAGTAACTGATGCAAAAAATCAAACAGAAACATTATCCCTATATTTTCCTTGCTGTATATGTCTCGGGGAAAAAAAAAAGGTTGTCTGAGTGTTGCTGAAGATAAAAGAGTGTCTGGGATCACCAGGCACACTGACAGCCTGTGCTGGGGAACAGCCACTTATTGAAGCATGTAAAGCATCAAAACACCTACAACAAAAGCAGCTCAAACCAGACCAAAAGAATTGCAAAGAGTCTTTGATCAGTACATACAATAAAGCGCAATTTTCTTTCTATTGTACACATCATATTCCATAGTTACAAGGTAACGCATTCATCTTGTACAACTAAATAACGAATTTTTTTCCTGTAACAATATTCGGTTCCTCTTGGAGGATGCTCAGTAAATGCCATCTTGCATTTCTTCACATTCATCTGATACTTTCAAGTCTAATAATACAATAACTCCCAGTTCAAAGAACTTTATATGTATATTTAAAGCCACTGAAAGTCCTTTTAATATGACTTATTCACTTACTGAGAGACACTGGCATTCCAGGGCAGCAGCTCAGAGCACACACATCCCAAGCCCCAGTAAGCACACGGGGATGACAGCAACTTCAGCCTTTCCTGACACAAGTTCCCATTCACCGACCAGATTCCACAAGCAGATTTGGGAGTCCGTGGGCATGCATGGATGAGTGTTACAGAGAAAATGCGGAATCAGTATTTCCTCTCCAGGATCAGCAGCGAGAGCTCTATCAGCAGAAGCAAAAGCTGCAGGAATGTGATGGGGATCCTTCACACCCCCACTGACACAGGATGCCTCTGCCAACCATTTGGGCAACCAAGAGCTTCTACACTTGATTTGTCATTTATCTTGTCATTTGTAAGTTTACCACACCAAATGAAGACATTGTATGAGCACAAGTCTCCAAACCGTATCAGCAGATGAATAAAAAAGGTACAATCTCTATGCAGCATTTTTAGAAAAAACAGCTCAAGAATCTCCTGGTTTCTGTCCAGACACTCTGCCACGTGTTGTTTGATCTTCTAACAAATCAAAATTTCAATGAAATATACAAACAAAAGTTTCTGGAGCATCAGAAGGCAGTAATACAAATACGATGAGGAAAAAACCCCGAAGTGGAGGGGGTAGAAGCAGACTGAGCTCTGCAAGCTCCAAACTTACACCAAATGCTAAGCTTGAACAAGCCTGTGATACCTCAATCCTTTGGGATGACTAGGCCTACTTCAGTGTTTTCTTAATTTTAAGACAGAGTTTGTAGACACGTTGCAAAAACCACGTCATGTTTTGGGTGGCTACACATTATTACAGCCCACAGAAGTCAGTTTTGCTTCTTTTTATAGAGAGATATTGTCTGTCAGACACAGAATTACAAAATCAAAGCAATTTTTTTGCCTATATACCACCAGCAGAACAACCAGATCCCTGTATTCTCCTCTCTGATCACCTCACCAAAAATAAAATTTCATTTTACATAAAGCTGATTAGCAAAGCTAAGCTCTTGTTCAAAAGAGCGTTTGATGTCCAATGAGTCGTACGGACATTGCTGGCAAATTTTGTGCACGTCAGCATGAGAAGCTATTAAATGTACATCTTAAGATTAGAATTCTGTGTTTTTTCCAATAAGACAAGTTTCTAACGACAAAAGGAGGAAGGGAATGCATCCTAAGTCGTATGTGCAATGCACATCTCTTAAGAATTTGATTTCCCCTTTAAGTGTTCAGTTCCTTCCTCACCTCCATAGTGAAAATGCCCATGTAAAGGGACAAGCATTACAAAAACCGATTGTAGGAAATAAAATTACTGTAAACATTTTGGTCTTACAAACAAACACTTTAAAAGAAACAGAAACATTATCCCTGTATTTTCCTTGCTGTCTATGTCTCAGGGGGGAAAAAAAATGTTGTCTTGAGTGTTGCTGAAGATAAAAGAGTGTCTGGGATGACCAGACACATTCCCAGTCTCAGCCAGGAGACAGCCCAGTCAAGTTTCCTGTGCAGCACAGCGATGCTCACAGGTTTCAGCAGCACAGCCAGAGTGTGGCCACTGCAGAACTTTAACTGAATGGGGAAAAAAGACAACTTCAACAACAACAACAAAAAAAACCAACCAAAACCCAAAACCGCCAAACAAAAAAAGAAAAAAACCCACAACAAAACAAAAAATACCATCTTGCCAAATTGGAGGTGGTTCAACAGTTCTGTCAGCTGCCTCTTCAGATATTAATTTGTAGTTGAAAAGTGAAGTACAAGCCTGTGCCAGCTCATGAGATCCCATTAACTCACTCTCCGGGTCAGGCAGCAGCAAATTAAGACAGAATTTACTTCCAGAACATTCTTAATATTCAGCAGAAGTTTATGAACACTATGGAGTCAAAAAGTCTCAGTACATTATGTTAATAGATATAAACATAATATTATAAATAATAATAATGTCATGAAGTAGACATATTTGCAAACTTCGATTAAAGCACATTTTTCAATAAGAATCTCACTGCTTATTCCTTTATTTATTGGCTTCTGTCCATCTCAGAAGATCCTGAGGCATCACATTCCTTCAGTACACCTTCCCTGAATTACCCAAAGGAACAATGGAAAGAAAAATTTATAAAAAGTGTGATTTTCAAAAAAATCCCCAAAAGTCCTTTGATAGAAAATATACTCAGTTATGTAAAGTAACAGAAAAGCTTGTTACTCATAGAATATTGTATTTCAAAGGTTCCTGGTAGCACAAGATTAGCTGTTTTCATGAGGGAAGCTGAACTCACTACAGCAGAAATTAAGAAGTGTGTGCAACAAATATCTTATATTAAGATGCCATAAAAAGGAACCTTTCTGAGTATTAGCTTTCAGGATTTAACAACATGTAAAGCCTAAATGAACATTTTGTGAACAACAACAACAACAACGACAAAAATCTAACTCTTCATAAATTAGTGAACCATTTTCAAAGAGCATTCAAGCTTCAGGAAGGAACAGGTAACAAGGACTTTTTTTACAGAAGTGACAGATTTATAAATCTAACTATTACGAGATGAAATAAATTGAAAAATGAAAACAAAACACACAACAGAGCTCGACTTTCAAGCATTTACTCTACGTTTAACGGGTATTGTACATAGACGTGTTCCACATTTGCCTGTAACTGCTGCCAGACTGAAACTTCTCATGCTCCTCAAATTAATTATTCAAAGTTTAACCTGAACTCTTATTTTAAATTGTCCTGAAATTCCAGAGGATGTTTTGAGAGATAGCCTGATGACAAAGACTAAAGAACGCTTAAGCCGTACTTCAATGCTCACAGGACTGGGCTGGCCACAGACATCACTGAGAACTGTCAGGAAATGGCAGAAGCTCCATGAACTCCATGACAATCAAATCCACTAAACTCTGCCTCCCAGAACACTCTGACTCACCACAGGGGTGGAATAACTGATTACAACAATGATGAAGTCAAAGGAAATGTGTATTTATGAGCTTGGTCCGTGCACATTTAAACACACAGAAGCAGAATTTAGAGATTAAATTTAGAGATTAAATATTTCCAGGAACTTTACGAATGAAAACAGCATTGTTGTAACCTAGCAAGCCTGCCAAGAACTTCTAGGATTATTTGGAAATAGGAAAACAACGAAGGTATTAAAAGCACTAAACCCTACCAATTAGAGGTCTTTAAGCAATTAAGAGTTTATTAAACAGAGTTCTCTAATAGGCTTTAGAACAACAAAATTAATTGTTTGATGTTATGTTCCCTCACAAAAGTCTGACCACTAATAACTATCACGGGGGGCCTGACGTGAAGGCCAATCTGCCAATCCACTCTTAAACAAAATATTTGGGAGGTCTCTGGACCGCCTTTCCTACAGATCCTGCACTGACTCCCATAATCCAAGAGCCCCTGCACTTGTGCTCTCTCCTGTCCTCCTGATATGATCCCATTGTCTTTGCTTCTCCAACTATCTTTGATAGAAATACATAAAAATACACCCATAAAACACCTAACAGTATTCCTACTGGAAAAACGTGTGCACCGGGTCAACGTAACGTTTCACAAGGAAGCAGGAGGTTGGCCTCAATCTCTGCTTTTATCAAATGAAGCAGCTGTTAGTGCTCCAGTTAAAAAGCAATTCTGAGGGCATAACAAAGCAATATTCTCATGTCTGTGAAGTTCCCAACAACAGCCCTAAGGTGAATGTGGCCAAACATATTTCTTGGTGAGTCTGTGGTGATTATGTTCACGCGAAGTCTGCGGCATTTGTGTTCAGAGGTAATTTTTACACAGTTACGGCCTGGGAGGAAGGAGACAAGCGCTGTATTATTATGGAAACCCACACAATTTAGGAGAGGAACAGCTCATTTTGGTGGTATGCTTGGAAAACAGCACTTCCGGAGGGTGAAGCTCTTTGCACCTGGAGCTGTGAGGCAGAAGGACACCACCGGGAAGGTGCAATGCTCAATCCCTCAACACACACTTGCTCTGTGCAGGTTCAAGCTTCCCGTTCTCTGCTAACAGGAGATTGTTTTTCCTTTTGTCTGGAACACAGTCATACACTTGGTAAGGACAATCGAGAAGAAAAGCACGACTGCTCTCAGAGAGAGACAGCACTGACAGACAGCTTATGACTCACTTTGAATCCAGAGAAACTCACTACTCTCAAGCAATAACAATCCTCAACAGATAACCCTGTCAACCGCAGAATACTAACTAATAGACTTTGTAACCATAACTTTTCAGTCAACATCTGAATTTACTTTTCTAGGAAAAAGATTTCTCCAGCAAAACTTTTTATTTCAGTGTTGAAATTTAACACCTATTTAAAATGAGATCAGAAACACTGCAGAAAGAATGCAATCACTCACTAGGAGAAAGTCAAATGTCAGTTCTCTCCTCAACATGAAAATGAGATGACCTTGAAATCCAGGAAATTTAATTTTGAACCAGGCTTTGTCATTTTGCCTAACCTGGTTTCTAATTCTAGATTAATGATACAGACTTAATTCCCAAAGGACACTTCAGTTCTCCCTGTACAATGTCAATTATCCAGCCTTGGAGAAAAATGATAACCGAAAGTTAGAAATGCCATCACCTCACTTTCGTCAATTCATCTGTGGTGCTTTTAGTGTCTTCTGTGTTGCTCATAACAGTTAAAATTACTGCTTTGGTTTTGAATATTATTAGTAGCCGCCTCCATCAACAACCACGTGAACAGGTATGTAAGCTTGAAATAAAATGTGGTATAGTTCTGCACAAGCTGACTCTTGTTAAACTGCCTTGGAAGGAATTTTAGGGCACTTCCTACAGCTGCAATCATAGAATGCCCAGACTAGAATGGACCTATAAGTTCATCCAGTCCCACCCGCTGCCAGGGGCAGGGACACCTTCCACTAGACCAGGTTGCTCCAAGCTCCATCCAACCTGGTCTTGGACACTTCCAGAGACGGGGCAGCCACAACTTCTCTGGGCAGCCTGTGCCAGGACCTAGCCACCTTCATAGGGAACAATTTCTTCCTCACATCTAATCAAACCTACTCTCTGTCACTGAAACCATTCCTCCTCGTCCTGTCATTCCAGGCCCTTGTAAATAGTCTCTCTCCATCTTTCTTGCAGGGTCCTTTCAGGTATTGAAAGGCTGCTATAAGGTCACCCCAGAGTCTTCTGTTTTCTGAACAGTCCCAATTCTCCCAGCCTTTCCTCACAGCAGAGCTGCTCCACCCCTCTGATCATTTTGGTGCCTCTTCTGGGCTCACTCCAACAGCTCCACATCCTTCGTGTGCTGAATCAACAAACTTCATTGTGCCAGGATCCACCATCCTGATTCTGCCCCAGACCACCACAAGACGGAAGTGCAGAGAGTTTCTTGCATTTCGACTTTTGGCATTGACGTAGAGCAGCCAAAAGCTTGTCACTCAAAATCACACCAGCTCCATAATGGATGTTCTGCTTGAGGCTCCTTCCAATCTGAAGTTACTTTTGAAGATTAATTGGTAGAACAGAGAATGAAAACAAAAAAATGGGCAATGTATAAAGTCACAAAATGTTACAGCACTTGTCTATTCCAAGAGATTAAAGGAAACTGTAATTAATTTCTTCATTTTTAAATAATCAAAAATACATCTTAAAATACAGACCTAATTAAGGAGCTGCTGTAAGCCTGTTCTGAAAACTTGCTCAAGTCTCAATAATACTCAATATGAAACTAGAGTTCAATCCATTGGCAAGCACTGGAGATTTTCTCAGAACACAGAATATTTTGGATGTTGTATTAAAAAAAAATTTAAAAACTGAAAAAATTAAGAAAAATTGAAAAATTAAGACATCAAAGTACATTTTTACAGAACGCAGTGTCACTATTACACATTGCATTTACGAAACAGTATCACTATTTTAGTCAGCAGTTAGAATGAACTCAATAAGCAACATAAAATCCCACATATTGTTTTATTACCTCCATTCTCTTTCCTTTCCTACCTCCAGAAGGAAAAGAGAATGATCAAACACTAATAGGTGAAAGCTCTTACATCTTTTTCTCTAATACCATCAGGTTAAGAATTGATAAAACTGTTATAGAAAGACAGTGCCCGTTCCAATTTCAGGTGATCCCACATTAACAATGAAACAACAGAAGACAACTGCAATTTTATTTAAACAATTAAATCACGCCTGCAAAGAACACCTGGGATGGTAGGGAGAAAAAATTCTCCTACCTTGATAGCTTTAGACAAGTTAAATCTCTAGCAAAAAGCGTCCTCCTCCATTCACTGCAAGTCCTGAAAGACATAAAGAAACCCAACAAAATTTAGTAGCATCTTCTCAGCACCCTCTGTGCCCCATCCTGTCCAGATGCACATGTAGAGCTACAATAATCCCATCCCAGGAATAAACCCACAACTCTTCCAGAGTATTACTGTGTAAGCATCAGGCAGATCCCACTCTTTATCATTACATTTAAATAGTGAATGTTCCTGCTTTTAAATCGCTGTTAATCAACACTACTTTTGGTCACTTGCCTCTTCCTTCTCACCACTTTTCAAATGGGAGGAGAAGAAAAGCAGATAAACTTCCTTTTGACACACATCGTATAGCACATGATTTAACAAGTGTATTTCCCTTCATCCCATCAAGTTCTCCTGTTAAAATCCTACAACCTCCCCACTGTGTTTTTTAAAAAACTCTATCCTTACATAAACGTAACTCCCGAGAGGGATCCAGCACTAAATCAAGGGTTCAGTACTTGGCCCTTCGCTCTGACATCACGTACTTAGAAAAAGTTCATCAACGAAAAGCCACAAGAAGTATATCTTGCCACTGAGAAAGACCAGAGCAGCTACTTTATTCCCAGCCTGTGTTTTATCTGTGCTGATGATACCGTATTACAGCCATCACCAATCTATTGTTTTAGAAATCTCATTTGAGAACCAGCAAGTAGAAGGAAAGAGAGACATATCTCATTTGTCATCACAAAAACAAACAAAAAGAATCCAAGTAAATTGAAGCCGCATTGTATTTACAAGTTTAAAGCAAAGCAGAGTAAGCGTTCAACTGCATCAGTCGGTTTTTTGTTCTCCTGCAAGAGGATACTGAGAAGTAATTGACAGCTTAACTTGGGATTCATGGTGCTCCCAGAACCGCAACAGTAACTTCTCCTATGGCCTTAGATTAACAATTATGTATGTAAAACTGTAAGACATTCCATAAATTAATGAAAAACCCTATTTTATTTTTCAGGGCTGCCAATTACCTCCTTGCTTTCAATTTTTCATTTCTCTGGAAAAACAACTAAAAAGCCAGTAACCAGCACAGCCCTTCCACGGGAGCAGGGAGGTTTCGTTCAGTCAAGCAAGGAAACCTCCAAAGGCAGCTCACCCTGCAGCACTAAGGGGGATGGATCCCTGCGACAGGAGGAATGTCCCACAGCCTCTGCAGAGACCCCAGCTCCCACACAGCCCTGCCCTGGGCTCTGCCCCACCGGCTGCGTTCCGCTTCTCTGCGAGAGGATGCTCCTTCTTCAAATTCCCTTCCCGGCTCGTGCAAACTGCCTGTGCCCCAAACCACCTGAATGCCCCAGCATTTAGCCTTTGTTTAAGTCCCTGGAAGGGGAGTTTTCGTAAGGGCGTGGAGTGACAGGACAAGGGGAGAATGGCCTTAAGCTGAAGGAGGGCAGGGTTGGATCAAATATGAGGAAGAAATTGTTCTCCGTGAGGATGGTGAGGCCCTGGCACAGGGTGCCCAGAGAAGCCGCGGCTGCCCCATGCCTGGAAATGTCCAAGGCCAGGTTGGACAGGGCTTGGAGCAACCTGGGATAGCGGAAGGTGGCCCTGCCTTAGGGTAGGGTGCAGAACTGGATGAACTTTAAGGTCCGTTCCACCCCAATCCATTCTGGGATTCTTTGATTCTAAAAAAACCTGTATTCCTTAGATCCTAAATAGACAAAAGAAAAAACTGATATGAAAGTATTTATTTGGCATTCTCCACAATTCTTTTAAATGGTCCAAATCTGGGTACTTGCAAACACCTCAGGTGAGTGAGCAAAGAGAATTTCTTTCTTTCAAAAGCAGCAATGTTACAATTTTTGGAAAACGGAAAACATTCATGGCATAACTAAAAATAACTCCTTATAAATGTTTCAGTTTGCTGCCATCTATCTTCTTAATACAGCACTTAATGTGATACCCTGTAAAACAAAGAGCAGGAATGGCCTGTGCTGTGTGAGCTGCAGAAAGGCACTTACAACCCATCATCTACTCAGGAACTCCCCATCTGCATTCCATGAGCGGATCCAATGAATCTGCTTTGCATGGAGCTTTTCAATAGCAGAGCTTTTATCTGCTCACAGGATTACATTAGAAATCTTTATGTGAATGCAGCAGATATTAGCGGGTTGTCAATAAAAACTGAATGTCATTAAAGTGCTTTTATTCTTTAAATGCCTTTAACCCTCTAATTATATTTGTAAATTCTGCTATTGAACTGTATGAAAGTTATAAATTCTGACATGTTGTATCACAACAAATACATTTAGAGACTAATGTACAAACAGCCTTGGTGGGGGAGAATCACTTTTAGAATTATTCCCTCTTGATTAAACACACCAATCACAACTGGCATGTTTCAATCAGAAGCAACGTTCAGTCAGGGTTTCTGAAAATAATTGTAGGTTTGGAGGGTTAAAAACTCTGGCCTGTGATATGGCTGCAAGCCAGATTTTTTTTTTTTTAATTATTATTATAAAACTACTCATTTTCTTCTTATTGTATGAGCATTGTTTTTCCAAGTTCTGTTAGACTTGGCAGGAAGAAGGTAACAGTCCAACATCTTAACTCTCCCCTCCCAAACCAGTAACTGACCGGTTACCACTTTGCTCTACCGGTTTCCTTCCTTCCAGGCACAAGGTGGCTGTTGGGTAACAGTCCCTGCCGGGCACTGTCCTGCCAACTGCTGAACTGCTGCAGGCTTCAGACTCCTGCCTCGGCCCATGAAGCCAATTGCTGGCAAGTGGGATTTTTGCCCATAAAATCCAGCTAAGAATTGCCAGCTAACGACTCCAAATTGCCATCCAGGTTTGCAAATGTAAAACATGCCCACGGAATAGGAATATTCCCGAGTTCCACCATAACGACAATAATATAATGAATGCTTTTTGCCAACAGAGTCGGGTAATTTATGTCAGGAGCAACACAAACCGAAACAAAACCCACTGAGAATGTCACAAGGCCCTCCTGTGACACAGAACAGCAGAAAACCTCACTTCGCCCATGGATCCTTTCGCTGACTTTGCAACCAACTGATGATTCCTTTTCTTTTGAACAATCCTCAGCCCAGAACAGTATCAATTCAACTATACATTTCTTATAGCATATTTACTGTGCCAGTGCATCCATCACTTTGTTCACATCCATCACTATAACAGAAATTATCCACTTCAAATAGTTTTTGATAATTCTCTGTGTTTGGGACCTTTTCACTGCTTCGGACAATTTCTGAATGAAGCCATCGTGGACAGCGCTGCTCAGACAGTTGAGAATGAACAGACATTATGCAATTTCCAGGGTAAGAGAACAAAGAAATGCTGTTAAAAAGTACAAGTTAGTAATAGGGTCACAAAGCCAAGTAAGCAAACACTTAAAAACTACACACGCGGGACAGGAGGTAGTTAAGTAACTCGGACACAAAGTAGTCATCCTGCAGTCCCAAATAATTTCTTGCTTGTATACCTCTGTAGGTAATAACCACTGAATTCTTCTGCAGAAGAATGCATTAAAAACAACTAAAGTGTAAAACAGCAAAAAGCTGCACATTCTCCACCCCTGTAACATCCTTCACGTCTACATTCAAATATTTCTTTAAAAGAGCTTTTCTTATATTCTATTAAACCCATAAGTATATGGCACGCAAATTAACTCAATTTTTAAATATCTCCGTGCATGAATGCACCAAAAAAAGGCATAAAATCAAAGCCAGCTGAGTGACTGCCCAAGAGAAGCGCTCCTACCTAATGTAGGAATTACTGAAACGGGTAAGAATGGTTTATGAAAAAAAAATCCCAACACTGTTGACGCCTTCAGCTGCCAGAATTAAGCACCTTGCTGTCACTCTAACACAGAAAACTGCCTATATAAGGAATGAATACTTTCAGGTACAGCAACACACATTGTAGCTGCAATATTTTCCTGCCAATCTAAAACCCATGAAGAAAAAAAGACTTAAAGCTTTAAGATTTGAGGCAGACACCAGAAAAGCTGCCATCCATGGCAACTTGACTACATAGTCTGAAATCATATCAGAGCATTTGATTTCATAGCAACAAGTCTGAGAAGTCTCTTGAGATGTCTTGAGCTGAATATCACCCATCCTGTATTTGAAAATATTGAACATCAGTACTGAAAAACATCCAAGTAAAAGGCTGAAATAAGACTAGTTTTCTGTTCATCCTAGAGTAAACAAAGGAACCTTTTTCTCCCCTCAATCCAAGCGAGCAGGTAAAAATTCACAGCAATTTTGCAAAGCTAATTGAATCTGAAGCCTCTGAACCAAACGTAGCACAGGTCACATGTATCCCGATCTCAACAGTTTAATTATATTTCCCCAGAGAAATTAGCAACTTACTCATACTTTTATCAACAGAACGTTAATACGCAGACATTAAACACAATGACCATCTGTCTTTGAAAACCAAAACTACCCCAATGATCAGAACATGCTGCTCAACCAGTCCTGCTGGAAAGCAAAGGCTCTGAAATGGTCTCATGAATAGGGATTTCCATCTTTAAATGAGGTTATTTTTCTAGTTTTGGCTGTCAGATGCACCAGCTGGTATTCATCTGATAAACTGAATAAGCTTGGATGGTATTCTAAAATCAAATCAAATCACAGTTTAAATTCTTTGCACATACATACATGTTGGAAACAAAATATATACTGACTAAAAATAGTCTTTATTCCAGTTCTAACTTGCCTAAATTCATTTTTAAGCAAAACGTGCGTTTTAATGATGTCTGTCATATAACAAATCAAAGATCAGGAAAATTACAACATTCTTTAAATTATCGTCACGTAAATATGACCGACCTAATTTTACTGCAGACTAATCTGGAAAACAAGTCTCGTGTTTCCATCCTGACAAAGAGTTTGTCTTCTTAACCTCATATTCTCTAATTAAAAGGAAGATTTGAATCATATGTTACCATACATAACGACCGTACTTATACAGTTCATTACACAGGAACGTAGACCATTGATAAATCAAGAATTCCACAAATAAAACCATACAGCGTAACACTCCAGTCCAGAATTAGATACGTCTTGGCTGATTTTCAACAGTATTAAGCAAGCATCCACTCTACCACATTTTAAGTTGGCAACAGTTTCTTCATGATCATCACTCTAAATAACTATGGGAAAGCATCCAGACATCAATGGAATTATGAAAAAAAATCAGAAAATTGACCATGCTTTAAATTAAGATTTTTTTTTTTGCTTATCACGTGTGCCTTAAAAAAAAACCCACCCTGTTTGTTAAATCTAGATGACATCCACATTCTGCTCTTAACAACTCAGACTCCTGGTTTTATGTGAAAATTATAAGGAGCTCTCATTTTATTTTCCACTAACAAATAGTTCCGACCTATTCATGGAGGATCTCATTTTTCGGCATCTTAATCATGTTTATCAAAATTTACAAACTTATCTATCTTCCACCTTTCCCCCAGCGATCTGGGGGCAGGAGCTATCACTGTTTTGTCATTGCAGTACCTGGTGCTCCCCAGACCTCACCTCTCTCATGTCTTCACACTGTAATTACCATCCTATGTTTAATAACTCTGAATACAACCTGTCTGTTCACCCTCCATCCTCTGTCTCAGATCAGTTGCTGTTCATTCACCAGCTGGTTTGGGTCCTGCACTTCCCATGCCCGTGTGATGTGGAAACGATGGGTTATGGTCAGGACGCACCAAGAAAAATATTTTCCTTCCAGAGTAACTCAAGGCTAGAGGACTTACTGTAATTTTCTGACTTTTAATAGATGTCAGCAAATACCTAGACGAGGAGACTTAACGGTCCAGAGACACCATGACACCGAAAGGATATCTAACAGAGCAGGCCTTTGGAACATCCCAAGCCTATTCCCATCCTCTCAGTGCTGCCGTAAGCTTTGTCAGGGATTTCAGTCAGAGCCAAACAAAAAATTCTGACAACACTGCTCAAATACATGCAACCCAACCTGGTCTAGTGGACCCAGCACGGTCTAGTGGAAGGTCTCCCTGCCCATGGCAGGGAGTTGGAATAAGATGAGCTTTAAGGTCCCTTTCAAACCCTCCTGGGATTCTAACAAAATTTAAGGATGAAATTGCTAAAATTCAAGAGTGTCGTTTACGGCACAGCTTCGTCCCAAGGGTCGTGTTTACATCCCCGTGTCCACGCACCACCGTTACTGCTAATACTGTGTCAGACAGGTAAAGGAGGAGGCTGAGAAGCAGCTGGGAAGAGCCAGGGCCTGCTGGAGATGGCTCCAGAACAGACTGGTAAAGATTCCCCCTTCTCCCTGCTATCTTTTTGGTTTCTTTTAATTTTTGCTAGAAACCGGGCTCATTTTTCACAAGTTTGTCTCTATTAACTTTTCTCTGAAAGGACACATGCATAGGACCTGTTCCACAGGGAACTTCTGTTGCTCCAACCTAAGGAGGCACCTCAGCTGTCACTGTGCTGCTTTAGCAGCACCCTCTGTGGAAACAGAATAACCCCCGAGGATATAAAATATCTACTTCAAACCTCCTTTACCAGCTTCTACAGAACAAACCAAGAATGTCAAAATCTTTTATTTGTTCCTTCAGAAAGAACAGTCCTTTTTTGTGTTGTTAACAGTCTGCTAATACTACAGACCAGATCTTAGATTCCGAGTGAAATGCAGGAGTTTCTGGTATCATCCCACAGCCGGCAGCAAAAATGGGGATATAAAGAGTTACAGTTCTGGCAAAAACAACGGCAGTTCCTCGGCTTGATGCAAGTGAGAACTGAAAGCCCAGTGAGATTCTTTTCAATAGGAGAAACCAGCTAACCTTAGAGCATGCTGTTAGGGGTCCACAAAGGGTATCACAAAGAACGAAGTCCACAAAGCCTTGAGGAGATAAACAGTAGCAGGCAGAAAATATTCCTAGTGAGAGACCCAGCCGTGAGCTGAGCACTTCCCAAATCCAAGACTGAGTTACTTTCAATGTGACTCCTGAAAAATACATTACCATGGCTTAAGAAGTCAGCTTTGAATACCAAGTACCCTCTTAACTTATCCCATTTGTAAGCCAAAGCATTATATTGGCCTCAGGAGCCTTGTCTTTGGCTCAGAAGTGCCTTAGTCACTTCAGCTGGCTGGTACAGGAGCACCGGAAAAACCGGACCTGCAATTTGCTTTGCCCTGCTCAGTGTATCACACACCCCTCTCCTGCCTCCTTTTCCGCACGGTCCTTTCCCTGGTTTCACAGAGAGCCAAGTGAAGATGGGTTGTGGTGATGCTGCAGTTCCAGCGCTTTTCTGAGTCCCTCCAGCACCAGAATGCTTGGGGACACTGTTCTCTTTCATTCTGGGAAAGGAAATGCTCTGTCCGTGACTCATGGATAGAGTCAAGGAGTATCAGAAAGTCTGTATCAAAGTCAATGATAACACAGCAGAGCTGAATACTGCAGTGTTGGTTTGGCATTTTAGACAAAGCCTTTACACCCTCCCCCATTTAGCTTTAATAAAACTTTGGCAGTGAGGGGTGAGATTTCTTCATAAAGCTGCATAACTATACAACCGAATTGATTTTTTAGATACTGTCTATAGTCCGTCATACGGAGGAAATCTAAATGATCTGTGTGATCATTTACTTAAATCCTTCCCATTACTAACGAGCGAACGATAAAAATCACCTAAGCGTGAGGAGGTGGGAGACTTCACTTCATATGAAAGGTTTCATTTCAGAAGATCTCGGCACACGGGAGCAGAAGGGAAATCAGTGGTGTTTGTGCAGCAGGTCCTGCCCAAGGCTCTGCTGCGCACCCACAACTCACTCTGCACCCGAGGGACCAAAGATCAATTCCTGGCCCTGCTACTCCAATTCAACAACGCTACAGAGATAAAACAACAGCAGGATGAGAAGGGGGAGGGAAGAGGAAGAGCACAAATAAAGGAAGGAAAATCAAGCTGATGTTCCTCTAATGAGTAATATGCAAAAGCTCGCCATCTGATATCTATACTGGGTAAAAGCAACTTTTGGAGGAAAACAAACAAAATGCAGCTGAAAAAATACCAGGTTCTTCCTGGAGCTTTCTTACAATATTTCCAGGGTGTTCCACCTTTTTGCCTACAGTATTTCTACATGATATTTAGTAAAACTCTGCTAGCAAGCTGCACAGATAAAATCCATCTCCTCAAGGAAAATCTAGAATTCCCAGAGGTATACAAGCAACACAATATGAAATCTGGAGACATCTTTCCTTTATCTAAAAGACAAACAGCTATAAATATTGCATCTTTCCATCAAATTAGGCACATCAAACACGTGAGTGAAGTGATTAATATTTTAAGTGGTTTCTTATTTGGAAGAAGACAATAAAATTCAATTTTATTAAGTATTTATACTTTCAATAATCATTTACTGTTTCTGTTTTATTAAAAAAAAAAAAAAAAAATCAGATTAAATCCCACTAGCACGAGCACTTCAGACACAACAACTTGACACCGGGAACGGAAACTCAGGTTTTTACAAGAGAGAATGGACACACAGTGCTTTTTAGTGGGATCTCTCTAATTATATTTGATGTGAATGATGTGTTACAGAGCATCTTAAAAATACAAACGAGTATCCTACGCAACAATTTTGTAGTTCCTTTGAATTATCCAAAATAATTCCAGGCTGAGACTGAACTTTCTTTCCTACACAGGCCCTCCAGAACATTTGAAAACTATGCTATTTGCCTTAACATACACAAGCACGGACCATAGCAAACAAAAAGCTATTTCTCCTCAAAACCCATAAAGATTATTTTATATATAAAATTCTGTATTTTACTATGGGCTTATTTTTTAAACTCTTCTGAGCTCGGTCTAGTCACGTCTATTATACACTGAAGTGACGGAGCCAGACTCTGTGCCCTTGCAGAGAGTTAGAAAAGGTGCCAGAATTTATTCCTTTTGTTGTTGTTTATGAAATTCAGGATATTCTTTTGGATATTCTATTCGCTGGTGTGTCAGAATGAAAATTCTCAGAAAACCAAAACCATTTGAAAGTTCAGCCCAGGTTTGGAAAATCTCACAAACAAAACCAGCCTTGACAGTCAGGAAACAATTGCTTTTTTATAGCCGTGGCTTTGTCAGCCACAGTTTCAAGGAGATTTGGGAGTTTTTTTCTTACAGAGAACTCAACAGTCACTATATGCAATCTGTGTGGAACCAAAATTATTGTTTTGTCTGGAAGGGAGTCTGGGAGGTAAAGAAAGTTAGAATTTTTGTTAAAAAGCATTATATATTGTACATAAAAAGTTCCAAACTAGAACAATATATAAAAAATAGTTCTTGATCTAAATTAATTGTAAAAATCAAGACCAAATGCTCTTTCTCATGATAAATGATAAATGACCAAGCATATCCAGTGTCAACAGGAAATACATATATAGTTTTTCATGGCATTGAAACCTGTTCCAATTAACAGACACTATGTTTACTCCTAAACCACAGTGAATGAGGCCCAAGCGGAGACCGTTCTTCCCCAAACGAGCCCCTATACACTGCTCAATCTCATTTTTAATCACATCCCACAGTTCGCACCGCAACCGTCCCCGCCGCATCATTTCTTACACATAACATTAATAGCTATTCAAATTGTCTTGCAAAACTTATCTAGAAATCAGTCAGTCAACAACTTGTCGTGCTTAACGGTTGGTTTTTTTTTTCTTCCTGACTATTCACAAAGAGCCTGAGCTCAGAATATGGAATAGCAGGCCTGCTGCCAGCAGACTTCCTGCGCTCCAAACTTGAAGCATATGGATAAGCCCTTAATACAATACAGAAAGACACTTCTTGAATGTAAGCGGGCAGAACCGGCTTCACACAGAAGTTCAGCACAAGTGTCTAGACTACGAGCAAAGTCCCAGCAGATATAAATCTGGGGATTTATAGTACAGACGGTCGACAGGAGAGGTTTGAGCTGCCCAAATTCCAGAACTGCAGTCGGCACTCGCGTCCATCAGACACAAGAGCACGGGAGGCAGAATGTGACATCTGAGAAGGGTAAATAAATCCCCACATCCACACTCAGTTCTACTGCATCTACAGCTAAACAGGTAACCACTAATACTACAAGATTACTCTGCATATTATATTACACTCTTAAACTGAGGAAAACCAACCCAGAGCACACGGTACATAAAGACAGACTCATCACTGGGAAGGTCTGTACGGTTACTCGGTTTCCGGATAACGATGAACAGCTAAATAAGCTTATGTTACATGATCTAATCTTCCTTTAAAGATTGTTTTATCCAAACTTGGAAAGGCTTTTCATCTGCCTCCATTTATGAAGAATGTTTATTTGCATCTGATTTTCAGTGGTTATGCTGGAGTCAAAAACCTTGACTACACAAAAACACATGCACATGGCACCAGTAACGGTGACAGCCAGCCCCTCGTAGGGCCTGATCTGCTTTTTCAGCTGCCTGTCTGTGAGGACAAAAGCAATGCAAAAGTTTAAGTCAATCATAATGGCTTTCTTAGTGCAAAATTTTAATCGTAACCAAGCAACATTAGAGAACACACAGTATACAGTTACGTCAGGTACCTACAAGCCGTACCGCGGATTTGGTTTACGTGAGTGCGAAACTTCTCCCAAAAAATTAACCGAGGTGACTATTCCAAAATGGTGCCTTCCTATCTGACTTAAACTATATTTCTTAGCAGAAATAATTTGGTAAACAGATTAAACAACCACCTGTGCGCACTTACAAAATAACACTCGTTAACTCGCTTGAAAAATTTGCACACGAACCCACCAAGTTCAACTCCCAAAGATCCAAACCGTAGTAACGCAACACGGAAAACTGACTCAGTGCAAGGACTGGGGGTGCATTCAGTAGGCTTGGACAGAGCCTTTATTGGTCAGATTTGGTAGGCTGGGCTTCTGGACTTTTACAAGAGGCAGAAGCAGTTAAAAAAAACAGTAACACAACAAAAACAAAAACACCCATACAAAGAAATCGGCGAAATCAGAGTCCGAAGCAAAGCTCAGACGCCTTGTGAGGATTTCTGCAGCTACAGCTATGCAGGGGCTGGGAAGATCCTGGCCAAGTCCCTGTGCAGAGACAATGTACACTGACAGGAAAGCAGCTTCATCTACCCAGAAAACCCTATAAAGACCAACAAAAGCCCTCTTTGAAAACCTATCTTTATCTATGCAGAAATTTTCTCCGCACTGATACGTAGTACTGACGGAGTCTGAGCAAGTCTGCAACAAGAACCCAGGTCTGAATAAGGGCACAAATTCACAATTCCCCCTAAATTTCCCTTGTTCTGTGTACATGCAAATAATATTTTTCAATTTTCATTTCAGATGTTTTATAGCGCTTAGGGCTGCTCCCGTTTTTCTGTATTTATAGTTCTGACCGTTTTTATTCAGAATAAACGCTGAGAAGTTAACTTGTTTATACTCTAAGCTTCCAATTTTTCAGGATCCCTTTGAATCCTTTCTTCCTATCCCTGCAACACCTCGAAAGCCAATGCCATCCACAGGTTTTACCAGTACACTCTCAATTCCTCCATCTGGGTTCCTAAGCAACATGTTAACCAGCTCTGCATCCACTATACAGCACTTCTGATTATGCTACATACAACTTTTCAGACAAAAATACCACAGGCCACCATATTGAAGTGCTTCTAAAAGCAATATAGAGGATTTTTCACCTCATTACAAAGCTTTTCTTATCATTTTACAGCAGCAATTTGTTCAAGACTGGTTAGTAGTGCCAAAGATAAGGACCGAGATCTTCAGCTCCCATTGGGCAAAGTCTAAATCGAATCAACAGACCACTCCATTACACAGCCTTTAAAAAAAATTCCTCAGTTTCACGGATTAATCAATTTGAGGCTTACATAATACCAAAAAACCCCCAACTTTTTTTAGTGCCTAGGAGCTGGTCTAGCAGGCATCACAGCCATACTCCTCTGACTTACTCCCCTCACACTTTCTCTCAAATGCCAGCAACTGAAACCCCAGCAGAGCCCCCCATGACTGAAAATACTTCTCAAGTTGGCAAAAATAAATACTTGCATCTCTTTCTCTTTGAAAACATACACTGATTTAGAATGACACCATTTGGCCTGTGATCACAACTTGTAACTGGCAAGAACTCCCACTGTTATTACTTTTTGGGATAACTGCTACCCACATAGTGCCAGATGGTCCCTTCCACCTCTGCTGAGGAGGTGGAGCAGCACTGCCTGCTGTCAGCGTTACAGAAGCTTCTTCATTTTCTCTAAATCAAGACAGAGATGATATTACCAGTCTGAAGAGAAAGCGGGCGGGCACATGTAGCTCCATTACAGTTTCAGCCTTCAAAGAACAATAGTGCTTTCTTTCATGGTGCCTGTAACACTAAATCCCCACTCCTGAAAACAAGAAAACAAGGGATGTCATGACCCCCACGCAGGTATTAACCAAAGGCTGGTGCCAATGAAAAGCTGCTCAGAAAGATTTCAATCAAACACAGATGTTCTAACAGTAAAGCTGAGTATCTCATACTAACAACTGTGTGAAGCAGCAGGAAACCGAGTCGGGGTCCTCTAATCAAATCTTACACTGAAAATTAAATAGGAAAATCATTTGAGTAAGAGAAGAAAAATCCATTAAATAAGAAAATGGGGGATTTGTCCCTCCATAAGATATAAATTATCTATTGAACTAAGAGTATGTAGAACTGCAAAAGCTGCTGGGAAAGATAATCAGCATTAGACCCCAACATACAGCTACACACACAGAATACCTGCCAGAACCCAGACCATTTCACAGATATCTTTAAAAATAAAGTCACATGAAAAACACCGGGGCCTGCAAGCTGGGATAAGGCAGCAAAATCTGCAGGCACAAGCATTTACTGGGATCATTCAAACCACAATATCCACTTGCATTTGCACCTCTCCACAGGGTCAGTTTAACAACTCTCATAAAAGTTACACGCACATCCTTTTGTCTCTCTTCTCCAAGCATCATTGATTTCTAAAAATCTATCCTCGCTATTTTACTTTGGTTTTCCCTCTCTCAGAACCCTTTCACACTCTATTTCATAAAATCTCTGCAGGATAGAAAGTTGTTTATGTGTTTGCCTGCTAATCTTCCCTTTGCTGAAGACTTTCCTCGAGAGCACTTGCAGGAACAGCCTGGCTAAGACCATTCCAATTATCTACTCAGTCACTGACCCCTTCTGCTTCCAGATCTGCACCAGACACTGAGCACAGCTGAGACAAGGAACTAGGAATGTGCCTGCTCTGAAGGCGCCTGGAGAAACAGGAGTAGCACAGAGGTCTTAGGCCTGAAAAGACAACACTTTTTTGACCAATTTCAAATTCCAAGCACCATAAATAAATACATACATACATACATACATATGTACACACACACTGCCATCCTGATGAACTACAGAACGTATAGGCTTTCCCACTGATACCTGTCAGCATTAAAAACATGGAAGTCATTTCTACAAAAGCACTTTGTACCTCTATCTTCTTGTTACTAGGCCTCTTCACACCGTTATCTGGAACATTAAGGGCACCTTACTATCAAAAATAATTTCTAGACAGAGAATAATCCTACAGGAGACAACGGAAGATAAGGCAAAAGGGAAAATAATCTGTTATTAAAGAGGTAAATAAAAGGACCGACCACAGGAATATGCACACTTTGCTGTTCAGCATGCTCTGGTTGCACATCGCTCCTTTGCTTTCTTGTATTTCTTCACTAAGAATGCCAACTTTAGGAGATCCAACCCAAGAAGGTAAAATAGCGGAAGCTCGCTTTTATCGATGGAAAAAGGCAGCGCCAGAATATCCTGTGCCATACTGGTGGGACAAAATAGGACTGTTAACTCCACTTAATCAGCTCTACCAGTGAGCAATTTCAGGGCAAGAACACCAGGAAGAAGGCGGTAAAATGTGATTATTCTTTTTTACCTTACACCCAGACATCTGGTTCAGCGCAGCTGAGAGACCACCAGCTTTCAGCAGCAATCACCACCGGGACCACGGGACAGGGCAGACAAAACTTCCTCAAAGAGCAATGAAAGATAAGCCTTATTTTCTTTTGTGTTGCTTCTCTAAAGTAATAAAGCCAGTAAGCAATATTCCATCTAAAAAATGGAGAAAGAATCTAAATCCTCCAACATTTATACCTCCAGATACAACACCAGGAATCAATTCACATTTGTTTCTCTTCAGCGTCTTCTCCCAGCTTTCCTTGTATTTTCTCCTTGACTTCATCGGAAATAGTATTTCATAACCTCAGCCAGAGGCGGCCCACTGGAAATGCTAAGCATGGCATCAGAGGCCATCAATACAGTATTTATATTATTACCAATATTTAAGCCAACCGTTAAAACACTGACCACAGGATCCAGCCCAATGAGCTTCACGCTCCGCAATTCAAGGACAGAAAATTCACCTCCAAGGAAGTCCGGGTAACCAACAAGGTGACTGGCAGGAACGGAAGAGACCATAATTGTTTCCATGTTAAAGATACTAAGACACTTTCAAGAATAGCAGTTAATGCTTTTCAGCCTATTAGAGGCAACGAACAACCGCTTTCTGAACCACCAACACTATAAATATTCAAACTCCCATTCTGAAAGATATTTCACACTGTCTTTAATTTTGGTATTTTTCATATGCACTGATGGTTTCTCTATTTCATATGTGCTCATCAAGTTTCTCATCCAAACTACGAAGGAAACACAAAGTTTTAAGAAAGACACCTGAAGAGAACACAACAAAAGGAGGAAACCATTCACACCCATATACGAGCCTCACTCATTAAGGCATATAAAAAATATGAATTGCAGTAGAGATGTTTCCTACCGATTGCTTTATAAAAGCATTTCGCTTAAATAATCTGAACACAGAAAAATAGCAGCAATCGGTCAAATATTATTGTACCTGCCACGGAAATCGTACGGGCATGAAGGGGAAAATCAAATAAACACCCAAAATATTTAAAAGTAAGTAAATAAAAAGGAAGCTCCCCATCATAAAATACAAATTAACCATCTCTCTTCTCACACTTCTTAATTAATAATAAATACTCAGTGTGACTTGTACTGCAAATAACGATTCACCTATCCAAAATACTTCCTTCATTAACGAGATCACTACAATTCAACCATGATTAGCAATTACAGCTGATGTAAGTAAAAATAAGACAATTGCATATTCACCAATAAAGCGAGGAACTCTGAGAAAAGCAATGCATTTACCCTATTCATTGTTATTTGGGAATTTTTCCTCAACTGTCAAGCTAGTCTATATTTTAATCTTAAAAATATTCCCCGCAGAGGAGGGTAAAAGATGTAGTTCAACTAGTCAGCTAAATTTCATTAGTGGTGTGATGTGAGCTTCAGGTTTTAAGTATTACACGCTGGAAATCTGCAAAGGGTCACCGATCTCTGAAAACCAAGTCGGCGATTCCAATGGCAAAAAAACCAGAACGTACGGAAATCTGGGTGTAAAGACAAATAATTCCAAATGACAAGCAGACCTCTGCTGTCTCACATGCAACCTACTCTGAAAGAAATGACCACAAATTTACAAATTAAAATCTTGAGGAAAGAGCAGCAAGAAGGCTTGTCTCCATTCCTCCAAGCTCTGGGAAGGCCGGGATAACGGCAGACACGCTTCTGGTGTTTGCATACACTCGCAGCACAGCGAGGAACAAACACAGCTTTGAGCCTGCTCTGCTTTGATCAGCACAGTAAGGTCACAAACGCTCATCAGATGACTTTTCAGTAACTTCAGTGAAATGGGGCACCATGAATGGAACCGCTTGTGGTGCAAGAAAGGATCATTCATCTACCCCAGGACCTCCACTCCGGACATACCACTCGATTCTTTCTCATTAAGTACAAGCGAACAACTAATGAGCAACAAGTTTCTCCAAGACTCTGAAATTACGTGTCCGAAAGATCTCTAACAACAAATCCCTCCCCAGCCAAACAGCAAAATTAACAGCAAGCCTGCCCTCACCCTGCAGAGTTCCCAGTCTGCTCAGGATGATGCTCCTTCAGTCACAAATATGTTCTTTTCACAGAGGACAAGTAAATAACAAATACTGGTAAGAGCTGAAATGTCAACACGCATGATTCATCGCTCCCTTCATTAGCGATGCCAGTTCAAGAGACAACACCACTCTCCCAGATTACTTCCCTGCCATTAGCTCACACAACGTCGCTCCTCGGCGGCACCAGGGCTGCGGCAGCGTGCAGAGACCTGCCCGTATAGGAATAGTAACATGAACTCACCGGGATCCTGATGTTCCTCAAGTATCTACATGCGCCTCTGCCAAATTGGCTCTTAAGAATTCCCACCTCAGGTTACTTCTTCAGTAAAGCTAAACAATCCTCATCTTTACAAAGCAACAGGACTGGTGGGAGAGGAAGGGGGAAAAAAAGCTACTCCAATTGTAAGTTCGAAAAAAAGCAACATTTTTAGTAAATAAGCCCTCCACTCAGAACAGGAAAAAACTTTACCAAAATTTTATAAAAACGACTGAGGAAGGAAAACTTAGACCAAAGTTTGCTTTAGGCAGAGTACACACAAACGCAACTATTACGTACATTTTATAAAAACCATGAATAAGTAATGACTCCTTCGAAATCAAACGATGACGCAACGCGACACAAACCCAACGCCGAGTCAAATAAGCACACGGTACTTTTGATGTTTTATCATTACTAATTAATGTTCTCTTACAGAGTATTTTTCAAGATAGACTTTCTCACGCCACAGTATAAATTCTGTTATTTGATGAATTTTGGAAAGATAGGGAATAAATGCTACCCAGGAAGAAAGCCAGGCTGCTCAGGGAACTCAACAGATTATTCAAAGATTTCTCTTCCTGAGGAGCTGAAACACCACAGTCCCATTACCACAGCACCCAGAATATACAGCATTTTTATTCACAACCTAGTAAAGTAACTTCTGCTCTCTCATCAGAATCCCGCAGGCAATCCCAAGCTAAATTCCTCTCCAATGTGTCCAGCATCCTGGTTAAACTAGATCCTTTCACCACAGGCTGCTGAAGTAGAAACTTGAGGAACCCTGAGATGGGACAGCTTCACAGGGGACAATTCCAAGGCTGGGCTCTAAATTCCCAGTTTCTCCCTTTCTAACGCAAGTCCGCAAAACAAGCGCTATTTCCTCTACGTAGAGTTTGTATTTAAAGAAATTACTTTTTAAATTAATGTAAAAGAAACAACTGCATTTTAGCCCCATACAATAACGGGCCTGGAACCGTTCTAAGTAACGTAATTAGAATTTGGTTTTTCCGAGCTCATAAAATCCAGCCGGCAAATAAACCGGAGACGAACGACCTAGTTCACCGGATCAAGTATTTGCAGGTGCAGCGAGCTCCAAACACTAATTTCTCTCCAGCGAGTGCAACAGGCACGTTCTCCACCTTCAAGTTAAAATGAAGGTGCCACTCTGGGCTGGGCTGGAGCTAATTTTCTTCGCAGTAGCTCACACAGCGCCATGTTTCGGTCGAAGACTTAAACTACAAGAGTCAAAAACAACCAACGGGCTCAGTTCTGTTACCACTGACGACCCAGGTAACCTCCCAAAGCCCTTACTGGTAATGTCACCGTGTCCTGTGTCACCACAGAGCTTCACACGTCCTATCGACGCTGCAAGAACTTCTCGAGGTCGGCACGTATTTATCACGTTGGAAACAAAGCACAAGACAACCTGAAATTACTGATCAGGCTGACTGCGAGGGTTGTAACCACCGATGACGTAACAAAGGCTGCAAGACTACGAGTATTCGTGTAGTACTAAACAGAAACCATTCACTCCCTGTACACCAAAACGTGCCATTTTAAGGCTTTGCGCAATACTCCAGACACAACTTCCCAACTGGCATCAACCACTCAGAGAGCTCGCAGCTGCCATAAAGGGTAGATCCAGCCACTCCATTTCCTTCTCCTGCATCCTCCTCCTGTCACTTGCATGTTCCATGGGTCAAGTTCAGTTTGTGGATCCAGCAAGAGATGAACTCCACAAAATAAATAGTTGTCATTCACACAACAGCTGCTCAAGAGTTCAACACAGCACAAGACAGAGGGTCCCCAACATTGCGGGTGGGAGAACAGGGATGAGAGGTTACCGATTCGGCACCACTTCTTAAAATCTGCCTGACCTCGTCGAGAAACGACACTCAAAGCCATCCGCTTGTCTGGATGTCAAAGGAAATTGTCTTGTCAAAGGATGTAACCATTGTGCTCTAAAGAAAATTCATCCTCGAAAGCTGAAAGAATCAATGCTTACAGATCCAAAAGACAAGAAATAAGGATTTTGTTTTTGAAAAAATTTAAAAGCAGAAAGTTTTTTTAATATTGCTAAACACGGGATTACAGGTGTTACCAGGCTCTCAGCTGATCTCACGTTTAATCGCCTCTACAAAAGGCAAACCTTGATAAAACATAAGGAAGGACATAATCCTTCTCTTTTTCTAATGAGAAAAACCATGCACAAATTTGGGAGGGTCAGAAGTCCATTTTTTTTGGTGTTTAATTACCAAGGGGTTGTTTTAGTTTTCTGGCTTCCTTTTTATCGTTTTTCTTTTGCTGTCTAACAAAAAAGTAAGACACAGTACTATGTTTTTTAACAAGCGTTCTGAAATGAAACAAAATACAAGATTATAAACTAATGAATAAATAGTGTAAATAACTTAAATGTGTCACAAGCAGGCCTGGCACTAAAGTGCTCTTCTGAAAATATACATAAACCCAAACCCGCAGAACTCAGAGTGCATAATGCTGTGCGTGATACACATTTGGGCCTTATACCGTTTGCATTTATGGTCATTAATATTAATAAGTGAGAATTTGCCAGCAGGAAGTTAGGGATGCTTGTCCGTAACGTATTAAAAAATTCACGCTGTAAAAATTCCCTGCACGTAACAGGTATGCTCACGGACTTCTCAACATCAACACATATATCACCGGTATTTCTAAAGGTTTAACTGAAAGTAAATCTAGCATACGCAACCCGAAATTTAAAACAACCCAGAAGCTCACACAGGATCACGGGAAAAGCAATGGAAAAGACAGAAAGATGAGAACAAGAGAGGAATCGCTACAAGGCAATCAGTACTGATACGGAGTTTATTTTATAAAATTATACCAGTCATCCAGTTACCCTGAATATCTAACCAGTAATTCACACCGTAATTACAAGTCCACATTGCAGGCCAGTACGCTCCGGTATTCTACGGCCACGGCAGAGATCCAAACAGGATACGACCCTGCCACTCCAATGAAACTGGGGTACATTTGGAGTACGCAGTCTTTCACAATGCCCTTAGGACGAGTTACTACAAAAAAGAAGCACAACTCTAAGTAGTTTGTTTATTTTCTTAGAAGCCCCAGAGTCATAAAAGCCACAGACCTCAAACTGGCTAAGACAGCCTTTGCCTAAGCATTATCGCTCTCTTTCCACCGACGGTTTGTTCGCAGAGCCAAAAAATGAGATTTTGATTACGGCAAGTGGCAACGTATTGTATTTTCTTCGTTCAACCACAGGTCCATCACGCATTTTCCAGGTAAACATTGCCCTACACCAGTTGCCCATAACCTAAGGTGTCTTTCACCACGCAATAAAAAGCCTCATGTGACTGTAGCCAGCAAATCCTCTTCAAAACATTCCCACCAAAAGGCACCTATTACACCAGCTCCTTTTCCCTTTTTAATTCACGCCTTAGGAAAGGATGTTTCCAGGCGCAGGTTCGGAATTTAAGTTCTGAGGATTAAATAAGAAAAACAGACAACACCCAACCTTTAGCATTTTGCAGGAATCATTCCGCACTCCAGCCCGAGCAATGCTGCTGGCAGGGTCTCCTGGCCATGTCGTTGCTCTCCGCGGCACGTTCGCCGTATTTCTTCTCCTTCTCCTCCCAATCCAACGTTAATTTGCCTTCTCTCCTGTACCGTAGCTATGCTGCACTCCCCAGCAGTGCTAATTAGCCTCCATAATTTATTCACATTTTCCCGGTATTTCAATTTCGTTGCCCCGCTTTCACCTGTATAAAAGCCTAAAACCCCCACCGGCTCATCATTGTCTAAACCAGTTCACCAACGCTAGCTCCGGAACTTCCCAACACAAACGGGGATGAGAATCTGTCTTCTTCTTCCGAAACACCCATCTGAGCGCCGTCTGCCTCATCATCTCGCATTGCTTTTTTGCATTTTAGCCCCCAACAACCAACCCACGCCTGTAACGGAGAGATAGCGTGTGTCATTAGACTCCACACGCCTTACTCACCCCTCGGAGGGCGCAGAGGGAGGGGGTTTAACCCTCCCGGTCCCCGCAGCAGCGGGGGCGAGGGCGGTGTGCGTTCGCCTCACGTGTGCGGTACCTGCGGCACCTCCCGCTAAACGCGGGGTGAGAAAAACGGCCTCCCTGCAGCCTCCCCCGGGCCCGAGGGGATGGATCGGCATTCCGCAGGGCGGAATAAACACCGATCACTTACCCCGGCACCCCCCCTTTCTTTTTAAACAAAACAGTCAATTTCTTTTTAAACAAAATAGCCGATTTCTCATCGAAGAGACACAATTTTGCGAAACTCGCTGCTCGCGCCGACCCCGCCTTTCCCGGCGCTCGCCGCCGCCGCCGCCGCATCCCAGTTGAATTAGCGAGGCACCGACAGCGCCGGCTCCCCCTGCCCGGCAATCGCGGGGAGGAACCCCCCACCCCAGGCCTACCGTTGAGGTCCCCTCGGCCCCGTCCCCCGCCCGCGGGAAGGGCGTGGCGGG
>VZTH01013431.1:99757-110182 GCA_013397815.1 Aleadryas rufinucha
GGTCGGGAGCCGCCGGGGAGGGGGGGAACTCGGCGGCGGTGGCTGTCGCTGAGAAGCGGCACGCGCCCCAGCCCTGTGCGCTCGCAGCCCAGAAAGCCGATCGTACCCTGGGGTTGCCTCCCCACCCCTGCGGGCAGCAGGTCCAGGGCCCCTCTGCCCCGCTCAGGCGAGACCCCACCTGCAGAGCTGCCTCCAGCCCTGGGGTCCCAGCGCTGGAAGGACACGGACTTGTTGGAGGGAGTCCAGAGGAGGCACCGAGATGGTTAGAGGGATGGAGCAGCTCTGCTGTGAGGAAAGGCTAAGAGAACTGGGACCGTTCAGCCTGGAGAAGAAACCAGGGGTGACCTAACTGCCCCTTTCACTACCTGAAGGGACCCTACAAGAAAGAGGGACAGAGACTATTTACAAGGGCCTGGAGTGACAGGACAAGGGGAATGGCTTCAACCTGGATGGTCTTCGAGGTCCCGTCCGACCCGAACCATTGTATGATTCCGTGAGCTGCAGGGAGGGTCGCCCACAAGGGAGGGAGCGGGAGGGAGCACTTTCCAGGACAGCTCCACGGGCCAGAAACAGCCCTCGGGCAGCTCCGGGCTCTGTGAGCGCCTGCGCAGGCCCAAGGCACCAAAGCCATCTCTGAGGGGTGAACCTGTTCCTGCAGGTACCGCTCGGTCAGGGCTGCCAGAGGGATGTTCGGGCGCTGACACCTCGTGAGGCGACGGAACACAACGGCCCTGGCGCCTGCGTGCTCCTCCGGGTACCTCTGCACGTGTGGGCACGGGTCTGCCGTGATAACACCCTCACTGACTTCCCCTGCTTCTTTTTAACGAATGGGACTTCTGGGAATACTACCTGGAAATCAACATGTTTTACTCATCATCACGTACAATTGAAGACCAGAGGCAGAAGGAACGCACAGGAAATGCCGTATTACCTGTCAAAGCTAATAAAAACATTTTTTAAAATTACCTAAATAGTGTAAGGTACGCACTATTTGCGTAATCCAAATCAGCATCCAAATCAGCAAACCAGTCAGCATCTTGGCATTGCTTAGTCGTCCGCGTGAGTGAAATGTAACTCTGACAGAAATTTGGGGTTCTCATCAAACTAAAAAAAGTTATTTTTGCACAGTAAAAGTATACGGTAAACAGAATATTGGGTTTTCACTGGGTATTTCCCTTTAAGAAAACTAATATTTATGTCTCAGTCAACAAAATAATCTTTTTAGTCCAGTACAAAATGTTCCCTTTAATTAAATTATCTCCACTCCCTTGGGACGGACGCCTCGTTAAACCTGGGTGCAGATCGCTTGCCTCCATCTCACCCTGGAATGGTTAAGAGCTTTACATCACATCTGCCCACGGTGCCAAATTAATCACCAAATAAATTAAGCAACGGGGTAATCTTCAGTTGTGAGTCAAGAAAATGACTTGTACAAGAAATAAACTGCAGTAGAAAGAATCCTATCTAGGAAGTGTTAATAAAACCAGGAGAGAGCTCTGGTTTAGGTTTTATGCATATTTGTGGCAGAACTGATGCACAAGATGGCAAGTTTCTGGAATGAAGCTGGGATCAGAGCGAATGCAGACATGCCATCCCCGTCATCTGTCAGTGCAGTCGCCGGGTTTTGCCTTCACGGGAGAGCGGCATTGCAGGAAACGGTGCAACAAGCGCTTAAACGACAAATTACAGTAGGGAAACCTGCCAGGAATGTTTTCCTCTAAATCCATACCCTGCTGCCTCCCTCGTTACTTCCTGCATAAGTGCTTTCCAGAATTGCTCATCTTCTGCTGCCCTTTAGTCCCTTTTAACCGCACGTACTGAGGGGAACACAAAGCCAGAATAATTCCCATTTTTCCTTCAGCAACTTATTAGCATAGCAAATCACCGACTGTGCACAGTTACAGTTCCAAGGAGGAATAATAGTTCCACCTACAAGAAAATATTCTCAGAACTGATGTCAACTGCTTACATCTGTAGCCATATCATTCCTAAGAAAACAGACTTCACGGCACGGGTATGTGAAAGAGAAAGGAGGATCTGATGCTTCCAGTACAGAGCTGAGAATCCAAGAATCACTGAGAATGAAAAAGACCTCCAAGACTGAGTCCAGCCTGTGACCGATCACCGCCTGTCAACCAGACCAGAGCACTGAGCGCTACATCCAGTCGTCCTTTGGACACCTCCAGAGCTGGGGACTCCACCACCTCCCTGGGCAGCTCCTTCCAATGAAGAAGCTCCTTCCTTCTTCCCATGAAGAAATTCCACCTTTTCCATGAAGAAATTCCTCCTAATGTCCAACCTGAAAGATATCAAAGGGAATTAAATAACAGCAAAAGACCAGCTTCCACATGGCAACAGAGGAGTCAGCGGCTAAATATTTAGTTATTTGTGTCCAGTCTAAACCCTGTGTTAGTCCTGGGCGAGAATTCCAGCGAAGCTGTGCCGTGCCCATTTCCTGCGCGGCCCTGTCTGGCCGTGGCCAGTACACACGGGCAGGCGTGTACGAAGGTCGCCCCAAGTGTCCCCGGACAACGTTCGGAGCTTTAGGAGCTCCCGAGGCACACAGGATCCCCAGGTATTGACGCTGCACACGCTGGCTCCACGTACCAGCGTAAGCTGGGGACCTCAGAGGGAGGACCCGAGGAGGCATAAAGGAGCTTTGTCGAGTCACCCCTTGGGTTTGAAGTTCCTGAGGCGGAGGACTGAGAAGAAAGCTTCCGTATTCTCCGCTGCTGACAGCCTCCCTTGCATTTACGAAGGAGCCGGATCCCCCGGGAACGCAGGAAGTTTTCTCTGGGACACACAGCATGCTGAGCCCCTGGATCTGGCTTTTCACACTCCCTGAGAAATGTAGCACCAACCTGACCAGCCCTGCACAAGCACGGCTACAGGTATTTCGGGAATATCAGCACCAGTCACCTACAGCATTTAAAGCCTTCTATATTCACTAAGGCGTGAGGGGGAGTTGCGGGATCGCCATGCCAACTTTGGACCAGAGATCCAGTCCAAGTTCCCTTTTGGTCACATCCACACCTTGTTACATCTTAGCATTATAACCACTCCTTCAAACAGCTCTTTGTTCGGTCTGGGAGCCAAAAACTTCCCACAAAACCTCAGTCAACTCTCTGTGTTTGTACTGGAAGCTGCCGTGAAGTTTGCACAACAGCAAAGACAAAATTTGGCTGTAGTAAACAAGATGCTTTCTCTTAAATAGCCAGATTCCCTCCAGGAAGCTATAAAACCACTCGGTCTCTTAAATCATCTGTACCACCAGATCTTCTCCTAGATGAGCTCTGTTAAGTGTGACCGTATAAAGAATAAATACTGCTTACAATATTTGTTATCTAAAAAATATTTGCCTGTGGAGAAAATATCCCAGTGCAATCCTGTAAAAGTGAGATACTAATTTTCTTCCCACTTCAGCAGTCTGAAGGAACATGGGGCCTCCCATCCCCTCAGTAACTAATGAAAGGCAGAACTATTTGCGTAGCCTGGGAACTTCACAAATTGATTTGATTTTTTTTTTTTTTTTAAATCAGAAGGAAAGGGCTATTTCAGTTTTGCTGGCTATTTCATTTTCATTTTTGCAATTTTTGGCAGGAGGACCATGAGCTGGGGACAACCGACTGTAGTTTGTCTAAGACTAAATAAATATGTGCTTTATGACCCTTCTCCCACCACCGACATTGCATTTTAATGCCAGCATTACCCTTCATCTGAGCAACGGCTGACACCGGGGCTTGCTAACAGCTCCAGAGAAGAAAAAAGAGCGATAGGATGAGTAAGAACGGCTTTATTTTCTCGTATACACCTGTTTTGGGGGAAGATGACCTGGCAACATGAAAGGAAATGCATTTTGGAAATCTCAGAATTAATACCGGGTTCTGTTCTGAACCTGCTGGACTGGGTCAGACTTCTCCTGTCGTCCTCAGTGGGGGAAAGACCTGACCTTCAGCGGTCGGTTTAGATGAAGCTGATGATCTCAGTGAAGATCCAGCCAGCGCTCAGGCCACAAAGTTCTGAGATCCCTCAGCTCCCACTGACACGAGTGACAGCGACCGAACCCACCCTATTCTGCAGAGGTGAATCTCGGCAGGAGATGGGGAAGTGCCGCCTGTCCAAAATCAGCTCCGAGTCAAATTTCCATAAAAAGGGAAGAGGACGTCTCCATTCAGAGTTTAGACACGAGAGCTGCTGAATTTGGTGTGAGAATATTCCAAAAGCATTATCCCTGTCTCCAGAAGGATCTTCCAGCTCCGATGCACTACCCTAAGTGGGCTTTGTTATCGTGAACCACAGCAAAGCTCCAAATCATTTTTTCATGACACTCCCAAACTGTTTGCTCCACCCTGATTCACTTTAGGAAACTGATAAGACAGATGTGAAAACACACCACATAAAGCACTCTCGTGTTACAAACCTGTTGGCAGAATTTGCAACTTTTTTCCTCCCAAGGGAATAAAGATTGTTGTTTATCCCACTGTCCAGAAGGCCTATGGACCAAAACATAACCTTCTCCTAATACCCACAACTGGAATTGTTCAGTAGGCGCGGACCGATAGAACATTTTGGCTTGCGAATTGGCAAAGCAGCTGCCTCCAAAGCACACGTGGGATACGCGGAAGAATTTCTCTTACTATGAAAGGGATCGGGGTCCTTCCTTTCGTGAAAATGCTCATCGTTGTCACTGTGCCTCTTCAGCTTCTACTGCTACCACCACTGCACTTGTCACTGACAGCTCCCTGTCACCTGGCAGTAGCTGTGAAGGTCTGCAGAGCCCGGGAGCTCACCCCACCGCAGCACCGGGAACACTTAATGCCATTTTCTTTCCAGAATTGTGTATATTAAAGGTAAGAACACAAACAAACCGCAGCTTCCTAGGCCTGTTACGCTGTTCTGTTTGTACAGAACTTTTTCTTCCCTGAAAGAGGGTGATGTGGTACACCAAACCACTCTGTACGCAGCAGTCACAGCGACTGCCTGGCACTCTAGAAGGAGTTCAAGCCAGAATAATTCAGACCACCGCTGGAACCTCTCGGCTCCTGCCTAGAGCTTTGCCATGCCATTTTCTTATCACGAATATCTGTTGTGTAACAGCAGTTACTTTGCAGCTAATTTTTTTAAGGTAAATCATATTTGAACAGAATCAAAAATAAGCAGGAGCTAAAATATCTGCAGTGCTGGGGCTGTGCCAAACACCCACAGATTCTGTACCCTGTACTCGAGTCTTCTCAAGTAGCTCAGCACATCTTTATTCTAATCATTTACTCTCATTTTATGCCTAACAGAGAATCGTCCTGATTACTCAAGCAAAGCGCAGCAGGAAAAGCACGGAAAACATTTGGTCAGCTTCGGGTCTGGCGCCGCTGGCGGAGCTCGAGCCCCCGCAGCCCCTTACGGCGAAAGATTTCGGTGCACGCGCAGCGATCGCATAGCTCTTGACTCTTCCACTAAAAGTTTCCAGTAAGCCATCAGATCGCTCTAAGCAGAGAGGCAGCAAGAGCTGCTGGAGGTTATAGAGTGACTTGAGCATCTGAGAAAGGCCAGGGGCCATCTCTCCAAAGTTCTCAAACACACCTTTACAAGTGGCCATAAAAGCCCAGAGGCGATTTTCCTGGGACGGAGATTACGTGCACCAAGGCGAGGCGCCAGGTGAAGGCGACCCCACGTGACCTGCTCCTCACCACGTGCCCCCAGCTATGCTGACCACGCCAAACTGTCCCGCATCCACGCTGCCTCTTTTAATACAGGAAAAATCCATAACCTGACAAATGCTGATAGTACCATCCCAAATCTCCATATTTACATACCTGAGTGCTACTGTTATTGACCGAGCCCTTCTCCAGCGGCTGCCATCAAACCAGTCATTTATTCAGCCAACACTATTCAAACACAGATTGTTTATTCAGTTGCTGCTGACATTTCCTGTAGTTTGTTTCATCCGCCACGGGGACCCCGATAGGGGAGAGGGGGCATATTCATCCCCGGTGGGAGATCCCACTGCCTGTCACAGCTCCCCCAGCCATTCCCACTCGGTTATAAAACAAGAGGTAATTTTAGCAGCCTTCCTTTTGTTTTTTTCTCTGTTTAGACAACAAAAGTTAAACCTTCTGAGGAAGCTTCTGAGGCTGCGACACACCCCCCCCCCCCTTCATTAAAATAACGCTGGTTCGTTATCGTGAAGGTGATAAAAATCTATTCTCTCAAAACAACAAAGATCAACTTTCACAATCCATTTGCTAAATAGGTAGAATGCGAAATCGCTTCCCCTGACAATGAGCATTCTGGGGGGACAGTACATGCACGGCACAATGGAACAGGAAATTCGAAGGAAGAGCGCACAGGGCATTATTAAGTGTCACTATTTGTCGGTGCTGACATACGGGACTAACCACAGTCCCTTTAGGGTTGATGTTAAGTTTGTCGTTTTCACGAGGATTGAGTAATATTAAATATCACTGTGGGCAGGTATGATTGTTATTTAAAAGACAATTGATACAAGATACGAAGGGTCGTGTCTACAGTTGGTATAACAAGCCGGTACCGCCTCTTTCAGGACAGCAGAGCGATCCCAAATAAAATCGTAGAATCACCACGGGTTGCAAGGGACCTTAAAGATCATTTTGTTCCAACCCCCTGCCACGGGCAGGGACGCCTTCCAGTAGATCAGATCACTCGAATCATCTAGGGGCCTTCTTGCTGTATCCAAACAAATTCTCACATGCTGCTAAAAAATCCTCCAAACCCAATAAAAGCTCTGCAACCGAGAATAGTGTTTACATCCGCCTCAGGAAGCACGAGCACACATTAATCTCAGGCTTTGGGATACACGAATTCCACGGCCCAAGTTAAGGGCTTGCCCCTGAGTTCAGAACATCCATTAAATGGATCATCACCATCTTCATGGTTTCCTATACTTTACTAATGCACATCCTTCTCCACAAGCAGGTTGTTATCAAAACCCCTCTAAGTACTGGGGAGACGAAACAGAAGGAATGAGAATCGGAGCAGAAACCAGGAGAAACTTCCAAAGAGCATTTTAACACCTGCATTTTGGGAGGCTTGTCCTGGAACACGACACTGGATCAGCTGCAGACCTGGGAAGCAAAGGATGCAGCTCTTTCCACCCAGGCAGATGGTCTGCCTTTAATTATTCTTCAGCAGCACGTGTTGAATACAACTCTTTTTTTTTTTTTTTTTTTGGTAAATAAATGGACTGTTGTCTTTGCCTTCCTATGAATGTTCCCACACTGAACATTCATGCGAGAGAAAGCGTGGAGGAGGAGGTCCCCGCAAAACAGGGATCTTTCTGTAGTACTCCACAGCAATTATTTCACATCGAAAAGACCAAAGTTGACAAAATTGAGCATATGATCAAAATCCCGGGCAATATTAAAAACCGCTGCATTTCCTAGTTATGGGAGCATAGGAGTGAGTTGCTTGGTAACAGCTCCTGCCACGATCTGCTCAGAAATCAGCCATAAAAGCAACTCCCGTGCCATTGCAGCGTTGCTACAGCAACATGCGCAAGCGACGGATCCCGAGTTGGAGACGCACCTTAAGCAAAAATACGTTTCCTGTCATTTTAAACGCTTTCCAACCCATAAATGCGTGGCGTCTGCCATTCCGAGCAGCTCCCGGCAAGGCTGGCTCCCGGGGGCTTTGTTGGCATTCGCATCGGTTGAGAATTTGTACGTGCAGGAAAGCAATTAGCGAGGGGGGGAAAAACCAAACCACGACGCCTGCAGCCCCGGATTGCGGCACTTCATCAAACGCCGAGGTGCCGGCATAGCAGCCGTGTCGCCGCAGCCCCGCAGGGCATTCGGGAACAGAGGAGGGGTTTCTCCCCGTAGGTGCGAGCTGCGCCGGGGCTGCAGCGGGCACCATGTGCCAGTGGGGCTGTGGCTTGGAAAACCCTTCAGGGGCTCAGCAGAGATGCTGCAGGCCCACTCGTGCCACGCACAGGTGGAATCTCCTGCCCGCAAGGGACGTCTGCAGCAGACAGGTGTCCGCTGCCTCTCAGCCCACGGGTAGAGTCCTCGTGGGCTGGAGGTAAAGCCTGACATAACTGACCAAGCAGGGAGGACCTACTTTGCAGGGGGGCAAATAGCACCTTTGGATGACCGACCGTGAACTTGCTCTCCAGGACCCCCGAGCGACACAGGATAAACAGCTCAGATGGAGATACCCGTGCACGAGATACCCACTTCTGACCTGAGAACTCGTCCCGCTGCTCTCTCGGTGCCTCGCTGTGCGCAGCCGTAACCCAGTTATATAGAATCACGGAACGGTTTGAGTTGGAAGGACCTTAAAGCCCATCCCGTTCCACCCCCTGCCGTGGGCAGGGACACCTTCCGCTAGACCGGGCTGCTCCGAGCCCCGTCCTTGAACGCTTCCGGGGATCCGGGCGCAGCCACAGCTGCTCTGGGCGGCCTGTGCCAGGGCCTCGCCACCCTCACGGGGAAGGATTTCTTCCCAATATCCCATCTAAGCCTGCCCTCTGGCAGTCGAAAGCCATTCTCCCTTGTCCTGTCACCCCAGGCCCTTGTCCAAAGACCCTCTTCAGCTCTCTCGGAGCCCCCGTAGGCACTGGAGGGGGCTCTAAGGTCTCTCGAAGCCTTCTCTGCTCCAGGCTGAATACTCCCAGCTCTCTCAGTCTCTCTCCGTACCAGAGGTGTTCCAGCCCTCTGATCATAAAAACTAACTAAAGAGCTGCCGTGTCCTAAAAAAGCCGTCTGATGGGGGAAAGGTTTACCAAAACCATGTAGAAGAGTAAGTGTATTGACTCCCAGAAGTAAGTCTTTGCCCCGAAGTGAAGGAGTTGGGTCAGTTTGCAGCATGTCAGCCTCAACCCACAGTGCACTTCCTTGGCTCCGGCAGCTGCTCTCCACGACCTCTCCCCCGCACAGAGATCCTGCCACTAAACCAGACGCTTACTTTGACAGGGAGCTTCGCTTTTCAAAGTCAGTCAGTGCCAGCGTGTAACAATGTCAAGTCCGCGTTCATCTCACTGGCGGTGCCAGATCCTCGGGCAAGTACCGAGCGCAGATGATGAGCACAGACACAGAGCTCCTCTGTCTGCGCTGCGACACGCCAGCGACTGGCAGCCGAGTACGAAGGGGGTTAACAAAAGCTGAATTCTTTTTCTCTGAAAATGTCTAAAACGGCCTCACAAACCAAAATTATAAAATAATTACACTCCGCCTTGAGCTGAACACAAAAAGGTTATTCACTACAAAGCCCTAGCAACCATCTTAGCCTTAAAGGAAAAGAAAGCGGACTGCCAAAGCAGTAATGAAATGACACACAACTGCTAATTTCACGTCTGTTTTTCAGAGGTCTGTAATAATAACCAGTAATTCCTTACAAAGCATCCATTCTTGCTCCCTAATTCCCACCTAAGGATATTAAAAGACTTAACCGTTCCCTGGCTGTATCTTTTAGGAAGATAATGTCCACTTCATGCCTTAAGTAGAGATACGCTGGCGTTTTTTTTAAGGGAAAAAAATCAGATTCATAAGGCTCTATAAAGTGGTCAAGTGAGTCCAAAGGGCTAAGCAGGACCAGCCACGACACCCGGACAGCCAGATTTACCTATTCCGCGGCCCAGCGCGCGGCAGCTCGGTTTCGCGTAAAAATTTTGAAACCGCTACGTTTTCCAACAGCACCGGTGGACCCGGCCACGGGCACCCCTGTATCATACGGAGCACGTGCGACCGCTGCACGCCTCTGAGCAGCTGAGAACGCACCCTCCAGCGTTTTGCAGGCCAGTGAGCTGTTCTCCTTTTGCGCGTAAATATTTTGGCAATAGAATACAGGGATTTTCATATCTATGCGTGCGTCCGGGTGCCTCTCTGCGTGTATTTGCATACCTCAAAGAAAACTGTCTTTACTTGTGCCTGTGGCCACTCTGAGAAGTCCTTCCCTTGCTAACCTTCACAGGAGGCTATTACTTGACGAGCGCTTACGGGGTTCACGTCTACAAAGGAGACAGAGGAGTCCCATAACTTCATTCGAATAAAGAGAGAGGCCACGGGGCATTCCCCCGGGGTCTCTCAAAGTTTTGGAGGACGCGGCCTCCTATTTATCCTAATTTCCCGGCCGCATTTCCCTCTCTCTTTCCCCGTCGGCCGAGGTACTCGGGAGGTACAGACTTCCCGAATCGCTTATTACAAAACCCCTTTTCTAACGTGTACCCCCCTTCCCTAGTATTTTCCTTGCGTCTCCGTTCTTTTTCTCTAAATCCAGGGATGAACACAGTCTCGAGTGAGTAACAGTCTGTGNCCAGGGATGAACACAGTCTCGAGTGAGTAACAGTCTGTGTCAATTAGCGGATTCCTACGGAATTTATGGTTCCTCCCATTGCTTCTTTCACCTCCCGGTATCTGGCTTTATCTACCACCAGGCCCACAGTTCGTTTGTAAA
>VZTH01013437.1:0-24226 GCA_013397815.1 Aleadryas rufinucha
CGGGCCGAGGCCGTGTCCGCCCCGGGTGCGGCGTCGCGCGCGGCCGCGGCGGCGGCGGGGCCATGGCGGTGGTGGAGGCGGCGGAGGCGACGGTGCCATGCCGGGTGCAGTACCTGGAGGACGCGGATCCCTTCGCCTTCGGCAGCTTCCCGGAGCCCCGACGAGCCCCGGTTTACGCCGTGGAGGAGGCGCTGGCCCTGGGGGCGCAGCTGCCCGCGCTGCACCGCCTGGTCGGGGCCCCGCTGCCGGTGAGCAGGAACGGGGGGCGGCGGGGAAAGCACCGTGCGGGCACCGGGCGGGGACGGGGTGGGGACTGCCAGCCAGAGGGGACCGGGGGGCGAGGGATCTGACGGTGTGCCCCGGTGTGCTCCTGGTGTGAGTCACGGCGGGATTTGTGAGCCCCCGCGGGAGATGCCAGCCTCGGCCGGCCGGAATGAGTCGGCGGGGAGGAAGAGGATGTGTTTGCTCAGAGCAGGCAGGAACCCGGGCAGGGGGAAGCAGGATGACGGCAGGCGTCCATCCCCGTGTGGTCGGGGCTGAGCCGGGCAGCGTGTTCCTCACCGGCATCCCGCTTCCACGCGGGCAGCCAGGAGGGGAGCACAGCGGCTCTCCAAGCCTCGGACCTTGCAGTGTTCCCGCTTGCTGCGGAACCTGGAATTTGAGGAGGTGATGGTGGGGGCGGAGGGCCACCAGCCCCTGCAGCCCCTCACCGGCCCCTCATCTCACCGGTCCGGCAGCAGCTTTGTCACCAGAGAGCAGTACGGAAATTCATGCTGAGCAATTTCCTTCAGCTGGGAGGAAGGCAGGAGGCCGAATGTGAAGCGAGGCACCGTGTCTTGTTTGTGTGTCCTCAAGCCTGACTCGGCCTGGGAAGTGGAGGAGACAGGGGAGACAGGGGGTCCTCCCTGCGTTTCTCCTGTGAGCGTGATGCTCTCAGAGCATCCCTCTCAGGATGGGGACAGGCTTGTTTTCCTCCTGAGGAACGTGGGACCCAGAAGATCTTGGTAATAGCCGAGCATCTCCGTCTTGCAGCGCTAGAGGAGTGCAGGGAAGGGAGGCAGGAACCCAGGCTGGCTGGGGGATTGTGGAGTCAGAGCCGGAGCGGAGAGATGGGGCAGCAGGAGGGGGAAAATCAGCTCGGTGTGCCCGACACTGAGCTTGCTGGCCTGACAGGGGAGAGGGGATCACTTTGAGACCTTTCTCTGCACCAAAAAAAACCTCCCCTTTATCCCCCTTTTCATTTTTCTTGGAGCAAAGAAGCAGCATCTCATGTCGTCGCCGTCATGGGATTTTTAGGCGGTGACTAAAGGGAGTTTGTTTGGGAACAAACAGCTCGGAGACATGACGAATGGAGCAAACTCAAATTTCAGGCGTGTGCTGTGCTCCCTGGGCAGGAGCTGGCTGTAACGGGATCGCCAGCCCGCAGTGCTGCCATGGTGGCACGGGGCAGTGGGAGGGGGAGGGGAGACTGGACACTGCGTTCCCGAGGGCGGGAGCATTGCAGGGAGGTCCTGTGCCCAGCAGAAGTGTGTTGACCCTGGGATTTCAGGCTCTGTTCTCTGCCTAAGCCAAGCTCTAGATATTTTTTTCCTGTGGTTTCCCTATATCATCCCATGACCCTTGGTGAAATCACAGGTGAACAACCTGGATCCTGTTCTGGGTTTATAAACCAGATTTCTGGATTATATAGGTTATAAACCATGCTGCCTTTACCACACGGAGCTCTCTGAGGCAGCAAGGGCTGCAGAATGTCCCACCTGACAAGCTGGGATGCTGGCTGGGGTTTGCACGAGCAAACATGTTCATTGGGAGCCTCCTGCAGCGAGATTTACAGCCTGTGGAGTGAGGTCAGTCTCCCAAGCCACCCAGTTCTGTCCAAATTCAGAGCTGGCACCCTTGGAGCCATGCAGCCAGTTCCCCTGGCACGACAAGCCAAAGCCTCCCCTGGTGCCCTTTTGTGCCAGGTAGCACTCAGCTCCATTAGTCACCGCCCTAAAATTAGTAAATGAACAGTCGGATTTTTCCCAAGGAACTGGCTGCAAAAAGATTCAGCTGGGGATGCCTGGTGCCAGGTTTGTCCTGCTGGGCAGCATGCCTGGACCTGCAGAGCACTGGGAAGAGGATGCAGCAGCCAGGAGGGAGCTGGGCTGGGGGTACGCTCATCGTCGGAGGAGGATTGAGCCGCAGGCACCCAGGGGATGAGCTGCCATGGGAGAGCAGCTGAGTCCTACCCTTGCTGGGCCCAGCAAAGCAGCTCCCTGTGCTGGGAACAGCTTAGAGATGATGAGCAAGTGGTTTCTGGTGCAGGCATCGCTGCCTTGAATAGCCTGTCCTGGCCCATGACACCCTTGGTGCTTCCTCTCCTTGAACACGACCTGTCACTGATGACTTTTTCATGCTCTCCGGGAAGTGTGTTTGTGCTTGGAAATACCTTCCCGCTTTGTTTGCCGCTGCTGCATTGTTTGCCTCCAGGCTGATACTATCTTCTCCCGCTTTCCAGCATTTTTCTTGTACCCTTGGGTGATGCTTGGGCAGGGCGTGGGCGTTTTCTGAACCTCCGCAGGCAGGTTTTGACAGGGCAGGTTTTTTTTGCTGTCCTTTAAGTCCTCAAAGGCCCCTGTGCTCCCTGCCTCCCTTGAGCACTATCTCACCTCTGAATCTGGGGATTTGTCCAAACAATTGCAAAACCCATCAGGCTAGAGTTTTGCTTTCTCCTTCCTCCCCCCGGAAATCTGGGAAGAGCAAACAGCTCGCTGGCCTCAGTGCCATAAACTCGCTGAGAGCTCTTGTGCTCGATAGAAGTGCCGGTGGGGCAATCTCCGTGTGTGAAGTGCACAACTCCCATTCCACAGCCCTGTTGCCCTCTGTTTCCTAACAGGCTTGAGGAGGGCTTTGGTGAGGGTCTTTGCCCCACTTAACCTCTGGAAGGCACAAAAGCAGTGAGGAGGGGTCATCAGCGGCACTGCTTTCCCCTAATTTGCTGCTTGCTTAGAGCTGGGTGTTGGTGCTCAGCAGCCCCCAGCACTCCCCAGCTCCCACACTGTCCTTGCATGGATCCCAGGGAGGGAGCTGCAGCCAGGCATTCATGCCATGGCTTCTCCAGGACACCAGATGCTGCCTAGGACTGCGGTCCTCCTGCTGCCTCGGGTCTGTTGATGAGCAACAAGAGATCTGTTAATGAGCAATGAGCCCAGCTGGAGGAGCTTTGAGAGGGAAGCAAATTTGCACTTCTGGGCCGACTCTGGGTGACCTCCAGAGATCCCTCCTGGCTTGGGTTTTATTTCCCGGCCCCATAATAAGGCAGTGGCGGTGTTCTCATCCACCTGCTGCCATCCATCATGCAGGAGTGGACAGGGGACAGCACCTGAGTGCCCTGGCAGTGGACACCCCTCTTAGCCCTGCAACTAAATCGTAGTGAATGTGCTTGGCTGGGGTTGGGGTTGGGGTTGGGGTTGGTCCTGCAGCGTAGCTCTATAAACCATCGGCTCCTGTGTGTTTTGGGAGGATGAGCAGCCCTGATGCCAGGGCTTTCTGACCTGTCAGTGCCTTGTGTTTAGCTGCTACCTACTATTTTTAAATAATACCTTTTTTCTGTAATTTCCCCATAGCTTTTGTAGAAGAGCTGCAGCAATGTTGGGAAATTGTGGTTGCTGCAAAAAGAAAGTGTTACAAGGGGGTAAAAGTGTTTCCTCTGCTGGCAGATAAAGAGGATATCCGCTGTCTGGCCTTGGAGCATTCTCCCATGTGGGGGTGCCATGATAGGGGTGAGCAGGAAAATGTGATGCCATGGTGGGTGGTGTGAGTTCATCTGTGCATGGACAATGTCTCTATATTGGAGGTGGGGAGGTCTCCATCACACCCCATTGAATCCTGCAATGGTTTGGGTTTGAAGGGACCTTAAAGGGGTCATCTTGTTCCACCCTGCTGCCATGGGTAGGAACACTTTCCATTAGACCTGTTGTTCCAAGTCCCATCCAACCTGGCCTTGAACTCTTCCAGGGATGGGGCGTTCAACACAGACAGAGAAACCTTTTCCAGGTCATGGGTCCTTGTCCCCCATCAGGGCTGGCACCAGCATCGTGTCCTCAGCAAGACCCCAGAACCTTCCCGTGAATGGGTGAAGGGCGTCCATCCTGCTGCAGGATGGCTGGGACTCCCCGGAGCCACGGGCTGGATGTGTGAGCGTGGGACACTCTCCTCTCCCAGCTCTGCTTTGCCCTCAAGTCCCCAGTGCCCTCAAAGTCTGGCTCATTTTGTAATGGTTTACCAGGCAGGAGAGCAGTGGATCAGAGCCACCCCACACTGGGAGCTGTCAGTAACCTGTGACCCCCACTTGCTGCCCCCAGCAGCACAGCACTGAGATCCCAGCTTGATCCTACAGGGTATAAACCCCTTGTCCGAATAACCCCTGGCCCTGGGGCAGTCGGTGCTCCCTGATGTGGAAGTGCTGCCCAGGATTTTTGGCAGGGCAGCAGGAGCCTGGGACAGCCTGTCTCCATCCCCAGGGGATGGTGTCTGCCAGGGGGGCCACAGCCAAACCAGGGCCCAGTGCTTGGAGCATCCCTAGTGGGAAACATTGCCAAGCTCACACAGGAAATACGCGGGGTCAGGTCCCAGGGGCTTGGCCTCCCCCACCAGCTGGGACATGTCACCAGCCCCAAAGGAGCTGGGGATGTTAACTCTGGCTTGCTGGGGCTGTGGCAGCCCAGAGAAGGCAAGGCTTTTGTGCTGGAGGTGTTCTTGCTGTGTTTGAGTGCCTGGGTGGATGCAGGGATGCCTGAGGTGATGCCCAGGAGGCTGCAGAGATGCCTGTGGGGATGCAGGGGTGGCCAGGAAGATACAGAGATGTCTGGAGGATGCCCAGGAGTATACAGGATTGGCTGAGTGGATGCAGGGATGTCCAGGTAGACACAGGGATGCAGGGCAGCCTGTCCCAGTGGAGGAATTGAAGCGTTCCCCAGCGAGCAAACCCTGTGTGTGGTCAGCATTAGGGACTCATGCTGTAAGGGCAGAGCTGGCAGCCAGCAGCACCTGCCCAGTGCCAGCAGCACCTGCCCAGTGCCAGCAGCCTGTGTTTGCTGCACATTGCCATGGCTGCCTGGCGTGGCCAGTGACCACAGGAGGTGGAGTGGGACACATCAACATCCAACCCAACAACAGTGCCCTGCCAAGTTGCCTGTTATCCCGAGGCGTGGCCAGCATTAATTACTTCAGTGCATGTGGCATTTTACTTTGCCCTCTGGTATTAACGTCACACTCACAATGAATTCATATGTGTGAGCTCGTGCACAGTGCTGGGATGCAAGGAGATGGGAATGTGATGGGAAGGAACCCCAGTGAGATGCAGGAGCCATACCCAGTACTGCTGTGGGATCTCCAGGGCCACAGTGGGGAACGGCATTGATGAGAAAGGCAGAGAAACTGTGACTGTTCCCATCTGAGCTCCTCACCCACAGGACTGTGCTTGGAGCTTTTGCAATTTGGGGCTGAAACTGAGGTGGGGTTTTAGGTGGCTGATGAGTCCCCACTTCTCTCCCCTATTGCTGCTTCCACTGCTTGCTCTTGTTTGCACCACGAGCAGCTTTAATCATGGGGTTTTATCCCCAGTCCTCAGCTCCTGCCATGCAGATCTGTTCCTCGGAGGTGGGGTGAGCAGGGAGAGGGTGGGGCAGGGGAGTTGCAAATGCTTTAGGAGCAGATCCAGATGTGCAGGGGAGGCAGGGTGCTGACACTGCCCTCCCTCTGCTTCTACTCATGCCTCAAGGGTGAATTGCCGTGTCCCAGAAGACCTGTCTGGGTGCTCTGGGGTGCTGCTGGCTCCAGGGTGCCTCAGGAACTTTGTGGGGGCCATGCCCACTGGCTGTGCACCATGAGTGCTGTGCATGGACTTTCTGGGTAGGTGCCCTCGCCCCAGCCTTGTCTCAGGGCTGTGCTTATCCCCATCCCAATGGAAGATGCCACGTGGTTGTGGGCTGAGTCAGAGGGTATGTCAGCCAGGGGACATCCCAGGGATTTGCCCTGGTTTGGGGTGTCCTTGGCTGGGCTGGGCGCCTGACAGTTCCCCCAGACCCAGTCCCTGCAGGCGGGGGCAATTTGCCAGCCCTGGGAGGAGGCAGATCCTGCCCCAGTCACACCCCTGCTGACTAAGGGGAGCCTCAGGGAGCCGATCAGCCTCTCACCATGGTTCCCACCCAGGGATTGCCAAGGAGCTCGATGGCAGCAGGACCGCCCTCATTCAGCCTTTTCCAGCCTGGGGCTCCATGTTTCTCCACAATTAGCACCAGGCTGAGATGGAGGATGCTGGGGCATCTCCCTGCAGAGCCAGTGACTGGGGACAGGTGGGACATGCACCCCACTCCAGGGTGTGGCTGCCAGCTGAGTTTGGTGTGGGCGGGAGGGTGACCTGGGAATCCTCTGGGAGCCAGGAGGGCTGTGGTGGGCATGGGCACTCAGCCTGGCTGTCTGCATCCCCAGCTGGAGGACTGCACGCTGCAGGTCTCGCCCTCTGGACACTACCTGGACCTTGACTTGTCCCTGCTGGAACAGAAGGATGATCTGGAGGGTTTCTATGAGGAGGTCAGGTGAGGCACATGGGGTACCTGAGCCCTGTGGGGACAGGACACAGGGACCCCACATGTGTGTGAACACCATGGGCAAGGAGCCAGGGGCTGTGGTGATCGCACTGCAGGCACTCACACCGTCTTTTCTTCCACCTTAGGAAGGGGAGACGGCCAACCCTGATCCTGCGCACGCAGCTCTCCGTCCGAGTCCACGCCATCATCGGTGAGTCGGGGCTGCTCCCTCCTCCAGGCTGCTCCAGCAGCTCCACTGCCCTGGGTGGTGGAGGTTTGGCCTCTGCAGTGAGTTTTGGCCAGGCTTTTTGTGATGGAGAGGGCTGCTTCCAGCCCATAACCCCTCCCAGAGATCAGGGGACATGGTCCTTGTGGATACCCGCTGGGTTAATCCCCTCCATCCTCGGAGATCAGGACTTTTGCCTCTTGGGCTGGGAGCCCACCGCCCACTGCAGTTATTCTGGGTCATTCAGGCAAGCTCTAAATATAGCTGTGAAGACATAAACAAAGAGCTCTTGCACAGCAGAAAGTGCTGCCATGGTTCAGGCAGCCTGCTCTGAGGTCCTGCAAAATATTCAAGAGTCTCAAGACTTTTTTTTGTCTTTGGCAGGGGGAAAACAAGCACTGAACAGAGTGATGCCAGATGGGCATCAGCTGTCTGTGCAGGGCTGCAGCTGAGCCATGCGGGAAGGGGCAGGAAGCCCAGGGTCAGGGTCATGCTCATGCTCTTCGTCAGCAGTTCCCAGGCTCTGTCTGAGCCCTGAGCTCTTCTGCTTTTCCTCCCGGCTGCCCTGCCTTCCCCTCATCTCTCTGACAAGCTGATAAGCAAGTGGAGGAGGCTGCTGGGACACTGTGTTTTGCAGGGCATATCTGGAGGACTACTTGGACATCTTGTTTTTGGCTTGTTACAGCTCTAAGCCTGACCCCAATAAGTTGGGATGCGTGGCTAACTCAATTTTTGCATGTGGGAAGTGCTGGCTCCCAATGGCTTTGGTGTCTTCATGGGGCCTTCCAGCTTCCCAATGCCCCGGCTGCTCCACGCTGGCTCCTGCCTGCAGGCATCACCCCCATAAGCACATAGTCTCCAGCCCAGTGACGGTCCTGTCCCCATGCAACCCGTGTCATGTTACCGTCCTTCCCATCCCCATCCTGTGGTTTTTCCCAAGCCCCGGGGCTGCTGGGAACTCTGGGACCATGGCATGGCTGTGCCCAGAGAGAGACAGCTAAAAGTAGTTCAGCCTCCTGCCTGTCTTCCTGTTTAGGTTCTGCACAGGAAACCAAAAGGGATATTTGTCATTGCTGGTCAGAAAAAAAAAAGGGCAAAAAAAGGAAATAGGAAAGTGGCAGGGCTGAAATATGTAGTTGTGGAACTACAGCAGCTTCCAGCCAGTGTGTCCCACAGCCGGGGCAGTGCCAGGGTGATGGCACAGGGGTTGATCAGGATGTGGGGCTTTCCCAGGAAGCAGTGCTGGTTCAGCAGTGAGCCCCTCCCACCACATGTCTCCTTTCCTCCCAGAGAAGCTGTACAACTCGCAGGGGCCGGAGCTGCGGAGATCCCTCTTCTCCCTGAAGCAGCTCTTCCAGGTGAGGTGATGCTGGTGCACTGGGGGGATGGGGGCTCCCCCAGGGCTGGCTGCCCACCCCACACTGCAGTGACACTTGGCCTTCTCCCCGCAGGAGGACAAGGACCTGGTGCCGGAGTTCGTGAACCTGGAGGGGTTGACGTGCCTGATCAAAGTGGGGGCAGAAGCTGACCAGAACTACCAGAATTACATCCTCCGGGGTTGGTATTTGGCCACAGGGCACCTCTGGAGCAGCTAGCCTAAAGAAGCTGTGGATGCCCCATCCCTGGAAGTGTTCAAAGCCAGGTTGGATGGGTCTTTGATGCAACCTGGTGTAGTGGAGGGTGTCCCTGCCTGTGGCAGGGGAGCTGGAATGAGATGGTCTTTAAGGTCCCTTCCAACCCAAACCATTCCAGGATTCTATGCTTATCCCCAGGGAAGAAGGCTGGCACTCAGGGTGGGCAAGCCAGCACATCTGCCAGGGCTACTCTGCCTTCCCAGCTGCCAGACATTGCCCTTGCTGCAGTGATGCTTGCAGGGATGGGAATTCCCAACCCCTGCTTGCTGCACCATCAGCCTGCCCACTCTCTGCCTTGCAGCCTTGAGCCAGATCATGCTCTTCATGGATGGGATGCAAGGTGTCATCAACCACAACGAGACCGTCCAGTGGCTGTACACGCTGTCAGGAAGCCCAGTGAGTGCCTGTTGTTCTTGGGGGGTTGCCTGTGCCCACCACTGTGCCCCTTTCCCTGCTTGTGGCTGTTCCCTTGCACCATCCCTCAGAGGATGTACTTCACTCTCTGCCTCTGGGCTTGGTACCCTGGTACCTTTGCTTGTGTTGGGTCCTGCTCCCACCCATCTGGAAGTCACCCAGGATCTGCAGGGCTCCCCGTCCTGATGTGACCACATTCCCAGGCACAGAGCTTGAGTAAGACGCTCCTGCTCCAGGTCCCTTCCCAGTGCCTCTTGGCCATCAGCCTCACAGCTGCAGGTCCCTGGCCCCACGGCAAAGCTCCCAGTCCTGGGGCACGGGCACAGCCACCCCACAGTGCCCCAGCAGCACGCTGGCAGGCTCCTGCCACTGCTGCTGTCCCAGCTGCCATCCCTTGTCCCAGTTTCGCCTGGTGGTGAAGACGGCACTGAAGCTGCTCCTGGTGTTTGTGGAGTACACAGAGCCCAACGCCTTGCTGCTCATCCGCGCCGTCAATGCCGTGGACCAGGCGAGAGGTGAGTGCAGCTCCAGCCTCCTGCGAGGTCCCTGCTGGGGGACAGTGTCCCCTCCTGTCCTGCATGTCACCTGTTCGTGCCTCTTTTCCCAGGCGCCTGTCCGTGGTCCAACCTAATGGCCATCCTGGGGCAGCGCAACGGGGCTGACACGGAGCTGCTGGTGTTCACCATGACACTGATCAACAAGGTCTGTGGGGGTGTCCCCGTGGTGCCACACCGGTGGGGCTCAGTGTGGGTCACCCCAGTGCCAGCAGCATCCCTCTGATTCTGCCCAGACGCTGGCAGCCCTCCCAGATCAGGACACCTTCTACGACGTGACTGACTGCCTGGAGCAGCAGGGCATGGAGCAGGTGGTGCAGCAGTACCTGGGCAGCAAGGGCACCGACCTCGACTTGAAGCAGCAGTTCACACTCTACGAGGTGAGTGGGACTCCAGCAGGATCTGGCCATGTGCCACCTGCCTCCAGCAGGGAGGGTGGGTGCATGGGGTGGCAGGGATGCTGCTGTGCTCAGTGCCATGCCCCTGGTCCCTCCACAGAGTGCTCTCAAGCTGGAGGATGATGTGGAAGAGCCACCCCCAGGGGGACGCAAAGAGCGGAGGAGGACAGACGAGGGCCGGCGTGGGTGGCGATCCCAGGGTGGCTCCCAGGATGCCAGTGCCGATGCCCAGTCACTGCCAGGGTCTCCTGGCACTCCAAAGGAGCCCCCAGCTGAGGACACCCTGCCTGTCCCCACACCGAGCACCCCAGCAGAGTAAGTGCAGCTGGAGGTGGTCTGTGGTGGGGATGTTCCCGGGATGGTGAAGACACCGAGATGCTGCATAAGCAGCACTTGGATCCATTGCTGGTGCCAGGGTGGAGAGCACCCCTGTGGGACCTGCTCTCAGTCCCTGTCACCTTCTTCCAGACCCTGTCCCACCAGCATCTACAACAGCACATCCAGCGTGCAGCTGGCCCTGGCCTCCCCCCCCGCCGAGAAGGAGCAGCCCCCAGGCCCAGGAGAGCGCAGCGTCTACAAGTAAGGAGCCAGGAGGGGCTGGGTGCAGGGGGGTCCCCCAGGGCAGCAGGATGGGCTCCCAGGAGCATGAGGTGTGTCCATCCCAGGGCACACTCTGCCTTTCCCCAGGGGGAAACAGTCTGGGAGGGCACTGGAGCTGGAGAGACGTATGAGGGGGCAGCAGGTATTAAAGGGTCCAGCCAGGGGCTCCAAGGCATCCTTCGGGCATGCACAGTTCTGCTCCAGCTCCTCCTCATTCTCCTCTCTGCCCACGCTTGCCCTCTCCTCTGCCCACTCTTTCTGTCTTTCCTTTTGCAGGCTGCACCAAACTGCCCCTGTCTGGTAAGTGCCTGGGCTCTGCACGTGCTTGCTCCCTCCCAGCATGATCATAGAATCATAGCATCCTGGAATAGTTTGGGTTGAAAGGGACCTTAAAAATCTTCTAGTTCCAATGCTTCCACTAGACCAGGTTGCTCAAAGCCCCATCCAGCCTGGTCTTACAGGGATGGGGCATCCACAGCTTCTCTGGGCAACCCATGCCAGCATCTCACCACCCTCACAGGGAAGAATTTCTTCCTAATATCCAATTTAAACCTACTTTCTTTCAGCTTAATGTGCTATTAATTTTCCCTTGCCCTATCCTATGATGCTCTGGGGGGAGCAGGCACTTGCACCCACCTTGCTTCCCCCATCCCTTGCCTCTCCCCTTCAAGTCCTACCTGCGGGACCCCAACCCATTCCCCCATCACCCCAAAGGATATGGCACCCTCTGATTCCCGCTCTGGGGTGAGGTGTCCCTGCTGGGGGTGGCACAGCCCACTCCAGGTGTCCTGGCCTGGTGCAGGAGACGATGTCCCATCTCTCTAGCACCTGATGCCACATGGTGCCTGGGCAGGAGGGGACTCGCCAGGGCTCTCCTGGCTCCCTGTGAACCCTGGGGCCATGGGGCAAGGGCTCCATGCTGGAGGGCTGCCAGGTGGGTGTGTGCAGGACACACGAGCCCCGGGGGGCTGCCAGCAGTGGGGGCTAACCCCTGTTTTCCCTCAGGCGGGAGGATGCCCCCTCCTTGCATGGGGACAAGCCTATTTTGAAGAAGTTTGAGTAAGTAGAGGCATGCGTGTGTCTCCAGGCATGCGCTTCCTTGGATTAGCGCCCAGCTGGAGGTATCTGGGCTCCAGCCACATGGGGCATGAGGACCAGGAGCATGCCCTCAAGTCCCTGCCTTGGTGCCCTCCTGGGTTTTGCAGCTTTTGGATGAAGGTTGCAGTGACCACCGGGTCTTTTGGGACCAACTGGTGACAGCAGCACCCTGATGGCACAAGCCTTCGGCTCCCATGGGGCTGCAGTGACCCTGTCCCTGAGCCGTGGGGCCATCACCTCTCTCTGCAGGGCTCAGAGGAGGTTGAATCCTTGGTGTCCCCGATGTGGTGTGGCCAGTGCAGGGGGTTTCTGTGCTGTGGGACTGGCTGTGCAGTGTGGCATGGCGTGGTTTACTGGTTGTCCCTGTTGTCCCCATCCCTGCTTTGCTCCCAGCCAACGTCCACCCCATCTTGCAGAGCTCGCTTTTTGGAGAACCTGGCTGCAGCTCAGAAGGAGAAGATCTCTTCCATGGCCAAGGGACGGCTCGATGTCCTCAGCGATACTACACTGGAGCACCCTACTGTTCTTGCATGGGAAAGAGACCACGGCACCTCTGATTCTGGGATGGAGCCACCCAGCATAAGTAGGTGCTGCCAGGGTGTGTGTTCCCAGCTCATCCAGGTCCCTGGGGTGGGGATTAGTGGCCCCTCTGTCCCCATCCCATGCCTGTGATACATGGAGCTGGAGGAGCTGGTGGTACCACCTTGCTCAAAATGCCAGCATCTGAGCACACCCCACCGAGGAGCAGGACTCCAACTCCACGTGGAGCCCAGCACCACTTGCCCCTCCAAGCAGATTGTCCCAGCTTCTTCCTCTCTCCCTGCAGGGTCTCATTTGGCTCCATCTGACACCACCGACTCCTGCAGCACCATCTCCTCTGACACCAAGTTTATGCTGGACATGCTCTATGCCAAGGAGTCGGGAAGGGAGAAGGTGTTCCATGAAATACCTTTATCCCCCCGGATCCAGGGTGAGGCGGAGATGGACACCAAGGGAAGTAGCAGCCAGGAGCAGGAGAGTGCCCCACTCCATGGCAGGGCTCCAGATGGGCCAGTGGCCAGTGCCCATGCCAAGCTGGTACGTGCCATGTCCAGCATAGATGCTGAGACTCACACGCAGAAGCTGGAAAACACTGGGATGATGCCCATCAAAAAGGACACAGAGCTGACATGGGAGCGCCTGGAGGCCATCCCCATGCAGCTCAAGATCAAGGACCTGGACTTCACTGATTTGGGGGAAGAAGAAGATTTTGACATCCTGGACACGGGGCCAATGACCAACGGGTCCTTCCTCCATCCTGGCATTGAAGCAATGAGTGCTGGAACATTCATGGCTCCCCCTCCACCTCCTGCCATCCCTGGTTGCCCACCACCTCCACCTCCACCTCCTGCCGTCCCTGGTTGCCCACCACCTCCACCTCCACCTCCACTTCCACCTCCTACCATCCCTGGTTGCCCCCCACCTCCACCTCCACCCCCTGCCATCCCTGGTTGCCCACCACCTCCACCTCCACCTCCTGCAGTCCCCGGCTGCCCACCCCCACCAGGGCTGCCAGGCTCCTCAACAACAGATGGCCCCTCCCAGGCCAAGAAGAAGAGGACAGTGAAGCTGTTCTGGAAGGAGCTGAAGCAGCTGGATGGCACTGTAGGGCCCGGCAAGTTCGGCCAGGGGACACTCTGGGCATCCCTGCAGAATGTCGAGGTCAATGCTGCCAAACTGGAGCATCTCTTTGAGTCACGGTCAAAGGAAGCACCAACCTCAAAGGTACCGGTGGGCACCCATTGGCCGAGGGGACTTGAAGGGTGGGAGGAAGGCTGTGGGTTCCTGTGGGACCCTTGGCATGCACTGTCACCCCTACCCTGTGTCAAGGATGGGCAGCAGCAGCCCGGAGGCTCAGTGGGGATGATTATGGGCAGTGCACACGTTTGGTTTGGCTCACTGCATGGTCTGTGTTCATGATAAGTTCATGAAGGCGAGCCCTTTGCCTGGCTTTCCCCATCCGTCCTGTCCTCTTTGCAGAAAGCCATCGATGGGAAGAAGGTGGTGGTGGTGTTGGACCCCAAGAGGAGCAATGCCATCAACATTGGCCTCACCGTGCTGCCGCCCATCCATATAATCAAGACAGCCGTGCTCAACTTTGACGAGTTTGCGGTCAGTAAGGAAGGCATTGAGGTGAGCACAAGAGAAGCAAGCTCAGCTCCTCTGAGGTCCTCAGCAGGTCATTTCCCCAGGCTGGGAGACCTCCATGCCATGATGCCTGGGGTGACACGTCCCATGCATAGAGTCTGACATATCTGTCTTTCCCTGCTCTAGAAAATCCTAACCATGGTCCCAACTGAGGAGGAAAAACAGAAGATCCAGGAGGCCCAGTTGGCCAATCCTGACGTGCCTTTGGGCTCTGCAGAGCAGTTCCTGCTCTCCCTGTCTTCCATCAGTGACCTCACAGCCAGGCTCCAGCTCTGGGCCTTCAAGCTGGACTATGAGAGCCTGGAGCAGGTATGGAGCCATGTACCCCATCTCCCCTCTGCCCTCCCACCGCTGACACCCCAGCAGTGCTAAGCACTGAGCCGAGCATGTTTCTGGTGAGGACCAGTCATATCCAAACACGGGAGGTGCCATCCTGGCTGGGGATGGGCTGCAGGTCCCCAAGGCAAGCATGGGCTTGGATTGACCAGGAGGTGGTTGTTCTCATGAGTGAATGCTGAAGTTCCCAAGGGAGAGGGTGGCCAAGGGATCTCACCTGCTTCTCTCCTCATCCAGGAGATTGCAGAGCCGCTTTTTGATCTGAAGGTAGGCATGGAGCAGCTGGCCAGAAACCACACATTCAAGTGCATCTTGGCCACCCTGCTGGCCATGGGCAACTTCTTGAATGGTTCCCAGGTGAGGAGCAGGGTGAGGACCAGCCATCGTGCGTAGGCACCCAGGAGGGTCCGTGGGGAGCTGGGAGGTGCTGGTGGGGACCCAGTGGGTCTGCAGACTGGAGATCTGCTGGAGTAGGGAGGAGAGTCCCTGCTGAGTCCTTTGGGTTTCAGAGCAGAGGCTTTGAGCTGGGCTACCTGGAGAAGGTCTCGGAAGTGAAGGACACAGTGCACCGGCAGTCCCTGCTCTACCATCTCTGCCAGATGGTGGTAGAGAAGTTCCCAGAAACCACTGACCTCTACTCAGAAATTGCCTCCATCACCCGCTCTGCCAAGGTGAGGCAAGGCAGGTGACACCTGGGCAAGGAGAGGGTGTGGGTCCTGTGGCTGCCCAGCTACAGCAGCATGGCCAGGGACTGACATCTCACTCCTCCAGGTTGACTTTGAAGAGCTGGCCAACAGCCTGGTGCAGCTGGAGCGGAGGTGCAGGGCCTCCTGGCACAACCTGAAGGTGATTGCCAAGCATGAGACCAAGCTGGTGCTGAAAACTAAGCTGACAGAGTTCCTCAAGGACAGCACCCAGCGCATCATCGTCCTGAAGGTGGTGCACAGGCGTGTCCTCAACAGGTTGGTGGCTTGGGGACACAGCAGGAACCTCTCAGTCCTGTTGGTGGCCCGCTGTGACCGATGTTCCCACAGGTTTCACTCCTTCGTGCTGTACCTGGGGTACCCGGTGAGCGCAGCGCGGGACGTGAAGGTGACGTCCATCTGCAAACTGCTGCGGGAGTTCGCCCTGGAGTACCGCACGTGCTGGGAGCGCGTCCTGCAGCAGCAGAAGAAACGCGCCGCCCACCGCGAGCGCAGCAAGACCCGGGGGCGGCTCATCACCGAGGTACGGGGACGCTCGGCTGGGTGCCACCAGGAGGTGATGCTCCCCATGTCCCCAACACCAGCCTCTCCTCCCATTGCAGACTGAGAAATTCTCCGGCATTGCCGAGGCAGTTTTGCCGTCTGCCGTGGTGTCCAGCAGCCCCAAGGAGCAGATGGAAGCGGGTCACGAGAGCATGAAGATTGTGCTGACCTCCCCCACGGATATCCCTGCCCGCCGCAGCAGAGCCAGCCAGGGTAGGAGCAGGGTGGCAGAGGAACTCGAGGCATGCCCAGCTGGCAGGGAACAGCTGGTTCCAGCATCCTCATTGTCCCCATACAGGAACAGGGCACGGCACCCCAACCCAGGGCTCTCCAGCCCAGGAGGACGTTCCCAGCTCCCCCGATGATGCTTCAGATGAGATCATGGACCAGCTGGTGAAATCGGTGACTCACAATCCCAACCCCCGACCCTGCCTCAACAAAGAGCGCAGGAGGTCCCGTGGCAATCGGAAGTCCTGTAAGTCCCATCCCTGTGTCCCTGTGCCTTGTTCCACCTCTGTTCCCACGCTCTGTCCCTGTACTCTGTCCCATCTCCATGTCCCTGTCCCATCTCTGTGTCCCTGCCCAGATGCTTTTTCCCAGCTCTGTGTCCCTGTCCCCTTACCCTTTCTCTTTGTCTCTGTTGCCATGCCCTGTCCCATCTCTGTATCTCTCTGCCCAGTCCCCACACTCCTTCACATCTCCATCCCTGTCTTCTATTCCATCTCCATGTCTCTGTACTCTATCTATATGCCTTGTCCTATCTCCATGTCTCTGTGATGTGTCCCCATGCCTTGTCCTTTGTGTCCTTGTTCCTATGCCTTGTCTGGCTCCTTCCCCATGGGCCACCCATGACCTGCCATGCTGAGCCCACCAGGCAGAATGTAGCCTGAGACCAGTCTGTGCCACTGCACCCCATTACCCCTGCCCTGCCTGGGCAGGCCCCCAGTGCGTGGGGACTGTGGCACCCAGTGCTGCTCATGCTGCCAGTGCCACACTCTCCTCTTCCCGCAGTGCGGCGGACGCTGAAGAGCGGGCTCAGCGATGAGCTGGTGCAGGCGCTGGGCCTGGGGCGGGCACCTGACATGGAGGTTTGAGGGGGCCGAGAGGGCTCCTGCTGCTCCCCACTGCCAGCAGCCCCAGGGCAGGACGTGGTGGCAGCCCCTGCGGTTCCAGGATTAGCACACTACGCACCTTTGGCCTCGCCTCACTTCTCCCTGCTGGCCTCCAGCTCCTGGGGGTGCAGGCAGCAGGATGGGAGTGATGCCCCAGAGCTGCTCCATGGTGACTGGGATGGAGGATGCTCAGCACCTGTGCATGGAGGCTCAGGGTTCATCTTCTCAACAGTATTAGAGGGGTCAAGGGGCTGGACTCAGACCCCCTCTGTGAACTGGGTCTGGTCCACAGCTGCTGTGGCAATAAAATGATCTGATATGCTGCCAGCATCTCTTGTTCCTGTACCTGAGAGGCTAGAGTGCTGTGATACTCCCTCCCTGGCCAAGCCAGTATCCCTTCTCCTGCATCCCCAACCCTGCTGCCTGGGGCAAGCACCCAGCCAGCCCTGTGGCTTGCAGACACCATTGTCCCTCTGGGGACAGCACGATCCCCTCTGTACCAGGACAGCTGGAGGACTTTCCAAAAGGAGCAAGGATTGCTGCCAGGCTCAAGGCTGCACGCTCAAGGGCAGGAGCAGCGGCCCGAGCACAAGGCCACAGCACAGTAAAATCATCTCACACCTCACCTCTCCTCTACAACTCTCTCCTGGGGGTTTAGCCAGACCCAGACCTGTGTCAGAGGCAGGGTGGTTGTTCTCCTCTAGGAGCAGGGTCCAGGGGCCAGCAGCCACACGTCCCCCAGCTGCAAGCCTTGGAAATACCTGTGCTTGGCAAAGACAGGCTGCCTGTTCCTATAAATGCATCAAGGACAGCAGCTGCCTGTCTCCATGAGAGCCTGGGAGATGTTCCTGCCACCTCCTGTCCCAGTGTGGCTCATGCCATGCCAGACACAGATTAAACCCCACACTGGGTGCTGACTGCGATGCTCCTCACAGGTGGGTACCATTTCTGAGCATCCCCCTCTGCCAGCTGTGGTGCTTTGGGCACTGTCACCTGTGGTCGAGGCATTTGGGAATGGTGTCACGTCATCCATCACGACAGCTGCACCTCGGCGCTGCCCTGGCGCTGCCTCCAGCCCTGAATCCCGCACAGCAGGTCTCTGTGGCTTTCAAGGAATGAAGAAAAACTCCACCGGGCAGGGCAGCTTTTTCCTCCTGGCTATCTCTGCCCAGGGTTGTTCCTCTCCCACGAGGCTGGACATGCCAGCCTGTCCCAGCTTGCAGTGTGTCTGAGATGCCCCTGAGTGGCCCTGAGAGCAGCAAGATGCCACACTGAGAGCTGCAGGTGTCCCAGAAGTGCCCCAAGATGTGGTCTGACTTTCCTGCCTTCTGGGCGCTTGACTTGAGGCTGCAAAGATGGGACAAAAATGTTATTTTGCAACAATGAGACACAGGAGGAAGAAGAAAAGGTTGAGAAAGCAATTTCTTGACCCCCTGCACCTACTCCAGGTACCTAAAGTGACATTACACATGTGACAACCCCAGGATTGTTACTCCTGAGGGCTTGCTGGGGGAAACTGAGGCAGGGTGCAGGGGAATGCGTTTGGGTTTTTCCACCTTTTTTTTTTTCAGCCTTGGTGTTATTTCCAGGAATCCCAGCCTGGCCCTGCCCTTGAGCGGCACCTGAAGTGCTTGGCTTGGCCACAGCACAAGTGGTTTATGCCAAAAATACAACTGGCAGGGGTGACCCCTGGGAAGGAGAGGGGGTGGCAGGATCCTGGAGGCACCTGAGGCGGGTTTGTGGCAGTCAGACGAGGCTTGGTGGGGACCTGGGGCACGTGTGGCTTTAGCAGCATCAACAGTGATGGGGTTGGCGTGCTGCACCCCCAGTTGGCTTCTCGAGGTGGGATGAAGTGACCCTGCCAGCGCACCCTGTGGCACCCAGCACCCCCATTCCTTCCCCCATCTCCATCCCCGCCTCCATCCCTCCGTGGCTCCTGCCCACGCCAGCCCGGGACCACGAGCTGTGTCTTGCTGCCACGAGGGGGCACAGTGGCCACACGCACGGCAAGGCCACCCTAAAGGTCCTTCACGTCTCGAAAGGACGCCCGGTGTCCCGCCGCTCTTCAGGCACTCGCCGCTGGCCTTCAGTTTGTTGTTCTCCCCTGCCTGGCATCCGGCGGGGCTGCACCCTGCTCCCCCTACCCAGCCACACATCCTGCCTCTTTCATGTCTCCTGCTGAATGACAGCCGCGTCCTTGCTCCTGGCTGTTTGTCTGGCTGGCGGGGACAGGCTCCTGACCCCTGCGATCAGCTATGTCTCCAGGGCTCGTCCCTGGCCCCATCCTGCCCTGGCCCCCTTCCAGGCAGTGGGGAGGAGCAGGGGACAGCAGGAACGAGCCTGGCTCCGCTTTATGTTGCATTTTCCCTCTTCTGTATCTTCCACCCATACTGTGATAGAAGATGTCCCCTGCCTTCTCCATTCCACCTTTTCCATGGGACTGTCCCAGCACAGGGCCCTGTTTGCTGCCACACTCCGAGGTCAGCTCCAGCTTCATGCTACATGGGCATGTCCCCACTGCCACCCCCAAGCTCAGGGTGGCCCATGGTCCTGGCCTCGTGGTTGCCATGAAGCCCCACCACCTTGCGTGGGAAGCACAATTCCCATCAGTGACAGCACAGCCTCTCTTCTCTTCCCAGGTCAGAGCCATCTTGAGCACTTCTTGCAAGCACTGGTGCACCTTGGCCACCTTCCAGAAGCATTATGATCATCTACCCCTCCACAACTCCTCCTCCTGCCTCAGCTGGAGGACACCTACTCTACTTCCTGGCCTCAACCCTCTTAAGCAACTTCAGGCTGACAACATGCTTCATTCTGCAACCACCTTCCCCAGCAGGATGGAAGCGTGGGATGGGAACCAGGTCACAGCTGCTGTGACCTACTGCCCTCTTCCCTAGGAGCAGAGGGAGCAGGATGTCACCTGGAGTGTGGCCCAGTCGGCTTCCCCTGGCATCTGTCTTGTGGCCAAGGGGGAGACACATTTCCCCTGTCCCCATCACCCCAGTGCTGAGGTACAAACTCTGTGATGGGTATGAAGAGATGGGAGATGGGAGGTTGATGTTGGGCTGGCAAAGCAAGCCTGGCATGGGTACCACACATGGCCCAGAACACTAGGCATTAGTGGAGATAGAATCACTTTGGAGTATCACCAACATTTCATAGCCACACCGAAGGAGCAAGGTCCCTGCAGCCCAAAATCAGCTCAGGTTTGGGGAACTGTGGTGCAGAAAGCCTGGCTGCCAAAGGCTGTGCAGGCACAGTGACACAAGGTCCTCACCAGGGCAGAAGGTGAAACCTCCCAAAGCCATGAATGTGGCTGGAAACGGAGCTGTGTTTTGTAAATACCTGCGGATCGTGCACAACCTGAAAAAACAAGTCAGAGGCAGGAATGTACTGAAGACAAAGGGGTTTGGAAAGAGCCAGACCCAGGGTCAGTGCTTGGCTGGATGCTCCATGCTGTTAGCAAGGCTGTCCTGGGGAGCAGCCCTGGTACTCCCCAAAGGAGCTGCTCCAGCCAGAGCACCCCAGAAGCAAGGAGGCCCTGCCCAGCCACTGGGGAAAGGTTTGGGCTGTGCCCACCATCCAGCTGAGGTGTGTGGAAACCCCTTAGAGATGGAGGATCAAAGCCTGGGGCTCAGGCTGATTCCACCAATATGGCATCAGATGCACCAGACAATGGGCACCAATGGGCAGCTGTGATTTACAACTTCAAAATATAAGGAAAGACCAAAAAAAGTCCTTTGTCAATTAAGTTGGAAACAAAGAATGGAAAATGCTGGGGAAGAAGAGGAAGAAGATCCCAGAACAAGGAGATAAGGTGGCTCCATGGAGGCTGTGGCTCAGGTTGGCTGTGCCATGGGAAATGCCTCCAGGCTGGGATTTTTTAGACTGCTTCTCATGCTTTAGGTTTGGGAAAGGATCACAGGGACATTGCTGGGTGCAGGAAAGGCTTCCTGGTGCTGAGGCTGGCTCAGCTGAATCACAGCCACCTGCGGATCTGTGCTCCCTAGAGAAGAAAGCCACAATAACAGAGCTCCCGCTACAGTAACAAAGTTCAACCAGAACCAAGAGAACTGCACAAGTTCAGTAGTAGGACACAAATATTTGGTGCCAAGAGTAATCAATCACTGTCCTCTGCAAGACGCTTTGGGTCAAAATGAGAGTTAATTCCAGGTGGTGCAACAGCCTTTGTCACCCCTGAACTGTCTCCAGCCCCAGACACCAATGGGCTCCAGTGTCTCACATCTTCACCGTGAAGGATGAACCCACATCCATTCAAGGGCTCTTTGAGGACATTGTGCAGGAGACAAGGAGCCCCCTGGGCTTTAGTCCAGCATCCCCTTGCCTGTGGGTTTGACAGCCCATGGTGGGTACCCAGCCCTCAAGTGACATTGAGGCTTCAGCCCCATGATCCCCTCTCCTGAGACAACTGCTCCGAGGGAAGGACTGTACCTCATGGCATGTGTGAGGAAGCAAGAGTTGGCACAAATATCCATCAGCTCTGAACAGGCAAAAGTGCCCTGTTAGGTGCTCGCCTGGGTGGTGTTTCCTGAGGAGATAATAGCCCTGGAAGAAGGACTTGCTGTTTTGAAGAAGATTAAGTACCTGTGGCAGCAGCATGTGGATGAATCACAACCCTCATGGGCTTAGAGCCCCTGGAAATGGCTTATGGCACTTTGAAAACAATGTCATGAATCTTCTGCAGATCAGATTAGGGAGTGGAACAATTATCTCAAAACCTGTTAGTCATGGGAGGCTCCAGGAGCTGGAGGAACAGCCTAGGGCAAGGGGAGCACTAGGAAGATGTGGTGTGTATGTCCCCTCTCCCAGGGACCTGCTTGAGCAGCCCCAGGAAGGGTGTGGGAGGTGGCTGTGGTTGAACCAGCCCCGCTTCCCCTGTGAAAGGTGAGCTGTAATTAGCAAAACGGGTACGGAAGAGCTCAAGTAGGTCAAAAGGTAATGGGGCTATCACAGGCATTTCCCAACAGCACGGCGCTGCTGGGAGGCACTCTCGGGGTTGGGCAATGGGCAGATGAACAAGGCCAAGCACTGTCTTCAAGGGAATAGCCACCAAAGTCACCCTGACTGCACACCAGCCTTTTGGGGGAAAGCTGGGGAGTGGCCAGAGACAGCAAATGGTGCTGCTGGTCCAGCCCGACCACACTGGGCCTGTGGTAAGAAAACCCACAGAAAGCCCTGACTAGTGTGACACAGGTACACCACGGCTATCTACAAACCCATCTTGAGGTGTCCCACAAGAAGGGCATCCCAAGACCATGTGTGAGGAGATCTGGAAGGGATGGATGGATGGATGGATGGATGGATGGATGGATGGATGGATGGATGGATGGATGGACATCCAACCCAGCTCTTGAGGGGTTGTGGAAATTCATGTTGCAATTTGGGAATGGCCACATCTACCCTCTGTGAAACACCATCATGGGTACAGACTCTACATTCTGGCTGTCCCTGCAAAGCACCATATCCCTGACACCGCTGCCTTGCACACCCCAGCACCCCAGCTCAGCCAGCACAGTGAGGGATGGTCTGTCATGGAAAACAACCTTTCTCCAATAGGATTTTTCAAGCCCTGGCAAAGTGATGTGTGATGAAGTTTAACTGGGTCCCATTCAGAGCCCAAGTTCCCTGAGGCTCTACCTTGTGGCCACCTCTATTGTTTTCACCAGGTTCAGTAGCCCAGGGCCGCAAGCAAGCAGATTCCTGTGGGAGAGCCCGCGGCCATGCTGTTGGGAGCATTCCTCCTACTCCTCTACCTTGCCAGCATTCCCAACATTCCCTTGAGCACTTCGAACTCAGCTGGGTGACACCACCACACCCCAGCCAAACCACCCCAGCCTGTTTGACGCTGTACTTCTGCAGCCGTTGTCATCCCCACTGATGAAATGTGTTTTTCTGCCAGTACCAGAGAGGCTGTTTCCAATAAGGATGGCACAACCATCTCTGGCAAGTGCCACCACCACGACAGGGCTTGTGGGGTCTGGTGGGGTGTCCAGTGCTGATGGCAGCACAGCTGGCAGGGCCCAGCTGCACCAGGAAGGGAGAGCGGTGTTGATGATGGCACGCGAGAGCCCACGCGGAGAGTGCCGAGAGTCAGGCCCACGGCAGGGACGCACGAAGGATCACCAAGTACGGAGACTTGGTGAAATATTAAAGCAGGTGCTTAATAAAGCGAGCCCAGCGGCAGCAATTACCCTGTGTAATTAACCTGGGAAGGAGAGGACTTTGCCCCCCAGCCAGGTGGTGCAGGGAGCTCCTGCCAGCAGTCGCTGGAGGTGGCATGGACCTCGCACCCAGCACTGCACGGCAGGGCTTCCCCAGGCTTTGCTGGGGCAAGCCAGGACCTGACCTTCCAGCATGGCTCGCCCTGCTGCAGCCCCAGAATTACACCAGGTAGGTGAGTGGCAGAGTGCTGCCTCCTCCGGGTGCTGAGAAATGGTTTGGGATCCCCCTGGAGTCATTGGCCCCAAGTCACATGGAGCAGCTGGGAGAGATTCACACCTCACCTGCCTGCTCTGGGCACTGAGGAACCGGTGGCTGGCCAAGGCAGCAGGACCTGGGCAGCCCAGTGCCCATAGAGTGCTCCCCCAGCAGGGTCTGAGGGCACCTCCCTGTGCAGGGAGACCCAATCGAGGGGTGGCCCTGGCGGTGGCCATGCCCTGTGTTCCCCCTGTCCCAGTGGGGCGTGGATGCTGATGGCACTGGCTCTGGCTTGGGCAGCCTCCCTCCTGCTAAGCCACCCTGGATGCAATGCCACTTCCTGCCAGGAAGCTCTGCCCGGACAGGCACCGAGCCAAGCCGTGCTGGGCCGAACCAAGCTGAGCTGAGCCGAGTTGTGCCATAGGTGCCGCAACATCTCAAGCCATACTGAACCAAATTGAACCATGCTGGACTGAGATGAGCTGAGCTGTGTCAAGCTGAGCTGAGCTGAACTGAGTCAAGCTGAGCTGTGCCTACCTAGGTGGCACGATGTCCTAAGCCATGCTGAGCTGAGTCATGCTCAGCCATTCCAAGCTCTGCTGAGTTAAGCCATGCCAATTTAGGTAGCACGATGTCTCAAGACGTGCTGAACCAAGCCAAGCCAAGCTATGTCAAGTTGAGCTGTGCTTGCCCAGGTGATATCTTGTCCTGAGCTGTGCCAAGATGACCTGAGCCATCCTGTACATGGCATGACATCCCAAGCTGTGCTAAGCCAAGCCATACTGAGCTGTGCCTACCTGGGTGTCCCGAGCTGTCCTGAGCTGTGCTGAACCAAGCTGAGCTGAGATTAATTGCACCTATCTAGGTGGTACAATGTTCCAAGCTGAGCCAAGCCAAGCTGTGCTGAGCAGAATCACGCCTACTGAGGTGCCACAATGTACTGAGAAGGGCTCAGCTGAGCTGAGCTGGGCCAAGCCAAGCTGTGCCAAGCTGAGTTGTGCCTTAACTGGATGGCATCATGTCCCAAGCAAGACTGAGCCATGCTGAGCCGTGCCAAGCTGAGCCGAATTGTGCCTACTGAGGTGGCACAATGTCCTGAGCTCAGCTGAGCCAAGCTGAGCCAAGCCAAGCCAAGCTGAACTGTGACGACCTGGCACATCATCATGTCCTTGTCTGTGCTGAGCTGAGCTGTGCCTGTCTGGGTGGCATCGTGTCCTGAGCCATCCTGAGCCATGCTGAGCAGAGCTGTGCATATTGAGGTGGCATAGTGTCCTGAGCTGTTCTGAGCTGAGCTGTGTCTACTTGGGTGGCATCATGTCCCAAGCTGAGCTGAGCTGAGCCATGCCAGACTAAGCAACACGGAATGCACCTACCTAGGCAGCACAATATCCTGAGCAGGACTGAGCCAAG
>VZTH01013437.1:24338-86730 GCA_013397815.1 Aleadryas rufinucha
GGCGCCCCGCGGGCTGCTGCCGGTGGCGGGCAGAGCCGTCCTTGTCACAGGTGAGTGCGGGGACATGGCCTCGACGCCCCGACGGCACCGCCTGGGCTCGGCGGGGAGCGGAGTGGGGCGTCCCGCAGGCACCGGGACGCTGCTGTCAGTGGGGTCCCGCTGGGGACCAACCACCGCTGCCAGCGCATCCCTCATCCTCTTCCACGTCCAAGCAGAACTGGCCAGGCTGTATCTGCCCCCTGAAGCAGGGAGTTGCAGTGTCCCCCTCGAGTGTTGACCACTAGTTGCAGCACGATGCCGAGAGCTGCTTCCTCTGGAAGTCCCGAGATTAGATGGGACAGAGCCGGAGTGCTGGCTTGGGACCCTGTCAGCTGGCCTTAGGGCTTCCCTCTCCTCTCCTTCCCTTCCTNCGGCTCCCGGTGCCCGGCGCTCCCGTCCCGCCCGGCTCCCATTGGCGGCGGCCGGTCCCGCCCCGCCTCGCTCCCCCGCCNCGCTGCTGTCAGTGGGGTCCCGCTGGGGACCAACCACCGCTGCCAGCGCATCCCTCATCCTCTTCCACGTCCAAGCAGAACTGGCCAGGCTGTATCTGCCCCCTGAAGCAGGGAGTTGCAGTGTCTCCCTCGAGTGTTGACCACTAGTTGCAGCACGATGCCGAGAGCTGCTTCCTCTGGAAGTCCCGAGATTAGATGGGACAGAGCCGGAGTGCTGGCTTGGGACCCTGTCAGCTGGCCTTAGGGCTTCCCTCTCCTCTCCTTCCCTTCCTCCCCCCTGGAGCCGTACTTGTTCTTGGAAAGGTTCTCATAGTATCTCTAGAGGCTACGACAGGGCTGGCTACCCAGCACTGAGCATCACTGCTTCATCCAGAGCTCCATCCACGGAGCTGCTGGCAACAAGGTCCTCCACTGTGTGGGTATCCTTGGGAAATGCTGCCCAGATGCTGCCTGCCTCCTCTTTGGGCCGCCTAGTCCAGAGCTCCTCTGTGGGGAAGGTTGCTCCTTAAGGGAATGTGCTGTGCTGCCAAGTTTTGCACAGCTCTGGCTTGGTGGCTGAAGCTCTCTAGAATATCTTGGTATATACATGGTTTTCTCGCTCCTTCCTCCTGGCAGTGGAACTGGAGGATGAGAGCCAGGCTCAGCAGTGCTTTGCTGTGAGGCAATGGTAGTGGAGAGGTGAGGAGGAAGTGCTGGAGCTGGGGTGGTTTTTGCTCCAGGTGTGCCTGGAAGGTGCTGCTGGCTCCGCATGGATGCAGAGGGTAGGGAAACTTGTGGGCATGACCTTGGCAGTGCTCCCAAGGATAGGAGCCTGCATCCTGGTGGGAATGTCTGGGCTGGGCTTGGAGGCTCTGAAGTTGAAGGCAGTTTGCCTGTTTCCTAGAAAAATAAGGCAAGACCTGGGTCCCCCTTCCAGCTTGAAGGGTTCTGTGGCACCAGTGGGAAGTGCAGGGAATCCTCTCTGGAGGAGGAAGATCAGAGGAGCAAGGCAGCAGATGAATGAATGATTCAACTGAGTGAAGGTCAAAGCTGCAGCGGGGCAGGGCTGCCTGGGGAAGACGTCTGACAGCCATGCGCTCACAGGTGCCCTGTGGCACACCGGCTCTGGCAGCCCTGGCTCTCTGGCATTGCCTGTATAATTAGTGAGTCAGTGACTGGAACAAGGTGTTCTTGCCCCAGTGCGTTGAGGTGGCACCTCTGCAGCTCTGATGTGTTTGCTCTTGGCTGTAAATACTTTGTGGTTTTACAGGTTCGAGGCGCAGCCCGCGGTGCGGGATCGGTGTTTCCGTACTGCTGCTCCGGCAAGTGCCTGCCAAGGGGCAGATGCGAGGGGTGTTCTGCTGGGGATGGCATCCCTCACTTGAGTATTTGCATAGTAATTAGCCTGGTTCTTTTAAGGATTAATTCCAGGCAGCTAGGTATTGAGTAGCTGCTGGTGTCTCCTGTGGGAGCAGCCGGGAAGGATGAGCTCTGGGAGAAATGCAGCCTGACCTTCCTCCTCTTGCCAATGGGAAGCAAAGCCCAGCAGAGCAAGCAGCATGCTCTTGGATGCCTGGGGATGCTGGGCTTCAGTGAAGGTGTTTGAGGCTGAGGACAGAGCTTCTACCACGCTGTGTGTTGTGCTGGACTTTGCAGATCAACTGAGAAATGGCACAAAGTCCTGTCTCTATGGAGCAGTGCAGGTCTCAGCCTGAAAATCTTTCAGCATCATTTCCTTGTATACACATCTTGGCCGCTGTCTTAATCCTGCAGCAGGTTCAGCGATGCTTATCTGGGGCAAGGGAAGGTGGCTGCAGTGCTGTTCTATCTCCCTGGTGATGAGTTTCAGCTCTTCCAGCTGCCCACTCTTCCCAGGAACAACCTTAAGTTGAGCTCTGCATGTGATGCTCCAGCCCCATGTGCTGGTCCGGACATCTCTGGCTAAATAAAACTTAGTAATGGGAAGGATTGAAAGAAAACTAACTGTGCAGCTCAGTGGGAAAATAGCAGAGCAGCTGTAGAGCTGCTGCAGAGCAAAGCTGCTGACCCTGTGGTAGCAGCAGGGACTGGAAAGTTGTGGCGTTTCCCATCTGTTGCAGGTTTGCATTTCAGCTGTTGCACGTGGGACTGGGGTTTAGCTGGAGCAGAGATGGGCAGCTGCCTGCTGCTAGAGGGGAGCAAGGAATGCTCTGCTTTCCCATGATGAATCCCCTGGGCTAGCAGAGTAAGTGGTCACTAGTCCCTGCAGTGCTGTGTTTGTCTGGGGCTGTGACCTTGGGGCTTTTGTTCTGCATCCCAGTGGTCCAGCTTCTCTGGGAGCATGGCTCCAGTGAATGCAGCCTGGCTGTGGGTAGAGGGTGAGGAAAGCGTTAATCCTGTCTTCCTAGGGGATGTCACAGCTGTTTTCAGGGAGGAGGAGAATGCCCTCCTGTGCAGCCGGGGGGCTGGGAGAGGTCAGCCTCAGGAGGATGGTGGGGATGAGGAGGGGAGCGGAGATCAGCTGCTTGGCCTGGGTTGGGAGGGAGACAGCAGCTATCTCTGTGCCTCCCTTGGTTTGCTGTCCTGAGCCTGCCCTTGCCTTGAACATGAGCCCACACCTGGCACAGGCTTTGGCCAAACTCAGAAAACCACAGGGACCCCAACATGCCTGCAGTGTGGGCAGGGTTGGTATGGGCAGCTGCCTGACCAGAGCCTGATCCAGCACTGGGAAGCTGCAAGGCAGCCAATATCCAGCATCCCTCACCAGGGTGTGTGACAGGGCACTCTGGGATGCTGGTGCTGCGGGGTTGGCACCTGTGGGCCAGTGGTGCCAGTAGCTCACTGGGAGCTGCATACTCCAAACATCAAACAGCTGGTTTGGGTGTGCAACCCCCTTTCCAAATGGGAAACAGCACTGCTGGGTGTTCTTAGGGCCACTGGACTCCTCAGAGCTGGGTGAGCAAAGAGGAGGGGTGTTATATCCCATACTCCTTCCCACTGGGAATTGGTACAAAAAGCAGTCCAGCCTCTGGAGCCTGGGCAGGGGTGATGGTCTGTGAGAGCACTCTTGGAGGGAGGTGATGAGCTGCCATTTCTTAGCCTCTCCAGATTCAGGCAGGCAATGCTTCGTGCAAGGCTGGGCTTTGACTGGGTCAGTTTAGACATGAACCTAGACCATCCTTTGGTCCCCACGGTCTTAGCAGATGCCTGTGGAATTCAGTGAGTCCATTCAAACCATCCAACACAAGTGGGTGCCTGGAGGTGGTGGAAGGATGCCCAGGAGCATGCCGGGGCTCCACTGAGCAGCTGGAGAAGTGTGAGCCTCTTGCTGTTGTGTAGCTCTGCCGTGTGTGACTGTGTGGGGTGGTTCTTTGGACAGTAGCCAATTGCCCGATTTATTGCAGATCCTTGGAAAGCACCGAATGCAAACCAGCCCATAGGGTCTGCCTGTCTGTAGGGCTTTGCCAGAGCAGAGGGAGGACAGGAGTTGTGCTACAAGATATTGGTTCATACACTTCAGCTTGGATGAAAAGTTGAAAATAGTGAATTGTTGTTCTGTCTGTGATGGTGGTACCTGAATTAGCTCTCCAATAACCCCAAACATCAGGATGGCTGCCTGAGAGAGGTAGTTTGGGTCTCTTGTATCCTTGCTCTCACTTGGTGCAGCCTATGAAGCCAGGACCACCTGCAGATTGGTCTGTCATCCAACAAATCATCTCTGAGCAAAACTGGTTTGTAGGTCAGGGTGCCCAGACCCAAACCTGCCCTGTCCTCCTCTTTTCTCCTTCCTGGCTGCAGGGGAAGTGTGGTTTTCCTGGTGAAGTGCTCTTGTTACAATTGCATGCTCCATTAACAGTCTGAAATGGGTCAGAGCTTCAGATCACATTCAAGGTTAACAGAGGCTTTGCAACTTACAGAGCTTCAGTGTTTCCCATGGACTCCACAGATGTTGAAGCATCTGCTGGCTGCAGCAGGAAAGAGTGATTCAATCCAGATGTTGAGACTCTTGCTTTCTGCCATGAAGGTAAATCACTTTCTGTGTTAAAAAAAGCAGCACTGCTCCCATCTGGACTTTGATGTTGTCTTAGATCTATTTTCCAGCTAAACAAAGTGACTGAGAAATGTCAGGGGTCAAGGCTTCAGGGCTGGCTCTGGGATGGGCACCTCTGCACCGCGGCGTGGCTGGAGCACCTGCACGGCACGCTCACAGCCCGTGTTTGGTGCTGAGCCTGCCAGCAGCCTTGCCATGAGAAATGCTCCATGCAAAGGTGCTGCAGCTCTCCATAGGTGACTTTCACTCTGCTTCTGGAGCCAGTGGTCCAGCTCAGAGGTACCTGGGATCTTTCCCCAGCCTAAGTGCAGGGGGTTGGAACTAGCTGATCTTTCAGGTCCCTGCCAAACCAAACCATTCTGTGATTCTATAAGTGGAGGCTGAAAATCAGTTTATTCCCTGAAATTGCTCTGATTTTTCCAGAATCTATTAAAAATTATCAACAGAGGCAGCTGCTGCCTCCAAAGCTGAGGGGTGGGACAGGACCAAAATCAAACACCCAAACTCCAGCCCTGGTGTACAAGCAATTCCTGGTATACCTGAAGAAAAAAAAAATGCAACATTTAACTCTAGTTATAGGGTTTGCTGCTGGCTTTTGGGAACAGAGCAGGAAAGCTGCTTTTTCTGCCTCCATCTGCAGGGCTGAAGCTCTCCCCCCCACTTTGTCAGCAGCCCTCCATGGATTTAGGATTCTTCTTTCCCACGTGAGGTTTCTTCAGAAATAGATACCTACCCCTGCACACCGCAGGCATGTGGATAGATATGTTCGGCTTTTTCTCACTTATCTATAAAATAAGCACTTTTGAAGCCTACTAATGACACAGACCCGTCGAGGTGGGAGTTTTTAGCACCGTTAACCAAAAACGATGAGCACAGCTAATTAGGAGGAAAAACGCATTGAGGTTTCATACTGTGGGAGACTGGAGCTGGTAGAGAAACCCAAGCTGGCTTGATTAGCCTCGGGGTTATGCGGGGACATGAGAGCAACAAAGCAAAGGCTTCCCTGCCGAAATGAGATTGTCAGATGGGAACGGATGCTTTCAGAAGGAGAGAAGTGTAGGCAGTTGCTGCCCTCTAGTCCAACGAGCAGCACATTTTTAATGAGGTCTGGGATTGGGTTACCCACTGTTGAGTCTAGCTCCCTTCAAGCCAGGATCTGGTTACAGAAGAGCTGGTTGCTGCTTTTACTACCGGGAGTACAGCACAGGGTTGGTGGACTTGCCCAGCCAGGGTTTTGTTTGAGGGAGCTCTTCAAGGTGTTTCCACCAAATCTGGGCAGGCATTTGCTTTCTCCCCATAGTCTTCTTTCAGTGCTGGTTTAAAACTCCAGCTGAAGGGTTGTTGTTTTTTTTTTTCCCAGGAGGAAAGGCTGCAGGGCTTTTGTACCTCTTCACCTCTTGATGTCCCTCCTTTCATCTCAGATCTGAGATACTGCTGTGGAGCCTCCAAGGCCAGGCTGGATGGGGCTTGGAGCAATCTGGGCTGGTGGAAGTTGTCCCTGCCCATGGCAGGGGTGTTGGAGCTGGATGACCTTTAAGGTCCCTTCCAACCTAAACTGTTCTATGATGAGGTGAAAAATGCCCCAATGTTCTATGATGAGGTGGAGAAATTGCCCTCATACTGTCAGTGTGTTGCTACAGGTACAACTTAGGACCTTTTATTTTTAACCTCCCCACTATATGCCTGTTACCTCCTTCCCTGCTCCCCTCAGCAGCTGCGGTACATTCACCATCTCCCGTTCTGTCTCAGCTCGTATGTGCTTGCATGTGCAACGTATCACTCCTGCTTCCTTCTCCCCCGGAGAGCTGCCAGCCCCTGAGCTTTAGCAGCTTCCCCCTTGGGAGCTGGCTTCCCTGTCACACATGGCGCTGTCCTGGGATTTGCTGGCTCTAAGGCTGTAATCTTGAAAAGCAGTTTTTGGCTTTACAGGCTTTGCGGCGGCGCTTCCTCCTGTTGGGTGGTTGACCCTGTGGAGCCAGATGGTGAGTGACTCCCAGGGAGGCTGGGAACAGAGAGAAGGGATGGGCTGGGAAGCTCAGATACCTGCCCTGATACTTTCTGTGGCAGCTTTGAATGTCTGGCCTCTCAGAATCATACAAGCTCCAAATGGTTTGGGTTGGAAAAGACTTTAAAGACCATCTTGTTCCAACCCCCCCTGCCATGGGCATGGACACATTCTACTAGACCAGGTTGCTCCAAGCCACATCCAACCTGGCCTTGAACACTTCCAGGGATAGGGCAGCCGCAGCTTCTCTGGGTTACCAGGGCCTCACCCTGGTATGAGTACCCACTGTGACCAATGTTTGTTCTTCTCTAGGGTCCTGGTTACCAGGGGGGGATAAGCTCCAACCTGGGTGTGCAGCCATTCCAGGATGAATTCTGTCCCCCTCTTTCAGCTGTTGTGCTGGGCTCTACCTAAGCTGAAGGGCATGTGTGGGTGCTGCCCTGGCATTGCCTGGGTCAGCACAACTATGTCCAAGCACATCAGCCTGGAGGACCACCTTCATGTATTTTGGGGAAAATGCACCAAAGTAGCCTTATGATACCCAAAATCTTACTCTGAAGAGCTGGTGAGAGCTGCAGGTGAAGAGTGAGGAGGGAACTTGAACTGTGTATGGAAAGGGCTGGTGTGGCTTGAGGTCGTCATGAGGCACAGCTCTGAGCCTGGGGGCTTAAACAGCTCGGTGTATTTCCAAAGCTGTCTTGGCAGCTCACTTGGTGTTTGCTCAAGTGTTTTGCTCTGTTTCTAAAAAAAAAAAAGTCCCCAGCTTCACATGGATCTGGGAGCTGCAAAAGAAAATAGTTGGTGCAGCTGTAGAGACCATCATGATGTGGGAATGGGCAGGGCTTGCACCACTTTTTCTGCTTGCTTGGGACTGTGGCATGTGGTGGGAGTTTACTCCTGTGACAAGGAGAGTGATGAGATGGCACCTTACAAGCAAAGTAGAATCTCATCATGAAAATATCCCTGAACTGGTAGAGCTCCATTGGAACTGCCATAGCCTTCTTGGGGTGCTGCAGACTCTGAGATGCTTAACAGCTTGCTGGGCTTGCTCTGAAGCTGTTGCTTTGGTCAGCACTGTCCCAGCACAGCTTTGTCCCTGCTGGCATCACCTGTGACTTGCCCACAGTGCTGTCTGGGTGATACTTCAGGGCCCCTCCCATGGTGGACCTGTCCCAGCACATGGCTAGAGGTTCTCTTGGTGATGCCATGGCTGTGGTGCTTTGCTGTCCTGGCTAGAAACACCTTCCCTGCGATGTCACTGGGTGCTGATGGCTCATGGTGGTCCATGTAGAAGAGCTGGTCTTCCCTTCAGCTGCCTGTGGATGGATTAGCCCTGCCTGTAGCAGACCTTAGGCATGACCTGATGCCTCTCCTTGCTTGTTAGCACACAGGAGGGATGGATATGGGGCTCGGCTGGTGGTTCTCCAGCCTGCTGGGAGTCCCTGGAGAGCCTGTTTACAGACCAGAGGTGCCCACCAGCAGGTGCCCCAGCCATGACTTTATTGCCACCACCTTATTCCCCAGGATCATCTTCAGTGTCACATTCCAGACATAGCTGGTGGAGTTTTCTGGCTTTCCAGCCTGGTTCCTACCCAGCCTCTCCCTCTCCAAGAGCCCAGGTGGATGTGTTACCAGTCATTGGCACTGATCTGGTTGAGCTGTCCCTGGGCTATGGGTGTCCTTCCCAGCAACAGCTCTTCCTGATGGATGGCTTTCGAGGCTTGTCAGGTCCATGTTCCCAGTTCACTGTGTTCCCTCTGAAGGTGATTATTAACCCGGCTATCGCCACAGCTTCTCACAACTTCCTCTTCTCGGAGGGACATCCGTCCATCCATCCCAGATTAGCTCTGACGCACAGCCTGTGCCAGGTGATGTCTGTGCTGCTGTCTTCTCTCGCTCATCCCTGCCTGCTGGAAGCTCAAATTCTTGACTGTGAGAGTCTCACTGCCCCTTTTGAGGAGAAGATCTCCCCTCAGTGGAGACAGCAGCTGCCGGAAGATGCCATCCAGCCCCGGGGTGCGGTGAGCGGCTGCTTCTAGGAAATTCCTGTGCTCTCTTTCTGCGAAGTGTCGCAGCGATGCTGGAGGTGGCACTTCCTCCCCCCCGCTGGCTTGTGAGCCCTGGGTCGCTGCTCACTGGCAGCAGCATCACTGCCATGCCAGGGCTGGGTTAATTCCCAGATCCCAGCTTCTTTGAGCATCCCACCAGGCACTGACCTTGCATAGGGGGAGGTGGCTGGGCTCATTCCTGTCCTGCTGCCCCAGGGCAGTAACAAGCTCCTGCCTTCATTAGCCCCACCGGATGCAAGCAGCATCTGCTGCTCACAGCCTTGGTGGGGGATAAGGCGTCTGGATGGCTTTTAGTGACAGTGATGGGGAGGGCTGTGGCCTCTGATACTTTTTTATTGCCCAGCTGCTTTTGTGCCATCGAGTCCCCAATACGGATGCACCAGTAAAGCTCCTGAGAAATGGGCTTTAATCCAGAAACGGTGGGTGCATCCACACTGGCCTCGGGGCTCCTCGTCATCTCTGCCTGGTTGCGTTGGTTGTCTAGGCAGAAAATCAGATTTCCCCCCTTCTCTTTGTTAAGTGGGAGATAACTTCCCGGGTGGAGGTGATGGCTGTGAGGCTCCAGGAACACTTGGCTAATCCATTGTAATTCATACCATCTGGCTATTGTCCCCGGCACAGGGAGGGGTAGGTCACCCGTGTACCCCCTGCCATGGGCATTCCCAGCTCTGCCTTCTGTCATGGGTCTCCTTGTGGGGCTGAGAGTTTGTCTGACCCCTGCTCTGACCCACAGGACCTGTTGGAGGGATGTGGCTATCCTGGGCTATGGAAGCTGTCAGCAATCTCCCTCCAGCTGCCTGTGCCGACTGTGCCAAGCAGGGGGGGGATCCTAGGGGAGCAGGGGCAGTGTGTGCCCCCCTTGGCTCAGGTCCTGCTCAGGGAGGAGGCTGAGGCTTTGCAGGGATGCCCACCCAGGCTGCTTGGGTGGGGGGTTCCTGCATTATCTACTCATTAGGGATTTGGGGATGGGATTTGGGTCATCCCTAAAGGCATCTTCTGGCTTTAATTTAATTTAATTAGGCTTGTGGCTTCCTGAACCCCTGTGCTGGGGACCAGCAGCAGCATTACGGGGGCTACTGCCACCCCAGCCCCATCTGCCTGTGCCTGGGCACAAGGGCTGCTTCCATGGGGAGTGGGGACATGGCATGCCATGCAAGCCACTGGCTGGGGTGGTGCTTCCTGTGGACAGTGATGACACTGGCTATGATGGGTTGGGGGCTGTGGGTGCCCCTTCCCGGCCCCACTCCCCCAGCAGTACCTCAGGTGTGGGCAGATGGTGGCTGATGCCTGGCTGGGGAGGCTGGGGCTGGCACATGCTGTGAGGACAGGTGCTCCTGCCATCCCCTCCCTCTCCTGTGCACTGCCAAGAATTTGTCCCCTCTTGCCCAGGGCTGACATTATCCCTTTATCACTCCTTGCTCCAAATGTGTGCAGCATCCAGAAGGTGTTTGCCACAAGGCCTTGCCCTGCCCACGCAGGATTTTGCTGGGCATTTTATCCTGCCCGGACCTGCACTGTGCAAGGACCCCCTCCCTGAGTTCTGATGACCACTCAGTACCACCTTGTCCTGTGCTTCCCCATCCATGAGGTGGCCACACTCCCAGGATGGAGCTGAAATGAACAGCTGAGATGGGATCAGTGCCTGCTCAGGCACCCAGCTGAGCCTCCCTCAGTGCTGCCTGGCTAAATCCCATCCCATGCCCAGAGAAGCTGGATCCAAGATGGCAGTGAATCCTGTCAGAGCCAAAGGCCATGTTCAGCTTGGCATCCCAGGCAGAGTTTGAGCTTGAGCCTATGGAAACAAGTGACTCAGCATGTTAATCCATTCGGCCTTGGCGCCCCAGCTTACCCCCAGTTGATGGTGTCCTTGAGCCTGGTGACAGCTCCATCTTGGCGAGGCTTCTTGGACAGGGTGGTGGGACACAGCCCTAAAGCTCTGTGGGAAGGTGGAATTGATGTCCTGAGATTTGGGGAGCAGCAAGGGGCACCCAGGCAATGGCCTGCAGAGCTGAGGAGGGGGTGATGCCCTTCTGAGTACCCAACTTAGCTGGCAAGCTGCCAGTCAGTGGAAGATGGAGCATCCTCAAAGGATGCCTCTGGGTACCTGGAGACCAGCCCCTAGGGCTGCTGACTGACCACGCTGCTAGGGTGACCCTGGGGCAGCTGGTCCATCACAGGGGTGCTCAGCCCTGGGGCAATCCCTCTTCAGCTTCCACACCAGGGTCCTCAGCTGGGGTGGCTGTGGAGGGACCAGCTCCAGGGAGCTGCCGCTGTACCCACCAGGCTCTGGGCAGTTTTGCAGCCACATGGGAATTGTTCAGTCAAGCTGTGCTTCTCACTGCTGAGGTTTTGTGCTGGTCCTCACCTGTTGGTGGTTGAAGGATGAGGATGCAGAGGTCATAAGGATGCACAATTTGTGGTTCAGGGATGAGGATTCACAGCTCATGGCCTGAGGATGAGGATGTACACAGCTCATGGCTTGGGGATGAAGATGCTTGGCTTGTAGCTTGGGGATTAAGATGCCCAGCTTGCAGTTCCACAGCTCTAGAACGAGGTTGCACAGCTCACAGCTCACGGAGGAGGATTCTCAGCTGGCAGCTTGGGAAGGGAAGCCACTCCTAGGTTGTGTTGGGGTGAGCACCGCAGACCTGTGCCACCAGCCCTCCATCACGTACTGTGCCAGCGGAGGGGGCAGGGGCACTGTTGTAGTTCAGCAGCTCCCGGGCCATAGCCGTGTTATTGACCCTCTCTGCTCCAATCAGCAAACTGTAGTGCTAATTTTGAGCACGTCTGTGTGTGGTGGCCTTGGTGCTGGTGCAGGAGTAGGGTCAATACCTGAGACAGCAAAATGTCAGAGCGTGTCATGCCTGACTCACCTGAAAGAAATGTGTCCACACCAAACCGGGACTGCAGCTTCAGCCGGCTCCTGGCAGCGAGGAAGCACAAGCGGTGCAGGCTGGCTGGGAGCTGCTCAGCTGGCACAGCTCAGCCCCGGCGGTGGCTCCGCTGTCACCGGTGCGGAGCAACTCTGGGCAGTGGATGCAAGATGCTGTGGGGTCAGTCCTCTTTGCCCGCCCTCCCCAGGTGGACAGGAGGGCACTCCTTATGACGATGCTGGAGGCCAAACCTTTTAGCTTGCTCAAGATAAGTTGGGGCTTGTCATGCCAAAATTCTAGTGGAGGCTTGCATCTCTCACTCCTGGGGGAGCCGCTGAAGTGTCTGGAGCTTCTGCAAAGTCCTCAGGAATTGCTGCTGACCCACTGCTCTGGCAAAACACCGTCCGGCCCCTGGTGCAGGAGTTTGTCCCGGCTTGCTGAGCCTGCGGAGGGCTGCTGGATTTTGCAACCTGGACTCAGGCTTTGCTCTGCTCCTGCTGCAGCAAAAGCCTCGTTCTGCTGGCCCAGGACCCATGGGGATGCGATGGGGGGCTTCAAGGTACCTGCTCTCCTCTGCTGCGCTCCCTGTGCTGGGCTTCTCCTGTGCTTGGTCTGACCACGTCCCTCCCTCCGGCACGACTGTGAAACCAGTTGGCAAGCTGGGAGCTGGGGCGGGGGGAACTGGCGCCGGCATCTCCTCGTGATGCAGCATCCTGGGAGGGCGGTGAGCCCAGCGCCAGCCTTGCTGGGGCCGCACAGACTGGACGGCTCCAGCACTCCCGGCGGGGCTGAGCCAGCGGCAACGGCTGCTGCGCCAGCTCCGGCATGGCCAGCAGCTCATGTGCTGGTGGCCATGGGGAATGAACATGGCCCTGGGCAAGCTGCCATGCTTTGGGACCACGTGTTATGGGCCCAGGGGGTTCATTGTCCCTCCCTGCACTCTTGGCCATGCCTGTGCACAGCGGATGGGAAGCTGAGCAGTGGTGGAGACCTTAAATAACACCAGAGCATCCTCACCCTCCTGGCCCTGGGCCTCCCGCCAGCCTCCCAGGAGTTTTTTTTTTTTTTGGTATGTGTGTGAATAAATTAGAACTTCCGAAACAAACCTTCTGACTGCTCCGCTCCTCTAAGGCAAAATAAACCCTGCCTGACTTGGACAGCACGTGGCCGTGTTTGCTCCCTCCTTGCCAGATTTGCCCGTAAGAAGCCAGCAACCCTGTTTCTCTCAGTTTTTTGGGATTTTCCCGAGGTTTTGAGAATTATGTGGTGATAGGAAGCTTCAGATTTGGACTGGAAGCTTTTCTTGCCGGCTGCATGGGAGCAGCGCAGGTAACCCTCCCGTCAGCTGTGTCATGGTGAGGCTGTGGCCATGAGCACTTTTATTTTTAAACCTTATCTTTATTGCAGTTTTCTCCTGCACTGCTCGAAAAGGTGAAATTCACCTTATCTGTTTGTCGGCTGGCAGCATGCACTGTTCCTGAGGAGGGGAGAGGTGGATATGCTGTGCCGGCAGCACCTTCAGCATGCCCTGCGGACTGGGGTGCTGGAGGTGATGCGGGGGCAATGCCACGGATAATGCAGGGGTGATGCTGAGCCAGCCTGGCACACATCCATGATAGGTGTTGGGTGTTGTGTGGGAAAGGGAGGTCCCTGCAGCCCCTTCCTGCCAGCTGAGCACCTCCAGGCTGTGTTATCACTCTGGCCTCTGGCCAGGGGTTTAATTATAGGTTTCTGACACAGCAATAAAGTAAAACTGAGCTGGGGACTGGGACAGAGACACTGAGCTGATGGCTTAGCTGGCACCCCAAGAGCTGTAAGTGCCCGATCCCAGTCTGGGGGTTACGGAAGAATGAGACAGCCAGTCCCTGTGCCCCCCCCACAAGGCTGGTGGAGGGGTGCTGGAATCTCGTGGAGTGACAGTCCCCAGGGCCACTGTTGTGTCCATCCCGGGGTAGCTCCAGGTGCCACATAGGGTCTGTTTTCAGTGATGTCGTCAGGAGCACCCACAGGTGCCGGGCAGGAGGGTGCAGGGCCATGGGGCTGCCCCTGCAGTGCTCCCCTGTTAATGGTTAATGTCACTGGGCAGCGGTTGTGGCACGGACTCCCTGAGCTATCAGCGCTGCCATCGGCCCTGGGAACAGCCTGTACCTTGCTGCTGCTGTTTGTTTGCATCCCAGCCGCTCCACCCTGGCCACCAGCCTTGTCACCGCTCATCAGCCAGCTCCTGCCCAGGCTGTCCCCCAGCCACCCCGGTGGTGGCTTTGCAGGTGACAGTGTCACCTGTGGTGCCCCTGTTTGAGCCGACATGGAAGAGATGAGGCTGGGACAAGGCATGGAGCACCAGTACTCTCCTGCGTGACCCATCCCGTTTACATGCTCCCTCGAAGGATGTAGGGTAGCAGGAGCAGATCAGAATCCTTTTTTTTCCCCTCACCCTTTTTAAACCCTCATGCCCCAGCTGGGCGAGGGGGTGCTCTGCCTCTTGGCAGCTGTTTCGCTGGGAGGCGAAAAGCATTCTGCAAGTCTCCCATGGAGCCTTCCGCCAGCTCTGAACGGTGCTTGATGGAGCTTTTAGAGGTTATTTTGAGGGTTGATGGCCCCGCATCGTGGCAGGGCTCTGGGCTGTTCCGGTGCATTGCTGGTGCCTGCGGGTTTACCTGCACCTTAAATCAGGGAGGCGGTCCAGGCGATGGGGTTGCAGATAAAGGGAGTGTTTTCTTCCTCCCACAAGAGAGAGAAAACAGCAGCTCCGTGACCGGCGAATGCCCCAGGGCAAGGTCCTGGTGACTCAGGAGCTACAGCGGGGTGCAGAGCTGAGGTGGTCCTCAGAGAAGGGAAACTGATGCTGGGATTGGTCCCTGCTGACAGAGAGGCAGAGCTAGGGGGTCTTTGGGGGCTGGGGACAGACAGTGGCTGGCTACTGCAAGGCTCTTCCTGTCTCTTTCAGGATGTGACTCGGGCTTTGGGCAGGCAACAGCCCGGCACTTGGACATCATGGGCTTTCGGGTGTTTGCCAGTGTGCTGGACCTGCAGAGTCCTGGCGCCCAGGAGCTGCGCCAGAGCTGCTCGCCAAGGCTGACGCTGCTGCAGATGGACCTGACCAAGACGGACGACATCCAGCGCGTCCTGCAGCACATCCAGGCCCACACCAACAGCACAGGTAGGAGGAGCCTTCAGCAGCCCCACAGGACCCCAAAGAACTCCTTGGGACCTCAGCCTGCAGCCAGCATGGCAGTGCCAAGTCTCCATGTGTCCCCACAGGGGGCTGCGTCCCTGCAGGCACCTGCACCAACAGCCTTTGCCAAGCTCTCTTCTTGTCCTGGGGCACCCCACAATTCCCTTGTAGGACCCCCATCAGCCTGGGGAGCAGCTGGGAATCCCAGGGTGGGGGTTCCCCATTTAGGTCATCTCTTCAAGCACCCCATCCCCACAGGACTCTGGGGCCTGGTGAACAACGCCGGCTTCAATGACACCATCGCTGACGCTGAGCTCTCGCCGCTGGGCAAGTTCCGCACCTGCATGGAGGTGAACTTCTTCGGCTCCCTGGAGCTCACCAAGGGGCTGCTGCCCCTGCTTCGCTCCGCTGGTGGCCGCATTGTCACCGTGAGCAGCCCTGCAGGTGAGCAGCCTCCCTCCAGCATGGCACTCCTGGCACCATCAGCCCAGGCATGGCTTGAGCATCCCCATGGTGTGGTGCAGTTCCCACCCTGCAGACACTCCAATTTTCCCAGCCAACTGGCAGCAGGTACTCTAGGATGAGCTGGCAGCATTGCTGAACGCCACAGCAGCCACCAAGACATGGGGAGACATGGGGGCTGGGGACAGTGAGCCTGGTCACAGGCAGCATGGGCAACCCAAGCCCAGCTGCCATATGCCTCCATTGGGGATGACAGCCCTGGCCAGGGTGGGAAAACCAACTTCCTCTCCCCCGCCCATTTTTTTGCCCATTAAAACACATTAATCTTCCACTGGGAATGACAATCCCAAGCATTAGCTGGACAGGGAGGCAAAATCAATTTCCTCTTCCCTCACCACTTTTTTCCCCCCATTAAAACATTAATTTGAAGCTAATTTCAGTTGTTTTCTCAGCAAAACAAAACCTAAGTCATTTCCTTGAGCTGGGGCCAGGAACATAGCCCTACACAAGCCCTGCCCTTCCCCCAGCTGCTCTCCTCTGTCCCTGCTGGAGCACTGGCTCACTCATTCTTTCACTCGTGCCAGGTGACATGCCCTTCCCCTGCCTGGCAGCCTACGGGGCCTCGAAGGCAGCCCTCAGCCTGCTCATGGACACCTTCCGCAGCGAGCTGCAGCCCTGGGGCATCAAAGTCAGCCTCATCCTGCCCGGCTATTACAAAACAGGTAAGAGGGTCAGTGCCCGCTCCCTGCCTGTGCCTGTGGGCAAAGGACAGGTATCCCAGGGAGGCAGAAGATGGAGCAATGGGATGAATAGTTGGTGGTGCAAGCATGCAGCTTCTGAGCATCTCCGGCCACCTCCCTGGGGACAGTGGCTATCCTGTGGCCATTGGGCTCTGGTGAATTGGAAACAGGGTCAGGATCAAGTCCTGCCAGCAGATCCCATACCACCAGGGCTGGTCAAAGCAGCTCAGTCACATTTATGGTAGCGACATCCCCAGCGCAGGCAGGGTCCAAGACCCCTGGTCCAGTACCAGGCTACGAAGAGCCACTACTACCATGCTTCCCTCATGGCAATCTTTGCCAGGGTCTCAGCAGGACCTTCCTGTGAGGCTGGGAGGTGAGTTGGGCTGCTGGCACCCATAGCAGAGGGGCTGGAGTGGGGGACCACACAGCTCACGGGGACTGTGTCCTTGCAGGGACGACGTGTGACCCTGCCTTCTGGAACCTGCAGAAGCAGCAGCTGCTGGCCAGTCTGCCCCAGGAGCTGCTGCAGGCCTATGGCGAGGACTATGTGGAGGAGATCAACCAGCAGTTCATCCAGTTCATGAAGGTGGCGGTGGAGGACCTCAGCGCGGTGGTGAACAGCATCACAGACGGGCTTCTGGCTGCCAACCCAGCCGTGCGTTACTACCCAGGGCAGGGCCTTGGGATCATGTATTTCATACACCGCTACCTGCCCTATTTTGTCCGAGACTTGTTCTTGAAAGGATTCTTCATCAACCCCAAGCTGCCCCGAGCGCTGCGGCGAGAGCACCACAACGACGCGAAGAAGGCCTGACCTCGGCCTGCACACGGCCTTCTCCCGGGATTTCCAGGCACACCAGTCCCTGAACATGTGCACAGCCAAAGGCACCGCCCTCCTGCACCATGGGGGAACAATCAGCACTAGACGTTAAAAACCAAATTTCTTCCCAAAATCAGGTAGATCTATTTTCTATTGTGCGAGAATCAACATTTTCTAGAGACCTTGGTTTTGTATTTTTTCTAACTGTGCACCCTCCAAGAGGCCCATCCCTGCCTGACTCAGCAGCTCTGCACCACAGGCTGGGATGTACCTCCTCAGCTACCCACCACCTTCCCTACTGCTCTCAGAGCTGTTTGTCTCCATCCCCTCTTGGCTGGGTCAGGGCTGGGACCCTGTGGCCACTGCCTCCCTGCCATTCATTACACACTCCACATGCTCTTGACGAGTGCCGGGGCCGAGACCAGGCTGCCAGTGCCGCAGAGCTCTTCATGAGATGAACTACATGATTGTCACTTTTTAAATAAATCCATTCTTGATATTCCAGCAGGTTCTGGCTGTCTCTTTCCGCAGTGCAGCGCTGCAATGCTGCTCAGGGATGCCCAGCCTGCGGGCAGAGCTAAGCTGGGTCGTGGCTGGCACCATGCCGAGCACTGTGGCAGGAGCCTCGCATGAGGCAGCAGATGCCACAGGCACTCCCAGAAAAGGGGTCAGCCCTCCAGGAAGGATTTGTGCCTGCTCCCTGCTCCTCCCCAACCCTATGCCAAAGGCTTTCTTTTGCTTTGCTCCCACTCTGTGGCCCTGCTGGGGCAAGGATGGAAGCGGTGACGGTGCCAGACACGGACAGCCCCACGCACAGGGATAAGCCATGCAGCTCCCCAACCCTATGGAGCACTCCCATTAGGCTGCACCCTTTAGCCCAGCAGCCAGCTGCACGCACAGACCAGGCACTGTCATGGCTTGGGCTGGAGGGAGTACCCTGGGCCTCATGGGGTGGTACCACCACCATGCCTGTGGTAGAACCAAGTGTCCCAACTCAGGCAGGAGCCACACCAGGCTCCACTACCACAACTACCAGATTCCCTGTAGCTGATGGAGGCTCCACCTGGGGCTGTGGGAGCAGGTGCCCAAGTAAGCAGGAGAGCACAGTGCAGTAGGCAGATATTTATTGGTGTAGAGAGGAGGGGATCACAGGAAAACAAACTGCAGAGGTGACCACAGCACAAGCTGGCACAGAACCGCTCTCCATTGATCCTTCCTCCCAGCAGCATCCAGCATGTTTCGCACCAGCAAGGCTTGTCTGCTGCCATTGCACATCTCCCATAACTCAAGTGCAAATAGGAGCTAGCCAGGATAGAGCAGCAAAGAGCAGGGCTGCCACACCATGCCCAGGGCTTGACTCCCACCCCAGACCACAGACGGGCAGGGCCTGGGACATCTCCACCCTCACCAGGGTGACTGAGGCTGCTCTGAACTCTGGTACAGCTGTGCCATACCGCTCCATGGCAGTGCCAACCCACCCTCTGCAGGGAAGGAACCTGGATGTCTACCCTGAAGGGGTGTAGGGGTCCAGCAGCATCCACAGAGCCCAGAGGAGCCCCAGCTCTTGCATGGTTGTGACAGTAAACTACAAGCTGGGGGTCTCCACAGGAGGAAGGAGCTCAGCTAGCTTATGGAACCCTGTCCAGGGCAGCAGGGAGACTGATGAGAGCTGCTTCTGCAGACACAGCGAGGCTGCACGAGTGCAAATGCTGCCAGGGTGGGAGGACTCTGCTCCACAAGCACTCTGGCTCTGCCCTCACATTTCCACAGGCTCCATTCCAGTCCTGGTCAGGGCTGCTTGGTGTCTCTCAGGTCAGGGTTCACTACAAGGGGATGCAAGGATTGCACAGCAGCATGGGCTACGCTACAAACCACACTCTAACTACATCTCACTGGAACGACACTGAGAAGGAGGCGTGCAGAGCACTGACAGAGGGCCCCCCAGCCACGGCAGACCTGACCCGTTCGTCTGCAGCAGTGGGACCCCCTCGGAGGCAGCCCCCCCGCAGCTCAAGCTTGCTCTATGAGCGTAAGCGCACACAGCGATTAGTACAGAACAGTGGGACTACTGCACACACAACAGGAGGCCCTGCTGCTGCACAGGGCTAAGCCTGCACCACTGGTCCCTCTGGACATCTCACAGGACACACAACTCAAACTTCAGCTTGTGAATAATTTAACTAGCAACTGTACAGTTTCCTCATTTGATCCAGTTCCACAGATGGGACATCCCTGGAGTCTGGGCAAGGGACAGCTCAGGGAATTAGGGGTCCCTCCGGACTCCAGGGGTGGGAGGGTCGGACAGGAGCAGAGCAGAGTTAGAAGATGGGAATGTAGTTGTCGATCTTGGTCCTGTGCCGCTGGGCGATGCACTCTGCGATCCACACAATGTTGCGGCACTCCTGCTCCTTCAGCTTCACGAAGGCGTAGAAGACTCCAAAGTGGAATTGGTTAAGGAAGGCCAGCTTGTTCAGCTTTACCTGGGGAAAGCCCACAGGAGGACATGTCATTTGTTCACCTCATATAGGAGGAGCTGGTCAAGGCAAGCATGGACCTGCATGGAAGGGCCCATGACTTCCCAGCAAGCTGGAAGGCTCAGCACAGGTATCCTGTTCTGCATCTCTCTAGGTCCTCAGGACAGCTCTAACTACAGTACGTGGCTCAGGACAGGTTCTGACATTTGAAGGGGGAAATATTTATAACTCAGGTACCATGAAAGTCCTTGTTTTCCACATAATTACACTCTGGTTTTGCTACTGATGGACCAAATATCCACCAGCAGCCCCAAATATGCCTCCCCACACTGCTCTAATCTGTCTGGGTGAGACAACAGGCCAAGCACTATGCTAGGCCCCCATTCTCACGCAGGAGCAGAGGGCAAGTATGTTTCTCCTTCCCCCAAAACCTGTTCATCCACAGCACTGCTGCCAGGGCAGCAGACCAGCTTCCTGACACCTGGAGCTTTGCAAATGGCACATGTCAAGAAACATCTCAGGGCTCACTCACCTCGTGCTCAAAGAACCGGTCTTCAAGGGTTTTGTCTCCAGGGTTGCTGCCAGCCCCTTCAAACAGCAGCTTGTACTCCTGCAGGAAGGCATTACATGAGGATATAGCCTGTGCCCAAGCTCAGCAGCACTTGAGGGCCCCCTGTGTCAGACAGATACTCCAGCCACCCTGTCAAGTCAGAGGACAGAGAAGCCAAGAGTCCTGCCCCTTCTCTGAAATGTGCAGTTCTCAAAGGCATATCATTGCTTTGAGCCTACAGGAAATGGGGCATCAGGTACAGACCTCTCCATGTACAGACTGGAGTGTTTGGGTCAGACCCCTGTGCCCACACACACTGGCTGCTCAGTAAGGGGACACTGAGCTCTGACTCCAACTCCAAACAGGTCCTCAGCCATACACAAAGTGGCTTGAACATAGACAAATCCAAACATGTCCTCCCAGGTCAGTGTCTCACCTTCAACTGAACCAGAGCTCAGGGCTGGAAGTGGAGCAACACCACTTCTCATTGAAGACACATTTCCATTCCCAAATCAGGCAAGGAGAGCCTGTTATTGCTGCCACATCAACACCTCAAGGGTTTGGTGGTAAGGGCAGTCCCTGCACCTTGGGACTGGGAACAGTGTCTCCCAATCACCACTGAAATGACAGCCATGACTAACAAGCCAATGACATTTCAAGCAAGCCAAGTCCTGGCCAAGCAGAGCACAGGACCAACAGCATCGCAGAAGACTGGGACCTCTCTCCCCGAGCTGTCAAGCCACAAGTTCCCCCAGATCCCCAAGAAGCTCTGATCCAGAGCAGGTCCTTGTACCAGTCCCCATAGCCCTCACCCCAGAGCACTCACAGGGTAGTAGTCAGCAACGTTTTTGACTTGCTCGTAGTCATCTGCCCTAGCCAGCTGAGCCAGGCCCTCAGGGTAGAGCTTGCCACAGTGTGGGAACAGCTTGGCTCGGTCCTCCTTGGACAGCTCAGTACCAAATGAGTTGATGGTGATAATGAAGGCCCTCCGGTCAGCTTCAAACTGCAGGAAAAGAGTGGTTCACGCTGGGATGCAGTATCTTTACCAGAGGCTGGCAGATATCAGTGCTGCTCTGCACAAAGCCACATCAGAGGGCAGCATGAGGAGGCTGCCAGGATGTGCACAGCTCTCCAGTGCTCAGCCAGGGCAGGCTACAAGTGCAGGCTCCCAGTATGCCCCGTAGCTGATACCCGGGGAGCAGTCAGGTGAGGAAATCCCCATCCCAGGCATAAGCCAAATCCTGCCCAAGTCAAGGAGTGTTTCTCAGCTACTGCTCCTGAGCTCTGCACATCTCACAGCAAGCCTTGGCATGGAGACAGGCTGTGACCCAAACAGCTCTGATAGCTCTCCTACTTGTTATTCACATGAGAGGAGGAAGATGTTGCCACAGAGGCAACAAATGTATCAGTACTTGGGGAACCAAAGTCATATGCAGGCAGTGTTCCCCAGGTCTCCCAGCGAGCAGGTCAAGTGGGCATGAGGATACTGAAGACTATCTGGAGAATGCTTAACACTGGCAGACAAGCTGGGCCTGAGCAGGGAGTGATGACCATCACTGTAATACCATCCAGCTATGGAATTTTCCACACCTACCTCCAGGATTGGGCACATGGCATCTGCTGTGGTACCTCCCAGCGTCTTGCAGAACTTGTAGAAGGACTCCAGGTAAGCCTGGAAGAGAGAGGGCAGATGAGCATTCTTCTACACAGCTTCATCTACTCCCCCACAGGACCCTTCAGCAGAGGACAGACAGCAAGCAGGGAGGCACCCAGATGCTCTGTAACACAGCACTGGCACCCTGGCCTCATGTGAACTTGCCCACACAAGGACAGTGCTTCCCCCAGGAGCCAGAGACATGAAGGATTGTGGTTGGGTTTGTTCAAGTGACTGCATGAGCTTACTGTGGGCAAGATCCCCAGGCAGCAAGGTTAAAGCCTATTTTTCTCCTTTGAGTCGCCTAACTCATTTACTGAAGTCTCACATGGTTTCCTGACCCTGCTCTGGCCTCCACAAACATGCCAAGCCACACAACCATAGCTGCAAGACCTACATTCAGAAAGTAGTGCTGCATAAGCAGAGTCAAGAGATGAGACAGGACATCTGTGAAAGAAACCAGCCATTCTCTCTAATTCTCTTTTCACCCTGCGGCCACTTGGTCTCCATCCCAACTGGAGCACTGCAGAAAACATAAGGCCAGGCACAGCTATGCTGCCTCCAGGAAACGTAATCCTTTGTGGAGATGTTCCGTAATCCATCTGGAAGATGACTGTGTCTCCCAGGGGGAGCCTAAGAAGGCTGTGGATGGCTAAAAGTATCGTTCAGCAAAAATGTTCTCAGAAGTGATCATGTGATAAAACACCTCCCTGGGCAGAGAGCTGCAACCAGAAACACTTCAAAGGGATGGAATAAAAGGATGCTGAGACACCACAAATCTCTGCTTTATCACAACTCTAGGACTGAAGATGGACAAGAATGTACAAGTTGGACACCCTCAGCCTCTGCACTAGGAAAGCACCTGGATTACTGCGTTCTGTAAATATTTCTTGCCACATAGTGCAAGAGGACAGTGCTGGGTGAGCATGACTCATCAAAGAAAGCCTCTCCAGCACTCGCCACTGCTCAGGTGGAGGAGAGCACAGAGCATCAGTCTGCAGAGTTACCACAGGAACAAGGACATGGATAACAGACCCTGTTTGAGGCTGTCAGGAAAGGGAATGTGGAGAAGAGATTCAGTCACTACCTCTGCCCTTATCAGAGCTCATGCACAAACCTAAGGCTTTAGAAGCAAACGTAGGTGAAATATCCAGCAGTGAATGGGGATCCAGTATCACAGACACCATGGAAACACAGTCTGTAAACAGCTGCACTGGGTGCCCTTCCAGTGACGGCAACTGACAAAAACACTCCAGTGTCCTGAAGCCCTTACCCTAGGAACAGGGGTGTCTTTGCCTTTAATGATCCTCAGTGGGTCTTCCCTTTCATGAACCCACCCCCTCTGCCTCCTGCTAGCCTCATCTGTCCTCAAATCCAGTCTGAAGACAAGCCTGTGGCATTTCCATCCACATTGACTTTTCCAACATGATCTGTAGATACCACCACAGCTTGGATTCTCTCCTCTTCCAGGTGAGGGTTTCCATACAGAAGTCATCATACCTAAGCCTCTAAATGTGTCCTCCTTAGCACCTTCTCCTGTTTTGCTGTTCATACTCTGAGATGAGTGGAACGAGATAGTGTCCAGGTCAAATACACTTTACAGATGGATGCAGTAGCACAGTGATACTCATACAGTTCTTTTATACTGTTAGGAACATGTTACCTTGCAGAGAGACACTTGCTTAGGTCAATCACTACCCAAGATTCCATTTAGTAGTAAGAAGGAACAAGGAGATCCTCACTGTACAAGCAGAGTTAGGGCTCCCTCCTTGCCTCTGCCATACACCACTCCACATTTATCCACATTGATTTGCCTGCTTTATTTTATTGCCCAGTCACAAAGCTCCTTCAGCTGGTTCCTACAAGAAAGTCACAAGCAAAGGGCAACAGTCAGCTGGCTTCACTTCAACAAGAGGTGGAACAAAGGGAGTAAGCACTGAAGATAACAATGCCAGCACACTTCCGTTGCAGGACTTGGCTGCTGACGGCACTCTACACTAAGCACTGACCACTTTTAACCTCTTCCCCATCTTAACCATATTTCCATTTGAGAACCTTCATTGCTAACAAGAAGCCTTTGTAATAGCTTTCCTCCTATGAATCCTGCTCAAATCTTCTGTCAACATACTCATAGATTCCTTAAAAAAACCTCCAGTATGTCTGGAAGATACCACTTCCCCTTCTCATGCCAACTCCACATGGACACAGGCATCTGTCCCGGGCCTGCTATGTTTTTCAGAGTAGCTCTCTGCAGATTTCAGACCTGATTTTATTTCCCTCATTTGCATTGTATTATACATTTTCCAGTCCCTGGGGAGAGAGGTGGCTTCAAGTAGTCTGTAAGCAGTAATCACCTTTTCCACCCCTTCATCCTTGTGATTTGTTACAGACACAGCCCCTGTATTCCCCAGGGGCTGCTCTTTAGCAAGAACCAGTGCCAGCACACGCTGAGGCATTACAGGCACCTACATTTCCATTTGTGGGTAGGAACAGTGGACTACAAAGTCCATGGGAAAGGACATGGCAGCTGGGATGCAAGGGGATACATCCCACCTCCCTCCCAACTGGTTTTCCCTGTGCCCACTCTGCTCCCTGCCTTCCCCCTCCTGCCTCACGTCAAGACCAAGGCCTGTGCCCTGCAAGGCTGTGGTGTTTATGCACACAGGTGTCCCTCCCCGTTACAGCAAAGACCAGTACATGCCAGAGGCCACAGGCAGCTGGGCATGACTGCTGACACGCCGCTCCTTCTCCCTCCCTTTGCCTTCTTCCCTTCACGCCTGACCTGCTCTCTGCCTCTCCAAACAGGCCACAGCTTCCTTGGGAAGAAGAGGTCACACCGACTGCAGGCTGGCTGTGACCAGCCAAAACAAGATTGACAGATACAATCTACATCCCACCCTTGATCCAGAGAGTCGAGATGGAGCGATAGCCACAGCCTGCACATAAACAAATGCTTTGACACTGCCAGCTAAAACCAGACAGGGCCTGCAGAGGAGATGACAGCTCAGGACAAGGAGATCCTTAGCCCCTCCACATCCCTCTGCCAATACTCTCCCCAGCTTGCACCTTTTACACTGCTCTACCAAGGACATCTAGCCACAACCACAGCCATAGAAGGCTTGAACAGACTGTTAGAAGGTCTTTGGAAAGGGCTCAAGACAGGGAGTGAAGCCAAAGGAGTCCTTCAACCAAGTTTAAGATCTAGTCACTTTGAATGCAGTTAACTACACCTCTGAACCCGTGTGCTGAGGGAGCAGACTTCTCCTGCCTGCCTGGGGCATGAAGAAATTCAAAGACACAACCTCTGCAAAATCTCTTGCACAGACTTGACAGCTCCAAGAAAATCCTCCTCTCTGCCTAGCTCTGGTGCCCTGACTCAGCAGAGTTGTGTGATTGGATGTCAGGCCCCTCTAGGAGCACTATCTTTGCTTTCCAATGGATGCAATTAGGTTTTGGCCATGTTTAACCACCATGCCAGGAATAAACAGGGAATTTAAATTCCCTTCTCAGAGAAACTAGCACAAGGGCAAGAGGCAACAGGCAGAAACTGATGCACAGGAAGTTCTACCTGAATATGAGGAAGAACTTTTTTACTGTGTGGGTGACCACGCACTGGAACTGTTTGCCCGGAGGGGGTGTGGGGCCTCCCTCACCGGAGATATTCCAGAACTATATGGACACAATCCTGTGCCATGTGCTCTGGGATAACCCTGCTTGAGCAAGGAGGCTGAACCAGATGACCCACAGTGGCCCTTTCCAACCTAACCCATTCTGCGATTCTGTGACTCATTTACCTTATACAGGGTGTTTCGAATTATTTCAATATTCATTTCATCCAGGTCCTGTTCAGATATGCAGTCTTGGAAGAAAGCAGCTGAAACAGAGCCAGAGACACAGTTAGCATTGCCCTAACCAGACCCATGCTCAGCACTTTCCAGACTCCTCAACAATACCAGGCAGAAGCACACCCTGTGTTGAGCTTGTCCCTCCTAGGCCTGGCCCTTATCTTCAGCAGCCAAACTGTCATGACTCAAAACCTCAGGCTCCACCATGGTTCCTTAGGCCATAATAATTTTTGGGGCTCTCATATGAAAATCTTTCTTCACTCCTTAATCCTATGGTTTTGTTAACAGCCTATTCCCAGCAGGAATTCTCAGCTCCAGCCCCCAGTATCAGTGATAGAGAAGCCTGTATTTAAAAATAAGCAATCCCCAAACTGGTCCCAGATGCAGGCACTTGGAGGTGACAAGGCAGCTTTGAACTGCCTGCTACAGCATTGCAGGAGTGCTTAAGCACCTGTGAGACAGCAGCTACTGAGTCACAAGGAGCTGATGTTTCTCCCTCCTTCTACAATATCTTAGTGGGGATTAAGAAGGCATGGTGATGCCACAGCTCCTATAGACCATAACAATGGTCATGGTTGGAGTCAGGAGTTGTTTCTCCTGGTCAAGTCTATCAGTCTCATTTTCCATTTCTTCCAAGGGCTTTTATTTCTCTAGCTGGAAGTTAGCAACAGGAGACAGAATAAATTAGTAGGACTTGGTAGGATGCTCAGCCCTACATACTTTGCCAGCGTACTTCTGGGAGGGAGTTGGAGAAGTTGTTGCCACCTAAAGAACACAGATTTCAGACCAAACAGGTGCTGCAAGCTGCAGATACAGATGAGTTTTGTACATTTACAGTGTAACGTAATGCTGCTGTTGTGTTCTTGCTAGCAAATGAGTGGTACAATAAAACCCACTGACAGGACTTCCTGACTTCTTCAACTCTCACTCAGCAACCAACTTTGCTGAATTTGCTACAAAGAGAAATCTGATCTGTCTCAGCTTACACAGTGCAGCTGTGGGTAACAGACACCACAGTCGTGCTGAGAAATGACCAGTGCCCTGCTCTGTGCAACAAACCAGCTGCAGTGCAGGCTCACACCTCGGGCCTGCACCACTTTTATAGCATGAGCTGCCTAGAGGATCAGCAGCCACAACGAGGGTCTGGAGGGTTCTGAATGGAGGTTAACCTCCCCAGAAGTTTCTTTGCAGCACCAGAGCACAATGCCACGTGGCCAGGGCAACACTGCTCCTGATGGTTGGCAAAAATGCAAACAGAGTGTGCCAGGACTGGTTTTCACTGCAGGACATGCTGGCCAGCCTGGATAGCTAAGCAGTGGCTACTTCAGAGTAGCTGAGGAATGAGTACACAGCTATTCCAGTTCTTGGCCCTCCAATATCCCAAATTAGGCTTACAGCAAGTCTCATTTTGCCCTGTTAACCTATGAAAGCCGTTTGGGGTTAGGCATTCCCACCAAGCCACGTAGCTACTCAAGTCCTTTTAGGAGATAGAGCTGCTGTTTCTTTGCGTGTGGTCACTGGAAAGAGTGCAAGTTAAACAACTGAAGCCTGCATGCCTGCTTGTTTAGGCAACACAGCTACTCCCCATGTTCCCCTGCTGCAGAAATGCCACACTGGTTGGTACACAGCCCCAAGGGCATGGCCAGGGCAAAGGTCTGGAGAAGCCAGCCCAGCCAGGGCTGAAGCAGGCAAAACCAACTCATGTACAAGTACGTGAATGCAAGAGGCAAAGACCCTCAACTGCCAGCCATTTCTCCAGAACCACCTCAACACTGACATGGGGCATTTTCACTCCATATTCTGCTGGAAGCTTTAAGGTCTCTGAGAGATAATATCTCTGAAATACTCTGTTCTATCTTCTTGCCAAAATGGGAAGGTTCCCACTTACTTGTGAGGAGGATTTTCTACCCACACATCATCCCTGTAGTGGGCTCAACTCAGCTGCATGCAGAGCCTCAGTTCTCCTGCTGCATTGTTGCCCTACTTTGCAACCCAGATCTCTTGAGGCACGTTCCCTCTTCTTTGCTGGGCACAAGTCATTTTTCCATGACAACTACTTCATTTGCCCCATTATTACACAGAGCATTTGCAAAAGCACTTCAGTTCCAAACTCAACTATTTCTATCAAAGACAGTACGATGACTTAGAGTGTTTTGTTCTTTCTAGCAACCCCAAAAGAATGACTAATCACTGACTCAGGCATATCTCATTACGTTATTGCCCACAGATGCTAAACTAGCAAGTCACCTGTGACTACCTCCCCTACTACTGCAAAGACTTCCATATTTTCTCCAGAACCACTTCCTACACCTTTCATCTTTAAAGAACATATCTGTCTGACTAGCTGTTCATAAGACACTTGATTTTAGCATTATGTGCCTCCTGAACAAGCCTGTAGCCCTGAGACAATATACTTCAGTCCAAAATGCTGCTATACAACAAGTTTTAAAAGGCTTTTGGAGATTTCTTTGTTTTGGAGTGGTTGTTTGGGTTTGTTTTTTGTTTATATAAAGGGCTTTCATTTAACTAGTGCTAATTTTAGTAGTCTCAGAACAAGACTGGGCATGTGCAGATCTCTGTAATTATCTATAAAAATTGCATACAAGAAATTACCCAATGGTCCAACTAAAAGTGCTGGAAATCAAGTGATTCATTCCAGAAGAAGACCCAATAGCCCTTCACTAAGGAGACTCAAGACCTGGCTCACAAAAATCAGACTTTCCAGCAGTCTGCCCTACTACTCTGTTGGCCTGGACACTGATTGAAGGGTACAGAGAGTTAGCTGGTCCTCCAGAGGAAAAGATGGCATAAACCTGAACTCAAGCCCAGCCACCACAGGCAGTACAGCCACAGCTGTGCATTACCCACTGCTTTGTCTTCCTGGAGCACAAATTAGGCTTAGCTGGAGTTAGACTAGGGGAGAAAGGGACATCTGTTCCACCACACACAGCTGAGAGATATTTTGAACAGCTCCACTCACCCAGGGGAGTGTCCACCAGGATTGCATTGTACAGCTCCGCAGGTGTCTGAGCAATGTTCACAGCTTCCATCTGCTCGAAACTTCCCAGAGGATGGCACTTGGGCACCAGTTCAGAGATGGAACGCTGGTGCAGAGTCCCAGTGATGAGCAGAATGACATTGTCAATCATGTAGCTGTACCTGGAGGAATGAAAGAGGAAGACTGAAACAATACAGATAATACAAAACCCAGCAACAGGCACCCATCATCTCCTCGTGAACATCTCCAGAAGATGCACACTTCCACAGAGAAGTACTAAGGCACCTCCTTAGCATCTGCTTATCATGCTGGCCTAGGAAAAGGCAGTCAGGCATAATCCTGAGCTGTGATTTATGCCACAGCTGAACCACACCATCTGGGTACCACCTACCACTGAAGAGCATTAGATTGGAACTGACTTCTGGAGGTCTCTGGCCCCATCCCCTGCTCTGAGCATGGTCAGCTATAGCTGCTCAGGCAAAAGGACTTCTGAATGTTCATATGAACTTTGAATTATTAGCAAGGATGGAAATCTCACCACTGGGGCTCTGCTTCAGGATCTGACCACACTCACAATGAAAAGGCTTTTCCTAACATTCCCCTGTGGTCATTTTTCTACTGTCTCTCATCCTAACCCCACACACCTCCAAGAGGAGCCTGGTTCCAGCTTCAGTGCCAGCAACACTGCTCCATCTTGCCAAGTGAAAGGAGGAAGGGTCACATTTCTGCAGCCTCACACCGTTCCAAAAACAACAGGACTGGCAGCTTTAGCACAACCTTCACTCACACCCTCACAAAACTACACACAAGGTTTTTCACACCTCTACACCAAAAGCTACAAACTTCTTTGCATGAGCCCCAGTTATGATGTCCCAAACCAAGTTCTCCACTTATGTTGTTCAGGATTAGCAGATTCAGTCTTTGGCACTGCAGCAATGGGACATTCAATCTGGAATCACAGCACCTGGCATAAGTTTCACCAACACAAGCCCTTTGTGGCCCTTCTCTCCAGTATGTCCATGTTTCTCCAGAACTGAGGAGCTCAGAACTGGGCACAGCACGCCAGGTGAGGCCTCCACTAGTACTGAGCAGAGGAGAAAGAACACCTCCCAGTACTCCCAGTCCAGCTAGAGAAGGGAGACACAGATGGCCTGAAGACTGGGAACACATGAAAGGCTGGTAGCCTTCTCCAAGTAGAAGGTCCAAGCAAGGGATGAAGGCGTCAGATAAACACTAAGTGTCCCCAGCAAGAACAGCAGTGATGCTCTAGGCATCTTCACCACCAGCTAAGCCACAAGCCAACCAAGCTGAGAAATTGAAAAACATCAAATGAGATGAGGGGATTTTTAATCAGAGGTTGACTTTGCACATATCCCTCAGTAGCACGGGGAAGAGGTACAGATGCTGAAGATCAGGGTATGTGACATTTCACACTCCCTTGATCTCACTGCTAGAATTCTAAAAAGTTAGATGATGGAAAAGACCTGAAGAAGCTCCTTGGCAGGAGCTGCTCCAAAACAAACAATATCAGGCCTGAACTAGAATGGCAGGAGGAGCTGTGCACATGTGGAGTTGAAGCTCAGCATGCTGAGAGTCAGGCTGCCCACAGGTACTTGAGTACTGAACAAAGGGAACTTAAGGCCAGCATCCTGGGACTGCAGCAAAGACAGGCATGGCAAGGCTATGCTGATGTTTGCCAGACACACATTGGGATGCCCCTGGTCTTTGTATTTCCAAGCTAACAAAGAGCACAGTGCAGACCTGCTTCCCTTTAACCACATCAAAGGTAGGTAAGCAGAGCCAGTTAAAGGCAGATTTTGCTAGTTTTTATTAGATGGGCTTACCGCCTCTTAAATATGCTCAAAGGGCACGTCCATGTACAAATCAAATCCACACCTTAGTTCCTCAAACAGGTGCCACTTTTTTCTCTCCACACTGCAAGGCTGAGTAATGCACCTCCTGGCCCTATGATTTTTGCAGAGCACCCTTCTGTGTTTGCAGCCTACCTTTCCTGGTTCAATCTAGAACCAGGGCAATCAGCACAAGCTTCACATACTAGGAAACCTCCTTTTGCCCTTTCATCCACAAGGTCATTATCTTCCCTCCTGTTTGTGCAGCTCTCACCATGGAGATGATTGCAATCTCCAGGACAGTAAGAAGGGCCTGTTTATGAGAATTGAGCTAAGTCCCTTGCAGTAAGCAGCTGGTTCCTGGTAAATAAAAGCATCTGCACCCTAACACAGATGCTCCTCCATGAGGTGCGCCAGAACAAGGATACAGAAGATCGTTTCCCAGCTCCACCATCTGCCCTCAACATGCAAGTTTCCTTAGTGCAGCACAGTAGCTTTAAGGAAAGACCATAGGCAGCACTTCTCTCAACAAAGCAAGGCAACAATATACGAAGAGACCAAATTTGTTACTTTAACTCAGCCTACAGTGAAGGAATAGGTAAGGAAATATGGTTATGTATGCCAGCACACGTCCTTCCTATCCCCAGTTTACTACAGATATCACTCTCCACAAGATATTTGCAAGAAGCCTGGCCAAAGTCAACTGTATGAAAAAGGAAGTGAGGAAAAATGTCTGGAGCCCTTCTGCTCTCAGGTCTTCAGAGCAGCTTACTGGAGTCCCACCAAGCTCATTCATGCCTTCCCAGTCCAATTCAGCACAAAAGCCACAGCCAGGTTTCGGGAGAGCTGCCAAAATCTGACCCTCTTCACACATGGAAGCTCCTGCTTTCAGACTGATGGTCCCAGGAAAGACAACCCAGCTGGCTACCGGTGCCAGAGAGCACAGCATGGCCTTCCTTGTTTAATTTACACCCCTTAACTTGATTGTTTCCTCCTCCTTCAGGGAGGTCTGGGAAATGCATGGTCTATAGCCCAAATGCCAATGCCTCTAAGGAGGCACCAACTGTTTTAAAGATTACTTCACCTACTTAAATCTTGCTGTCAAAGGATTCATCCCTGCAGGAAGAGTCAACATGAGTGAGATAGAGGGGGGAATTCTCATTCAAATTTCCATCATGACAGCATTTCAAACCTTCACAATAACAAGGGAGATACAGCAGGACAAAGGTCTTCTTGTGCCTGTCAAGGCCAGGCAGACACCAGCACCACTACCTAATCCTTCATGATAGTTCCATTTACTTCAAGCAAGCCCAGACTACCCTTATTTACATTCAATCCCTACTTCACCCCAATAAAACGAGTCACAGCTCAGTCACTCATAACTACAAGGCAAGTCTTCTAGTGCCAGAGCAGCTGGAAAAGCCTCTTCTCATCCGTGGAAGGGGCAACAGCCACTTCGCTGTGCCAGGTTTCAACAAGAACCCATTTGCCTCCAGCAGCACAGCTGTCCCAAGACCACAGCAGAGGTCCTGGCTATGCTGGCATTGTCTCCCAGGCCCAAAGAATTGAATTAAGTACAGTGTTTCTAAGAACCTCCAACTACATGTGTAATAGAGCAACTTTGGTTGTCATCTTCCTCATCTCTATAATGTTCTAACCAGCTTCAAATGTTTCAGCTTTCATGGTTAATGCCTCCTCAGACCCCTCCAAGAGTGTTTAAACCTTCACTAGCTCTCAGTGCAGCTAATAGGAGGACAGGATTCTGGGACACATGAGAAGATAGAAGTAGTCTGTCACTTGCAACACCATGAAGTCTTCAGCCCACTTGGATGGCCTCTTCATAGCAAAACTCTCTTGCACACGAACACGTTTTACACTCCTGCTTTGAGCTGCTTTCTGCTCACCCAGGGATCTGGGCACAAAACCAGCCAGAGTTTGACATGCACAGTTACACCAGGCATAACTGTTCTTGTAACCCACTGAACAGAGGTGTGGTATATTCCAGAAATTCACGTTCACAGAAATACAATTTTAGTCAATACTGAGAAATGTCAGTAACATCTCACAGGAGAGTATAATTTTTTATTAAAGGACATAAAAGAGTCAGCAAACATAGGAATATCCTCAGCATCAACCACAGCAGGAAAGAGACGATGATTTACAGCTTCCTGAAGTTCGAGACAACTGGAGCCACTATCTTTGCTTCTCCAGAGACTCCTACTGCAGAACAATACGCATTGGGTGACAACTCAGATAACAAGAACAAAGTCAGGCTAGGATATGCTTAGAGAAGTCAAAAGAGGGAGGTTGGTGGGCAAACCCTTCTTTCCAGCAGCAGCAGGCCAGAGTTCATTCTCACTGCTGGTTTTGGGAGGTATGGTCTCAGGCAGACAGAGCAGAGACCCCTCACAGAGAAGAGCAGAGAGCCAGCCCCCAGAAGCTAAACCCTGATATAGTCACCCATGGCTAGCTATGGAGCAGAATCAAGCAGGAGCAGAGCACACATGCAAAAGCCATGCACAGGTGCTTTGACAATGTATGTTTCCTCCTTCTGGCATTACTCGAGTACAGACACCGATAAATGAGATATACAAGAAAGACTGCAGTGGCCCACTGAAGATCTGGAAAGGCTGTTTTAGCAGGGGAACACACGAAATGCATGAAACACTCATCACATGGGGCATTTACTACTTGGCCTCAAGGCACTAAGGCACAGCCCTGCAAGGCAGTGACCCCAAAACAGTTACAGCTTCTCCCTCCTCCACTTACTTATCTAATCTAATCATAAAGAGTCATTGTCCTACAGCAGATAGGTTGGGTTTTTATTGCTTTCTGTTCCAGGATACTAAAAAAACCGTTAACAATACTGCAAGTGGTCACAAAGCATGACTAATGATGGAACATTGCATGACCTGAGATTCTCAGAGATCCTCCAAAAGTAAAGCCAAAACTGTAGTTTAACAGCTGCTCTGCAAGGGATCATGAGGACAGCCCTCCATGTCACAGCCAACAGACAGCAGTGGGCCAATGCAGAGGTGCATAGCAGGAGTTTTGTTGGGATGGGTTAAGATATTGCCTTGCTCAGGAGACTTTAATGCTTTCCAAAACCAGCATCAGACGTTAACTCAGACTACTGTGAGCAAGGCCAAAGTCCCTATGTGACTGCACTGGGCAGTTACTCAGATTACTATAGAAGCCTGTATTTATTTTGGGATGAAAAAGGGAAATTTCCAGTGGGATCACAGCAGTGCTCTGAACTCGGCATGAATTCTAGAGACAGCTTTAAAAGATAATGAAGTTGTTTTGACTATAGTCACTTTAGCATCTAGTGCTTCCCTCTTGCAGCTCATTCAGTTCACATACTCAGGGGGTGTTGGGAGAAGTAACTCAGGGAAAAAGTTTCAGGCTGGTTGTACCACTGCTTCCTTGGGTTTGTGCATCAATACACAGATCCATCTACATCCCAGTGGATACTGTGCTGGTACACAGAGCCACTTGTCACACCTCTCTCAAGCTCCAAATGTTAGGCAGCCACGGGGGAAAGCAACACACAGACTTCAAAGCCCAAAAGAGCAGTGGCTGACACTAAGAATAGTGCCAACAGCTGAGATGTTTGTATCTGCGAGGTTGGCTTAAGATCATTAGTAAATAACTGCACAGCTGTCCTGATCTGGAAAGGGGAAGAATGTTGCACATCAGGAAGATCTCAGTGCCTCAATGAGACTTGTTTGAATAATAGACAATGGATGGGAACAGTGTCAAATCCTTTAATCAGTTTTTCAGCTTGTATTAGAACATGTCAGATCAGCAGCAGTTCTGCCTCCCTTCTGCAGCTGAAGCTCAGACAGACTAGGGAATAGCAAGAGCAGATGCAGCATGTGATGGTCTCTGCTCAAAGTGTCCTTGCTGGTCTCTTCCTATCTTTGCACATCTTTGTCCTTCCTAGAGTCACACCAATACAAACCATACCTAAGTGCTACATTCATGAACCTGCCAAAGAGAAAGCTGAGAATTTCCTGGTTGCCACCACAAACTAAGGGCCCTCAGCCAGTAAGTGGGTGCTCTGCTAAACTTAGCTCAACAAGACCATTTGAGAGCAAAGAGTTATAACTTCACAGTACTACAGAGGCTGTGGCAGCCTTTCAAAACCAAGTATCCAGGAATGTTCTCAGCATTAATCTATATTTAGCTGTATCTCCACATGATTTTTACCATCCTCTAGTCTAGGTCTCTTGGGATACTGACCTCAGTTTTCCACTGGTATCATCTGTTAACTTACAGGCAGTGATACAGTGTAAGCTGCATTAAAGACTAACAAGAAAAAAGCTACAAGAAGTATTTTTAATTTTAAGGCTTTATGAATTTGACTCAGTGTTCCTGATCTGTAAAAACCCCTTGAAACACCAGGGAATGTTTTGAATACCTTGCAGCCTGGTGCAAGAATCTCTGGTTGCTTAAAGTTGATGACTCAAAGCTTGAGAAACACGAGGCTGATACGCAAAGCTGAGCCTTGCCACTCAGCGCCATGTTGAGCAGACTTGAGCACAAATTACATTTTAAATATTGACCAAAAATATGTAATCATACTGCTTTCACAGGGATCAGCTGCAAAAGAAAAACTTGCATAAAGTTCTTCTAATCTTACATGTAAAGCACAAACCCCCAAACATTATACAGATATAAAATAAGAGGAAAGGGTGCACTGTTCACATTATCCCCTAAACTGTCTCTAGTAGCTAAGAAACCTCACTGAGTTTAGAGGCCCAAAAGCCTTTACCTACTTCTCAGTGAATGTATGGTCTGGACCCAGCCAATGCGCAGAGCATCTCTGCGCACACAGACCTGCTGCCAGCAGAAGACAAGAAAATTCATCATCCCACTTGACATGCAGTAAACCATATGAGGCAGATGCAAGATCTAGCCCAGCCTCTAAATACTGTGGTACCTACACACAGCTCTACATGAGTATTTGCTAGACTTCAAACTAGCTTACAGAATGGACCTGGGAGAGGTGACTAGGACCCAAGATGCCCCCAGGAAGCCTTCAGAAGCAGTGCCCTTGGCCTGCTGGGCTGAACATGACAGTCTAGAGCATTGGGTGAAGCACATCAATGGAGAGGTAAAAGGAAAACAAAGGCTGCTAAGGTTGAGCACCGAAGACCTTGGGAATGGTTTCAGTCAAGGAGAGATGCATGTTACACGTGAACAGAAATGCTTACTGAGTGCACACTCAGCTGAAGGCACTGCATACGGGTTTTCTTCTGGAAAAGCTGCAGTCACACATAAATTGATTTGAGGAGTATTGATAACCTCCTAATACACACACTCCCTTCCCCTCTTGTTTTATGCCTCTAACAGACATTCTGTTCAGCCTGTCAAGGAAAAGACTGCAAGAAGGAACATGGGGTAAGTACAAGGACTGTTCCTGCAAACTGCAGAATCACCAGAGGAATTCAGCTTTAAACAAAGCCTGAGAAGGCAGAGAAGTCCACACACTGCCTTTGGATGACACCACATGAGCATGGACAGGGATGTTATCCAGGGGCAATGAATTCTCACCTAATCACCCACAGCTTGCATGCTAGAGCCCCTTCTCAGAGCTGCAGAGTTTCACCGAGCACTTCTTCATCTCAGTGACACACAGGCTGAGATCTGGAGCTCATCACTCAGTTTTTGCTGCATCTTTACTGCCATCAGTAACATTTTGTTAGCTTTTCTGATCACTACCACAGCTCACTCTTTGCCAGGCACCGTGTTAACACCTTCCAAGAAGAACAGTGCTGCTCCATAGGAGAACAGTTATGTTGTTCCCATTCAAATCCACTGGCCAAATGAAATGTTTTTCAGGCACCAGAGGTCTGGGGGAAAAAAGCATCCTCTTAATGTAATGTACAGTGAAACACACCTTTCAAAGATTCCCTTTCTAATGAGGGTGCCTGCAGTCACACCATGACTCCCACACTCACCACCATGCAACCCAGTCCATCGTCACAGACTGGTTCTGGGAAACCAGTATGAGAACAGCATCCTTTGGGAATGCAGGTGAGCAGATGCAGCTCTGATGCCACCATCCAGAGGACACAAGTCTCTGATCATTTCCAGACCATTAGCTACATGCCCTCTTATTTTGAGTATTGTGTAATCCCTCCAAGAACTTGACTTATCAGTTCAACTTTGCACTCCCTGCAAACAGGGAAGCTGTTTGTCAGAAACCTGTGCTGCTTTGCCAAAACAATCTCTGCCAGAAAAGCCTCTTAAACCTTTTATTGCAGGATCCCCAGCCACTACAGTAATTTTTGCTTCCTAACCTCACTGTCACCAAGGAACCTGACTGAAATAGTAGAGTGTAATTTTAACCACAGCAGCATTAGGAAAGATCCTTCAGATTGTTGCACTTGCCCCAATGAACTACACTAATGTAAAGCATTTGGAGGGCTTTTTCCTTCTGCAGGAAAGGATTTCAAAAGGATGCAGCCATATTTTGCAACCTCCACAGTTATGCCAGGATGCACACTCCAATACACTTAGAATAAAGACAGGCAACTTCCTACTCCAGAGAAGAAGATTACTGCTCTTCAGCTCAAGTAGCAATTGAAACAATTTGGCTCCAGAAAAACCACTGCTGCAAAATTAAAATTGAACTCAAAGTTGTGCAGCAGAAACTAGATCTATCCAGTGCAGGGGAGAGGCAGAGCAGGACTGGGTCAGAGAGAAGGTAACAGAGAGAAGTGTGAGCTAAGAAAAGGCACGTGCAAAGGGAAAAGGTACATGCAGCCTCATCAAAAACACATTTTGTGACCACAAAAACATACTGAAAGCCAAGTTCCCAGCTGCATCCTCAGGGCAAAAAAAGAACCTGGTTCCCAGCCCTTGCAGGCTGGTAAGATAAAGATAAAAGATGACCTAGTCTGTCCTCTGATGACAGGCTTGAACACAGATTTGGAAGATGTATTTAGACCCAGTCCCCAGCCCTCACTCCCACAGCACACTCAGTGCCCACAGTTACCAGCAGCTCCCCCCTGAAGACAAGACCAAACCCTTCTCTGCCCATCAGTTTGCTGTGAGGGTTCAAAGGGCCCAACACCTGCCAGAGCCCTGACACTGGTCTGCTGCAAAGCCAGACTTTCCACAGCAGGGAAGAGACTGTGCTGAAGTAAGGGGGAGGGAAAAAAACCAAAACAAACCCCAAACAAAAAAACCACCACACAACAAAAACCAAACAAACTAACCCAAAAAAAAACCACTAAACCCTTTTCCCTACCACTGGAAAAATACTAAAGCTGAAAATCTGATCAGGCTACAGCAGGCTAGAGTCAGGATTCTTTATTGTAATGTTGCTCCTATCTAAACCATATCCAGGAACACTGGAAGGAAGGAGAGACAGGCCATGGCACCGTGTCAGGCTAACACAAAGAACAAAGCCTGTACAGAAAGGCAGGGCAGCACATCACTGAGAAGAACCTAAAACCCACTTCCATCCCACAAGTCAATATGTGCTTGTTGAATTCAGGAAGTGGCTTTTGCTGTTTCAAGAACACTTAATACCTGTTTGTTGCTGCCCTACAGAACATCGCTGCATTCCCTCAGCCAAACAGTCCGTTGTTTGTGTTGGAGCAGAGATGTTAATTTGTGCCTATCACTCAGAACCTACTACGGTTGGCTGAAAGACGTGGGGAAGCACCAGCAGACTTCCAGCAAGGAGCTGTGTGGCACGATGCAGAGCTAGCAGGTGTGTTATGGAGACTGTAGCAGGCTCAGCAAGTCGAGCTTTCTGCTTGCAGTGGCAGAGGCTGCCAGCTACAGCCACCACTTGAAAAAACAAATTGAGGAAGTTGGCTGATTTCCCTTATTTTGATACTCAGAATGCAACACTTGCCACAGAAGAGTTCCTGGAGAGAACCAGAGCCAGGAAAGAGTCCGTGTGGTGCCAGGAGAGGAGCACAACAGGACAAAAAAAATCAGTGTCAGCAAGTGACTTGGGGAACAAAGACCTTACTTTGGGGCTGCTGCCTAGCCGCGTTCTGGGGTCAGTTTTGTTCACGTGCTTTTAAACACTGTCCTTTCTCCTATGCTCAGGATAGAGGTTAACTCCTGCCCACCTCCCCAGGTGACCATCCTCACCCACTCTCCCTGTGCACCTGGGGACAGACAGCACGGGGCTGGAGTGCCACCTTCCGGCAAGCAACCGGCAGCGCGGCCTCCCCTCCCTGGAGCCGGGCATGGAACACGCACCCTCCCGGAGCCAGGCACAGAACACACACCCAGTGCTCCTTGCACTGCCTCTACTTCTGCTTCTCCTTTCCCTGGCCTCACTTATTGCAGGGGCTGCTTCAAAGAGGCAAGCAAAATGACATGGTGTAATTCCACGTGGGACAAACGGCATGGCTCCTGGCAGGTTGGTGCTGGAGCCAGAGGAGACAGGGATTACAGCTGCTCCTACGATCAGACATTTCCCCAGATCTCAGCAATGTGTCCTGGGTCAGATCTCAGCATCCTCAAAAAACAAGCACAACAATCACCTGATCATCCACTCAAAACCACCCCAAAGGCCCAGCAGGGCACTCGGGAAGGAGAAAGCCTGGGTGTTTTTTAAATGCTTGATCCACCTCCTGGCATCAGCCATGCTCACCCTGACCACTACCAATGAGTGTTGACAGGCCTCAATGTGCCCGTCTTATGCGAGGTTATCCAGGAGTCCTAGGAAGGCAAAAAATGTAAATACATACAAAGACATCCAGCAGCAGTGAGTTTCAAAGCTGGACATGCTACAAAACATTTCCTTCCATTTTGAGCCAGACACACCTCCTACAATCCCACTCAATGTTAAAAATCTCTGTTTACAACTCAAAAGAGGTCTTGGTGAACTCAAGCTTTCCTCCTGCAGAAGCCAGCCCTGCTCAAACTTTCCACATCTTTCTACTATTTTTTATTTCACTTCAGCCTGTATACTATTAGCACACAGATACATCCAGTTGAGTACAATTTCTTCTTCTGACCACCTGGTGCCTCAACTGCCCTGAGCTGTCTACCAGGAGCAGTCTTTACCATTTCCTGCTCAAGTTTCATTAACTACCCTAAAAAAAGGGAGTGGGAAATAGTCGTGTTCAAAAGGCAAATATAAATCACTCCTTATCTACGTGTGCACCCAGAGTGAAAAATCAAGTGGCACAGGCTTGTCCCAGTGTCCCCCAGGCAGGAAGGATGACACAATACCTCTGAGTGCACAGGCACAAAATCCCCAGCACTGCCAACATCCTTTGGCTGAACATTTTTACGGTGCTGCCTCCATGCAAGCCTGAGCTAGATGAAAGCCACTGGCACAAGTATGTGCTACCAGCTCCAAAAAGAGCTGATCTCCACTCCAACTATTTGGGACACACATGGGAGGTTTTACACTGTCAGCAAAGCTCTGAAAATTTCTGTCCCCTGCCCCAAACCAAGACCTACTACAACTCAAGGGACAGTTTCAGGGAACACAGTCTGAAAGGCAGCCCAAGAAGTCACATCTACTCTACCCTCTTTTCTACTAGGCCTGTCACCAAATACCAGGTTTATCAAGAGAAGATACTAAGATCCACTGGGCAAAAGCAGCACCCTCTCCAAACTCCTTGTGGTTCACTGCATCTTCTGTTTTAACCTATCTGTGGTGTCATTACAAGTTACTGGAGATTCTAATACCCTGATAGCACCTCCCATCTTGGACCAGTCAAAGCTGGTAACACCTTCTCTACTTCAACAATACCCCACTGTGTGATGAGTGCAGACCCAGAGGAGAACCCTCCATGTGGCAGAACCACGACAAAACCCAAATGAACTCTTGGACTCCCTGCACAAAAGACTCTACAAGAGAGTGCAGACATTCCATATGGGAAAACAGCTTTTTTCTGCTTCACCTTCTGCCTTCCTCTAGGCAGCAAACAGTGGCATTAAAGCAAATCTTGTAGGTAAAAAGGAAAAGAAGAGATAAGAGTGAAGACAACTTGAGGAAGGAACATTCTGTGCTGAACAGAACCAACATATTCAAGAAGAGATTACGCAGTAGCAAGAGATAGAGGTATCTGCACAGAATCATGTTTTGCTGTAGAGAACTCATCAAAATCAGAATGACAGAAGCAGAACAAGACCAAAGTTAAATGAAGCTGAGGGCAGAACACCAGTTTTAAAAAGTGATTCCAACAGCTGGTAAGAAACAGCCTTTCTGGTTACACAAGATGTTTAAGGTCTTCAAAACTCGAGCTGGATGTAGACACTGGATAAAGGCCAACAGGACTGAAGTAAGAGAGAATTGGATTTCCGTGGCCATCCATAGCCTTCCTACCAAGTCAGGCACTGTGTAACCAAGGCAGGCATGGTCTAAGACCTTTCAGTTCATGTTTTCCACACACTGGTTTTCAAAGCGAGACTGCTAGGCAAACAGCAAAGTTTTAAAGTCTGCAAGATACTGGTGTGCTGCCCAAACTACTGCCTTTAAACAGATATGACAGAAGCATTAGTGATTACTATGATAATTCCATAGAGACATTTTCATAAGCCCGTAACACTGCAAAGGAAAAGCAACAGTGGAGGACCACCCACCTAATATTGCCAATCTCAAACAGCACTGATGTCCTCACAGAAAATTCAAGATGGACAAAGAGGTGTTTTAAGAGTTAACTTGAGAGAATAGAAGAGATTGCTCTGTATAACTAAGATCATGAACTAGAAATTGCTTCATGCATTGCAAACACTGCTGCAAAATGGGAGCTCAGTAATGTCTTGCTCCATATTTGGGTCCAAACATGAAAACTCCAGAAATTTCACTGACAAGCTTATAAGAAAAAACTATTTCTTAGAAAACAGGAAAGGCTTAGGAGACAGCTCTAACACAGTGACCCAGAAAATAATAGATATGAGCCACTGGGTTAGAAAGTGAGATAGTGGCAGCACCCAGACACAGAAAGGAGTGAACACAAAGGCATGTGGCAGAAAGACGGGTGTGCCACAGATAAATGAAAATTTAAAATTTTTCCATCAGCCACAAAGGTCTTTCTACATCAGCCTGCATCATTCAAAAACTTGTAACTGGTAAGGAGGATAACACATACACATCTGCCAAAAATGCAAGATTAAACATCACTTGCCAGAGTGCTTGCGATGAGCCCAGGCTCACTGTACCAGAGGTGACACATTAACTATCTCACTCGAGAATAGAGTATGATCTCCTCCTCAGAAATGCAAGTTAAAAAGTCACATTCTACTGAACCAGAAACTCACTTCTGTCCATGAGACATCTCCTTGGTGGTTAGAGGAGACTGTTGGTTATGCAGTTTGCAAGCCAAACTAGAGCTTACAGGAATATGGACTAAGGAAAGGAAAAAAGTCAATTTTACTTCCATGTTTCAGATGCAAGCTAGGACAACTTGCTTGCCACTAGCAAGTTCCCCTGCCACTAGCAGTTCCATTTTATTACCAAACAAAACAAGAGCAGCACACTGGGAAGCAGAGGGTTGTGCAAAATCTCTGGGAGAAGATACCTCAAGACTGCTGAGCTATTTGAAGCTTTTCACATCAGCTGAACCTGCTGTGGAAGCCCCGTGTGTTTCCACGAACTGACAGAGACATGCCGAGGCTGCTGCAGCCCTGTGTTTCCCTGCTGTGCATTCCAGGCCCTGCCTTCCCCTAGTGTTGGCATTTGCTGGATCCCACTGAGCTGTCCAAGAAAAACAAACCAGTCAAAGGTTAATCCCGAAAAGGAAAAGTTGTTCAATTTTTGGCCAGCTCAACTCTCTGAACCAGTTTGTGGTGGGGCCAGAGGAAGGCCTAAAGGCCCTGGGATGGGACAGGAGAACCACATCAGCCCTGATGAAGGCTGATCAACCTCAGTGGCTCAGAACTAGCAGACAACTGCTGTAATGCACGTGCATTGCATGCCTATGTTTTGTGGCAGGATCACAGTTTTAAAAAATCAGGAACATTTAACTCAAGGGACAAAGATAAATGGCACCTCTAAGAGACTGAATCAATATTGGGATGGAAGGCAGCCAAGCAGCTGTACCAGTGGAGCGCAGGCTCCCTGGGAGCAGAAGCCTTTAACAACACAGTGATACGATGCTGCTGGTTTGAGACCTCCAGCTACAACCAAACCCGTTTCATTCAAGAAGCTGCATAAAACACAGCTGGCACAGGGCTGAGAGTAGAAAGCTGGTCTGAGCTCTCAAGTCTGGAAGAACACCAGCATTTCAAATGCTGTTCATGACCAGCTGGTACTCACGTGATGAAGTCCAGAAAACTTGCCAGGGGCTCATACGCGTGGTTCCTCATGTGACGGAACTCCACCACCATCTTCTCCTTCAGCTTGTCATCAATGACGGACACAGTGAGCGGGGAGGCTTCATTGGCCAGGAAGTTCCCATAGTCTGTGCTCTGGAGGTGCAGTTTCAAGTCTGAAAAAGAAAGAATAATTCCACTCTAGAGGGTTTTGGGCTGGGTTTGGGGGTTTTTTTCAGCATAGCCAAGAAAGCTGTTGCTCAGCACTTCTCCAGGCACTCTGTTCTCTGAAAAATAACCAAAACAAAACCCATGTGTTAAGTCATGCACTTATATTTGTGCTCAGTTTTATAATGGACAACCCAAATGCAATAAAAGATCAGTGATAAATACCTACTTTTAGTCTCTTAATCTTGTCTAGCCTCTGTTTTCAGGTAGCCTCTTCAAGGCATCAGTTCCATATCAGCCTTGCCTCATCTTAAAGACAAATCTGTGACACCATCTGTGTAACTGAGCACACACTGGTGCCAGCTGTTCACTGTGCTAGGTCAAGGTGGAAGCTTACTGATTTTCTAGGAGGTATTTGCTAGAAATCTTGGGGAAGAAAAAAAAAAATCAAATCACTTAAGCACTCTGTCTAGCCAAAAGGCTCTCTGGTTGCAGGTTTCTCTGAAGAAATCACAACCAAGAACCTAACTGCACACACAGCAAGTCTCCCTAGATACTAGTGATGTGGAGGCATCTGTAAAGCTTTCAAAGCCAAAAAGAGAGAATCAGCAACTTAGAAATTATAAACCATCTTGGTCTTACATTATCAGAGCAGCCCAGCTAATTGTGCTGGTAAATAGAATTCAGGCATTAATAGGTAGAGAAGGGCTAGGGAAGATGAAGGCCATTTAAATCCATCTCACAGGGTAGGCAATCCCTGCCCAGGATGTAAGAACACGCTTAGAAGTCTTCCCCTTCTCCAGTTTCAAGCAGACGAAACCTTTGTTTCCTCTGTTACCCCTGCTGCAGGTCAGGTGCCCAACCAAGCTGCAGTCCTGGCCAACAAGCAACCACAACGTGCTGAGTTCTGTCAAGATAAAAGCCCTGTTTGAGCCAAAAAGCATTTAAGTGTCTCTACGGAAAAACTGAATTCAGAATTAAGGAACGTCATATAATTCTACTCCTCAAAGCTCTACTAGTTACATTGGTACACGATGTTCATCTCCCTTCAGCTTCACCTCAGAGGGCCAGTTAGGCAAGCATCCTCCCAGGGATTCAAGACCTTTATGGGGTAAGGAGAGGAGCTGGAAGCGTTGAGTCAAACCAGATGTGAACACACCATCCAGAGAAAACAAAAAAAGACACTTCTCTCTGATTTTTCTGAAGCAGCAGCACTGAGGCTGCCTTTCCCTTCCACTGAGCTTTAGCATTATGGCACAAGCATCCATGGCACCAAGGTCAGAGCAAGGACTCAGCCTGGTTTGAGGAGTTTGATCTTTTGACATTACACCCAGACAGGGCACGAGCTGGAGAGCTCCTCCTCAGGCTCCAACCTCAGCTTGTGCAGCGTGATACTGATCTCAGCCCAAGGGATGCAGGGGTCAAACAGCTTCCAAGCCAACTGACTCTTCTGGGTATTTCCAAGGAAGCCTAGCAAAGATGGTTTTGACCCAGCACTCTTTAGTTACAAAGATGTTCCCACTGCTCAGTGTTGCAGGAAACAGAGTTTATAGGGAAGGAAAATAAAGGCCAGAGACTTAAATACCACTCAGTTTGTCATGTTTCTCAGTGGTTTACACGAGAGTTTTGGGGGCACTTGCAGAAAGGAGGGGATTCTGTCCCTCTAGTCTGCTCTAATGAGACCCCACCTGCAGCACTGCATCCACCTCTGGAGTCCTCAGCACAGGTAGGACATTGAACTGTTGGGAAAAGAAGAGGCTACAAAGATAATTAGAGGGATAGAGCATCTCTCCTATGAGGAAAGGCTGAGAGGATTGGAATTGTTCAGCCTAGAGAAGAAAAGGCTCTAGGGAGAGCTTATTGCAGCCTTTCAGTACCTGAAGAGGCTACAGGAGAGCCGAAGAGGTACTTTTAACAAGGGCATGGAATGACAGGACAAGGGGTAGTGGCTTCAAACTGAAAGAGACTAAGTTTAGACTGGATACTAGGAAGACAATTCTTCCCTGGGAGGGTGGTGAGGCACTGGCACAGGTTGCCCAGAGAAGTTGTGGATGCCCCATGCCCACAATTTTTCAAGGCCAGATTGGACAGGGTTTGGAGCAATCTGGTCTGGTGGAAGGTGTCCCTACCCATGGAAGGGGGTTTGAAACAAGATGGTCTTTAAGGTCCCTTCCAACCCAAACCATTCAATGATTCTACGAATCCTGGATGCAGCAAAGAGAGTTCCTCATGCAACTACACACATCAAGGCTGAAGCAAAGCAGAGATCTAATCTACATCTCTGTTCCCCAGGATAATCTGCAGCTGAACAGCTGTGATTTATTCTATCAAACCATGGTCAACTTGTGCTCACCTTTGCAAGGGAGAAGACATTGCCTGGGTAACTCAATCGAGTCTGCAACATGAACCTTGTCACAGAGTCAAACACCAGATCATGCCAGAACTTGGAATATCCCTCACCTCCATGCAGCCTGCAAAGGATTATTATTGATAGTAATCACTTCCTAAAGTCTTCAAAAAGCCCAGCTCATGGGCAGCACCCTGTGTGCTAAGGATTCTGATCCATCTGTTCTGCAATTGCTTGATTTCTGAAAGATAAGATAGTTACAGAGGGGAAATCTACCTGAACTATGTCTCAATGAGTTTTTGTCCCACTTTTTAAAGCTCTTGAATGATGAGCTTTGGAGTCTGAGCAGAAATTAAGTGCCTGACAGACCAGGACTTTACTAGTTTGCTTTTAGCAGAAACTAGAGAAAACATGGAGCAAAATTATCAAATAGTCTGTTCAATGAATATGAAAAAAAAGGTAAAAATATTACTCAGATTGCTAGGGAGGGCACAGGGAACTGCAGCAGCTGCATTCATATACCTCCTACTTGCAATTTCCTGTAGTTGTGCAGATCTCTAATGGAAGCTAAGCCTGCCCAAAAAGGCATGTGATGTTGTTTTGCAGCTATACAGGACCTGGAGAGGAAGCAGCTATTGCATATCCTACCAGATCTGCCTTCAGTAGGGAAGCTGCCAAAGCTTGTTTCCTCAAGTCCAACACCACTGGTTTGTTTTGGTGTCACCACAACATGAAACTTTACTTTTGAGGTTGCAAGCAGCTGCTTTGCTATCCTGTCACTTGATGCTACAGACTCAGTGACACAAAAAGAAGAGTTTGCTGTACTTGCAGGAGGTCAGAGCTGCACTGCATCTAGACCAGAGGCACACAGGCTGCACGTTGTGCCTTGCAGGCTCTCCTTCAACAGCTCTGAGCAAGCTCCCATGAGCTGCTTGGCTGGAACATTTTGCCCTGCTCCATGAAGGGGTTGTCCCCCCAGCTCCACAGCACAAGAGCCAGCACATTATGTTGCAACTGGAATAGGGGCCGTGTTTATATAACACTTGGAATTCATTTTTACAAGGAAGGCCAGCCACAAAATGCAGAACTAAACTTTTCTGAATCTCTTAGCATCCAAGCAGACAAAATGGAACATATTTTCCAAAAATTGGATCGGATTTATGAACCCTGACTCAGTGCATCCCACGGTTGTATCAGTGCTTTACACTAGCCTGTCCTCCTCCAGCTGCTGGGCCGGTCACCAAGCTTTAGCCAAGAGGGTTTGGGAGCTTTTAATAGGACCATTCACATGTCAAGCTTCTCAGATGAGAGCAAATTAATCCCGTGGTTTCACAAATCTGCTGCCAGAAGAGCTGTCCCAGTAGCACGGTGACTAATAAATGGACCCACTGCTGAGCAAGCCCCAAGCTCTCCAAAAGCTCAGGTTCCTAACACAAGCTTAGACTGAGCCGGAGTTGGCCTCTGGCAGCAAGAGCAGCACCTTGGCAGGGGCAGCTACCAGAGATCCCACATGCTGCATGTCGATAAGACACTGGCTGCAAGGCTTCTGCCGTGCCTCTTCCCCAGCTGCTGCTGAAAAGGAGAGAGACCTGCACCTAGAGCCCAGCCCCTCTTGATGAGCTCCTTCAGATACTGACCAACAACAGCACACAGCCTCAAACAAGTGATTGATTTTAAGAGATACATTGGCCTGTTTCGGCATTTTTCCAAGCAGTTCACACACTTTATGTAACAGACTGAGCCAGCATTTGGCAAGGGAGCACTTGAATGACCACAAAACTTTTGTTCTCTCTCCTCCCACACAAAACCTAGGAAATTATGGCCAGGTTACAGCTCCCAGAAAGCTGCCTCGTACAAGAACACAACCATTTGTCAGAATGACAGCCTTTTTCAGCTGGGTAGGGTAGTGCTTGGGATTACCATGTCATGTTCTTACAGCCACCTCCTATCAACTCTCAGATCAGGCCCTCTGGTTTTTGTGCAGCTGCCTCTACATGAGCCACAAACACAACCAGAGCTTAATTCGACACACTGCTGTGCCAACACCTTGACATTTCAGATGACATCTTCACAAGAGACTTTCTATCCACACTAATGCAACTATCCTCTCCAGCAAGTTTGCTTTGACATAACAAGGAACCAAGCCGTTAGCCTGTCAGACATCTGTCAGTCAAAGCCTTTCCTGTAAGCCCTGCTCAGACAGAGTGATCCATGGCCCCATCAGCTCAGACTTCTAACCCTTCCTTCTTCCCTGCTGTAACTGCATTGCAGAGCTCTGAATCAAGTTAAGGGCTCAAGCACTTCCAGGCAAGGACTGATCTGTTTTCTCACGCACAGGCACAGAATCAGCTTCCGCAACTTCTGAGCTGAGCTGATGTTTTCACAAAAATTATCTGCTGTAACCCCAACATCTTCCTCCAAAGCACCTGGGGCCATCACCGCCTATATAAAAAATTAAAATATCATTTGCCATCTCCCAGGCTGGAGGCAGTAACACAGCTGAGGGATTACATAGCAGTCTGCAGATGAGCTACATCGCCCACGTCTCCCTACAGGAGACTGCAGTCATTACCATTTGCCTTGTTGCTGTTTGTTTGGTTTGTTTATAGCCACCTCAGACACTCCTGAAGCTGATTCTCAGAAATCTCACTGGAGAAGAACTCAGAGACCCTTTGTTCCCTGCAGAATTGAAGACCTTTCCTGTGGTTGCACATCAGCAGCAGTGTCGTGCTACCTCTTCTCTTGTCAGGCAGCAAATTCATCTGGGCCACAGTTAGACACAGAGATGCATCATCTTTGGCTCTTTCCTCCATCAGTATCTCACCTCTGACTTTTCACCAGTTTGAGATGCCCTCAGCACCAAAGAGCAGCCTGTGTTTCTAGCTCATCCCTTCCTGGGGCTGAACTCGCTCCACTCAGAGCTTCAAACCCAGCACAGCCAGGTTATGTTCCATTGGGAGTCCTTCAACCAGGCAGCCCTTGCCTGATCTGTCCAAAAGGCAAGGTAACCCCTCCTCATCTGCCTGCATCCCCAATAAGCATTTTTCCCCTCCAAAAGCAGACTGCTGTAAGTTACTCTGTAACCTGAGAAGTCCAGTGCAGGACATCAGCCCAGCACCTGGTGCAGGGGTTAAGGGAGAGGCAGCAAATCACTCAGAAACTAAAACAAACAGGGCAGAAAACAGTCTCATGCTGCAGGAGCCGAGAGCTGAGGAAAAACAAGAAGATGAAAGCACTGACAGGCTGCCGAGCAGCAATACCTGCCAGGAAACCCAGACACCATCATCATCTAACAAGGGGCAGGACCCAAACAAGGCCTGAAGCTGCACCAGTACGGGAGAAGCTGACCTCAGCTGCTGCTTGAAGTTTAGCTGGGAGAAGCTATGAAGCAGGTCTCTGCCTGGTAAAGGAGGCCAGAACAAACAGCAAAGAGCCTCTGCTGAACCCTGAAGGAAGCCAGTGACCACAGTGTTTGTTTGTCACCATCATCTAGCAGGCTATGGAAGTGCCATCTTTCTTCCAATAAATGATGTTTTCCTGGAGCTTGTTTTAACAGGACAGTTGATGAAACAGCCACAGCCAGTGGTTACACCCATACAGGATGCAGGACAAAGCAGCAGGACAGCATTTTGGACACTGCTGTGTTACTGCACGAGCAGTCAGCATTCAGAGGACAGGAATGGTCTGTAGTCTCCTCAGGTCTCACTGTGCCTGTACACTGACTCCTCTGGCAGGAGAAAGCTCTTGGGGCCAGGGAACAGTCCTGCTGCACAGTCCCAGCACACTGGGGTCAGCTTTTCATGCAGGGCTCCAAGATGTCAGGAGAGTGACAAACCATCATTGTGTGAATGATGATGAAAGGTCCCCACCATATCACGGCTTGGCTTCTACACCCCTGGAGCTCAGACTGAACCACTCTCGGAGTTCAGGATGGATCTAAGCCTGGTTACACTTTGAAACCATCAAGTGGTCTCTCTTTGCTTGGTAGTACAGCAAAGGAGCTGCACAGGAGAGGATCTATGCTGTTCCTCCTACAGCCAGGAGAATACCATGAGCTCCACCAAAAGCACACTTGAAGCCAGTCTGGAGCTCTACAACACCCCTATACGAGAGAGGACACATGGCCCATGTGGTTATGCTGAAAGAGAAGCCTAGCTCCAGCCTTCTGGGGCCTAAATTCCAGGACCACAGTGATGAAATGGAAAAGAGATGGGTAGCACAGCCTCTCCTGCTCTTCTCTCAGTGAAAGGAGATGTGCTGAACACCTCAAAGCAAGGCAGCCTGCGGGAGAGAAAAAAGATCCTTGGGACAATGAAAACAAAAGCACACACTGCACTCAGCCTGGTGTGCAGAAGACAAACATTGTGGACAGATCCCATTCCTCCACGTGCAGACCACTGTTTCCGTGGCATCCAAGTTTCCACTGTGCCAACTGCATGGACTGAGACACAAGCACCCAGAATGGTGGTGCTGGAGATGCACAGTCTCTGGAAGGCCTCTCCCAAAAGAGGTCCACAACCTTGAGCCAACTCCCCGCCACTCCTCAGCCTCATCACCCAGCTAGAAGGTGACACTTCCTGCTGCTGGATTTCACCCACCAATCACCTCTACAACACTGGCAGGTCAGAAAGAAAGCAGCTTTCTACACTGTTGCTGTGGAAGCAAGAAGAAGTAGCAACAATAGGAGGCTCATGAACACTGACCTAAGGGTAAAGACATTCCTGGTGCAAGATGCTTTTGTGCACTTCTTGGGCTCCACATGCTTTTTGCAGATGGGAGCTCTGCAGACCAACAGTAAAGCCAGTTGATAACCCACATTCCAGTCCCAGACTGAACTCTGTTGCTTACAAGCATCACCACTGTTCAACTGCATCAACAGCTTTTCATTCTCCTGGCAAAATATCAGACCTCTTACAGGCCACCACAGCTTGGGGAGCTGTAGACGACTCACCACTCTTTTGACAGCAGAAATCTGGGTAACTTGTAAGTTTGGTTGCCCCAAACAGATTCCACTCAAGCACAGATCCATGCTCACACCACGGGAGCAGAGGAAAGCAGCTCCAGGTCCTTCACTGACACCTTGTGTCAGAAGCAGGAACTGGATACAACAGCAACCGCCAGGCAGGTTCCAAACGCTCCCAGCTCAGGTGTACAGCATAGGGCCTCTGGCTGAGAAACAACCAGAGCACCAGGACTTTTGGAGCTGAAAGAAGGGATTAAATATGTTATTGCTAAAGGGTTTAAGAGAAAGCTTAAGCCAAAACAGTTCTCATACACCCCCTCAACCCTAGACATGTTTTTCTGCACTTCTTAAGGCCAGCTCAGGAGCCTGCCTGACCACAGACAGCCCATTTGGCACTCTGTTTCTGACTCAACAAGAAGGGAGAGCTTGGATCAGGTTACCTTGTGATCAGACAAGCAGAGACAACAGAGGATCACACAGGAAAGCATGATTTCCTCCCTTCCAGCAGCACTAAACTGCCAGCCTAAGTCCTGAAGCAGAGAAGTCAATCCTTTTATGCTTCCAGACCGATCTGGGCACACCAGAGGGAGCAGCATTTCAGACCTGGAAGCACAACATCCTCCAAGCAGCCAGATACCCAATTCCCATGGCCAGCCCCAGAATAGCCTTGGTCCTTCAGACTTTCTCCATGGCCAAGGCAATCACTTGCTCCAGGACTGGGACTAACTGCAGAGCCAGACACGCGAGAGGCGGCAGAGAAGACAAAACAGAGTAGAGAAGAATGTATCAGTAATTTATGCCCTAGTACTTATTTTGGCTCCTGTTACATCAGCCACTGCCTGGATTTAGTGCAGATGAGCATCTGAGAGAGAAAGAAGCACGTTAAAAGTCTGTGGAGCACAAAAAACAAGTACTGAAATGGGAAAATCGGCACTAAAAGGACAGAAGAAAGAAATAGTTTGACCAGAGACCTATGTAAGTAATAAAGAACAGTGCTCCTCTGAAGGAAAACCCCTCTCCAAAAGCATGCTAAGCAGGAGCACAGCGAGCCAAGTGAAAGAGGAACAAGATTGGCAGTGAATTTGGAAGAGCCTTCAGGTTCTGAATGAAGCATGACCAGGAGCACAGCAGTGGCTGCCACCAGAGAGCTGCTGGGGACAGAACAGCGACAATGCCACGACAAACATACGGGAACTCCAACGTGACTCATTCCAAATGCAGCCAACACCACTCCAAGGGAGAACTAGGTTTAGGCAGCTTGGTTCAGAAAGCAAGAAATGGAGAGAAAAGAGAAGTTCCAAGTACAGAAAGACTCCAAAGAGGAAGTTATCTGTAGGAAAGGTGAAAAAGTCACAGTTCAGGGCATGCTGAGACATGTGACTACCTCTTAAGAGAGCAGAAGTAACTCCCGCTGCTCTCTTTCAGGCCCTGGGCTCCACAGCAGGAATGACAGTGACTGCTGCAAGCAAAGAGCTGCAGAAAAAGAAAAGTGGAAAAGGAGATTCTGTCCTAAGTAAAAACATCCTGGGAATTTTTAAGGTAAAGACTGGAGCACAACACAGCACTCTGTTCCCATTCTGTTGTTACCTGAAGTGAGCAGATCCAGGTAACTTGCATCCAGGGTTCAGCTGGCCAGGGATTCATCTAAACAGTCAATGTCAATTAACCACTCAGCAATGATTGTCTAGATCAAACTGATGCTTAACTAATATTTTTAGAAGAAAGAATGATCCAATAATTATAGTTCCACTGATCAAAACAACCAACATCTCTGGATACCTGTGTTTCTAGTTTATTTCAAGACAGGCCTGGTTTTAATCTTTGTGATTTGTGATCCAGGTTCTGGCCATCAAAGAGTGAAAACTGCTAAGCAGGTCACTGACCAGAGGAACAGTTTAGCACCAATTAATTAAGATGATGAGCTGACCACAGGTGATCATAGAATTGCAGAATAGTTTGGGCTGGAAAGGACCTTTAAAGGCCATGTACTCCAACCACCTGCAATGAGCAGGGACATCTTCAATTAGACCAGGTTGCTCAGAGCTCCATTCAACCTGGCCTTGAATGCTTTCAAGAATGCGGCATCCACCACCTCTCTGGGCAGCCTGTGCCAGTGCTTCACCACCCTCACTGTAAAAAAAAATATCCTCACAGTTCTCTACGTTTGTACACACTGATCTAGAAAAAAGACACGGCTGGAAATGAGAATTAGCATCGAAAAAGATCTCAAGATCACAAGCGACATGTAATTCACTGGTGAATTTAGTCAGATGGGCACTAGATTTTTTTCCACTAGTGATCCTTCAATAACAGCAGGTACTTTCGTAGGTGACCCGATCTCCTTAAAAACTAATCATGGGTATCAGGGATCTTAGATTATGCCAATAACCTTATTTCAGGCCTTAAAAAGGCTTCCTGCACTAACAAGTCTCACCACCAACACCTGTCAAAACCCACCAGGCCCCCAACACCTGCAGGGCACAGCTACACGGCCACCTCAAGAAAGCAGTGGGAGCCCAAGCTGCCTTAAACCGCTGTATCAGCTGCTGCAATCACACGGCTGGGCTGACCGGGAAATTGAGTCAGCTGAGGCGGGGTGAGGGGACAGGACGGGACACGAAGTGCGTCCTCAGCCACGGGGTGAAGAGGGAACAGCGCCTCATAAACGCCGCCATCGGCTCTTTTCCCCACTGCCAGGCAGCCCCTCGCCTCCCCACAGCCCCCCACCATCTCCCCTCAGCCCACAGCCCGGCCATTCCCCTCAGGATGGAGGGGAGGGGGGGCTGCACCCGCTCGCACCAGGCCTCCACCACCACCACTCACCCTCCAGGCTCTCGCACTGAACCAGGTTCACGTAGTCGCCTTGCCGGAGTACTCCCGCTTTAAAGCCGCGCACCAGCCCTTCCAGGTACCCGTTATCCACGTTAAAATAGAGCTCCGGGAAACACGACATGGCGGCGGCGGCGACGAGACGGGAGCGCTACCGCCCGCCGCCTCACGTGACTCGCGGCGGGTCACGTGGCCGCGGCCCCTTCCCGGCAGCCATTGCGAGGCGGGAAGGGCCTGAGGCGATGGCGGCCGCCATAAGCCCGTGCCCACCGTACCCCGGCTCCGGCTGCCCAGCGCCAAGCGTGAGGTTCCCCTTCACTACGCCTAAGCCACCATGAGCGATACAGGCAGAAGAAGAACACAAGTAAAGCTCGCAATGTCGCTTCCTGCCGAGACACCACTTCTACTAGCCAGGAAATACCTAGCCAGGTAAAGGGCTGTGCAGGAGCTGCTCTGTAACAAAATAAAATAAGTTTTTGATGTAGAAGTGTTGCAAAATGTGGGGTACGTCAAGGTTATCTTAAGGCTGGGTGTTGTTTGATGCAAGACCTCTGTATACTTTCAAGTCTAATCACGAAAAAAGGAGACCTAATCAATGGAACAGGCAGCAGCCAGCATCCCTCACTCAAGAATATCCTGGAACAAGTTTTAAGGATGTAGTAAGTCAAGATATTGGTATATGTCAATGTGTACATTGTTAAACTGGCGAAATATTCGAGGTTCATGTATCCCAGAGCTGAACTATCTTCATTGTAGCAGTAAAAATCACGCCTGTGGGTCAAAAAGACCCTGCCCAGGTGAAGGTGGAAGTTACCTGGAGTTACGTGATTTCTGTGGAAATTACCAATCTTAATAGAGGGGCTGTGCTTGGGAAATTACTGACCCTGAACTTCTCTGTGTAAATAATGGCACGGAAAGTCCAGCGGGGTGTGCTGGATTTGTGGAACAGCACCGAGCACCCGGGCTGGGGCAGCTCTGAGATAAGCAGTCACTGTCTCTCTGGAGTGTGTCACTGCCGGCTCGGTGCACACCAAGGAACGGACCCGGTTTTGTGGGCAACAGCAGCATAGCCAGAACATCACCTGGGGCACCCCTGCTGCTGAAACACCACTTATGTAGCCGGGAAGGGCACATTTGGTTTGACATGGATGTGTCCTGGAGTGTCGGCTGTTTGCTCCCTTGGACTTGAGAGCCTTTTTTTGGGGGACCAGGACCCCCTCAAAGCTATCTCAGCTGTGCACAGGCCACCCTCCCCTTGCTGCCACCCTCCTCCCCTGAGAGCCCAAGCAGACACATCACACCGTTCCCACTCCTCAGTGGCTTTTGCAAAGGGCTGGTTTATTGGAGCTGCAGAGAAGGAGGCACACGCAGGGGCGAGGAGCTGGCAGCCCCATGGGCGTTAGTTCTTGCCGCAGGGGAAGTTGGTGCTGATTTTCCTGCAGTAGCAAAAGGCGTTGAAGAAGCGGCAGTAGCAGGTGGCACAGGGGTCGCAGCAGGGGATCTGGTGGCCGAGGCAGGACTCCAGGAGACGGACGCAGCGGCGGGGGGAGCGCTCCTCACGGCCCGCAGCTTGCAGTTCTGTGGATGATGCCTGCAGGGGAGAGAGGAGGAAGAGGAGGGGAAGAGCTGGTCCTGGACCACTGTGCCATCAATAAAGAACTGCATGGGAGAGAGCCAAGAGTGGTTGCTGAAACCTGGCATTGCCAGCAGCAGAGATTTCCATTGTGTTCAACTCCAGGCTCTATTTTCTGTTGGAAATCACTGCTGAGCCCTGTGGATTCTCTGCAGGCATGGCTGCCTCATCCACGGTGTGTCAAGGCCTTTCTGCACACATTTATTTTCAAGCACAGCCTGGAGGGTGCTGTGCCTTCTGCCCAAACAGAGGCACTGGGGGCTGAGCCAGGCAACACAGGACACTGCCCAGCAAGCTCCTGCTCTGCAGAGGCTTCCCGGGCTGCACTTGAGGTTAATTAAATGGATTACAGGAGCACAGCCTTGGACCACTCTCCTTTGAGTGCTGGAGCCCCTTGCAGGTCTGGGCAGCCTCAGCTCATCCCAGCTCCTCAGGTGATGGACAGAGTCCCATCCCAGGCAGCACCATGCTGGGCTCCAACCCCCCCCCCCCGCACCAGGGACCCAGAGACGGCGGNAGGGACACAGAGAAGGCTGCTGTGGCCTGAGATCACCCTGCTTTTTGGAGTGTCTGTAAGAAAGCTCAGGGAGCCATACCTGTGGTTCCAGCAGGCTGCCTCTCTGCACAAAGTCACCATCAGCTTCTTGGACTCCCAGGGCCATCTGCTCAAACCCCAGCCTTGGGAGAGCTCCTGCGAGATACAGAGAGGCTGGACAAGGAGGCTGCTGGCAGGTCAGCTCTGATTCTTCTCCCTTTGCTCGTGTGTCCCCACAAAAAAAAAAGGCCCCACTCCCTGTGGGCTGCCAGACTGCTCTCACTAGCCAGGGCCAGGAGAAGCTGTGCTGCTTTAAGGGGATCCCCTAACTCTGGGTGTGGGATCCCCACTTCAGTTTTCGGGCCCTGGGCTTTCCAGCAAGCAGCTGGTGGGGGTCAGTGAAGAGCAGGCAGCCACAGGACTCACCTGCCGGCTCTGCAGATGCCTCCTTGACTTTCCGCTGCAGGCTGGCGTGGCGGGCTCTGTCCCCCCCCTCCAGCCCGCCACTCGCCTTCTGCAGGTGGTCACAGCTGAGGTCAGCAGTCCTGAGATCCAGGACAGCCTGGATCCCCTGCAGCAGCCCACAGCACAGCAGCAGCACATTCAGCATGGTCCTGGGGGACAACCTGTGCAGAGGGGCCCGGCCAGCATCAACCCACCTGCTGGCAGCCTGGCCTGTCCCCTCCACTGCCATCACCCCCATACAGCCTGAGAATTGCTGTGACAGTGAGGGGCAGCCTCTGCCACCACAGCCACTGCTCCCAGCTGTGTGCTCCCTTGGACTTGAGAGCCTTTTTTTGGGCCCACAGACACCTGGGAGCAGGACCCCCCCCAAAGCTCTCATGTGCTGTGTGGGCACCCCACATGTGAGCGCATTCATGATCTCCCTACAGAAAGGGGTGACCAGCAGAGAGAATGGACTGAGATTTGATCTTTTTTGTGGCAGTTCAGGTTCTTCTGCCTCACAGCAACCACCAGACCATCAAGGTGCACAGTGTGTGGCCAGAACATCTGACATGGCTCCTGCCGGGCTCTGAGCCTGAAAGTGCCACTAGAATCTGTGTGCTGGGCAGGGAGAAGGAGCACAGCACACACGGCTGGGGGACAGGAGAAGCTGCAGGGTTGGGCTGTGGGCTTTGGGGGCCTGAGGGCTCTAAAAAGCGGGTGACCTCTTAGGGAGCAAAAGAAAAGGGGCCAAGAGGTGGTATCCCAGTTGCTGCTGTCAGCCAAATCCTGGGAAACCCTGTGCTTGCTGCTTGGGCAGCCTTGAGGTTCCAAACCTGGCTCCAGCAGCCCAATGCTGGCCACTCCTCATCTCCCCATCCCACAAAACCACCCAGCTCTTTGCTGGGAGAGACCCCTCTGCACTGTGGGGAGCCCCACAGCCGTGGGCATCGCATCCCGCACACTCCCGAGCCCCTTCCCGTGGTAAGCACTGACCTCTCTGAGCAGAGGGGGGGATTGCCGATCGCTGCTCCACCGAGCTCGCTGGAAGCACCGCTACCGCTCTCTGCCTCAGTGTCCTCCTCCCCACATGCTTACTGGGATTTATATCGGCCTTTTATTAATTAAGTGCTGCAGCCACATGACTCCACTAACTACCAGGTAGGTGGGAGTCTCTGGAAAATGGGCTTTGTCTGGATAAAGAGGCAGCCAGTGGGGTGATGCATGGGAGGGGGGACTCCTGCTTTGTGCCTTGCACAGCTGCGGGAAGGAACAGATCCCTGTTAACTCCAAACTCCCAAGTTTCTTGGGAGCGATCCTCACTGTCCTTGCAGACCACTTCCCTTTCCAGCCCACTTCCCTTTCCAGCCCACTTCCCTTTCCAGCACTGAGGCTGCAGCCTGAGGACATGTCCTAGTTCCCAAATAGAGAAATAACAGGGCTCCAGTCTCCTCACCAAAACCACGCCAAGCTTGACTGGTTTTCAAAGGGAATGTTGCCTATCTGTATCTCCTGGCAAGCATCCAGTCATAGTGCAGAGCCTCAAGAAGTCCTCCAGCTCCTGACCACTCACCATCTGCAGATTCTCCAGGCTTCCACCTGTGCTAACCGCATCTCTTACTCATGTCTCATTTGGAAAAACCTGCATCTCCCCAGAGCTAGGCTCCTGTGGGGAACACTTGTGGCCTCGAGTGGCTTCAGTCCTGCAAGGAACTGGGGGAATAAGACATAATAGGAAGGGTTCGGCAGGTTGTGACATACCCAGTAGGGAAGGCTGACAGCCCAGGCTCTGCCCTCACCAGGCTGCTCCCCCCTGGCCTCCCAGCACATCCCCAGCAGAGTGTGAGCCACTGCTCCTGGCTCCAGCATCAGCACCACCCCTAGGGCTCTTTGCAGGCTTCCTCTGCTCCTACATCCCTTGTCCCGGCATGATCTGATTCCTGCTGCATTTGAGGGACAGGCTGAGCAGGCACAGGACCAGTGAGGAGCTCATGTGCCATGTGTCATTTTCTCCAGCTGCAAGTGGCTGCTAGAAGCACTCAGCACCCATCTGAGTCCCCCAATGCACAACACCCAGTCACGACCCCTGCCACAGCACCTGGATGCCTCCTGCACCCCACATGCCTGGACAGACTCATCTTGGGTAAGAGGCAGCTTTGGCAGCCCTTTCCATTCCCAAGGCCCAGGTGGGTGCTGAGTGTCCCATGCAGCCCCAGCTCCTCCAGGCGCAGCCCTGGGGACGCCGGGCCCGCAGCGCACGCTGCCCCGATCCCCGCTGACACCAGCCCCCGCACGGAGCCCTCAGCACAGCTCATTAGGGCCTGTTTGCAGCCGGCGGGGCCGCGGGCCAGGACTTCTGGGAAGGCATTAGCGGGAACGAGGGCGGCCGCGCTGAGAGCTTTTTAATCTGCGGGAGCAACATCTGCTTTGTGCGCATCCCGATGGCCAGTAACGAGCTAAATGAGGCGGCCGGCCGCTCGCCGGGCTGCTTCCAGGAAAAGAGGGCTTACAGCGAGGGGGAAAGGGGGGCCAGGGCTGCGCTCCCGGCTCAATGGTTCAGGCTCCAGTGAGGGTGGGAGCGGGCGGTGGAGTGGGTCAGTGGCACAGCAGAGATGCCCGTGAGCGGGCATCCCAGGCAAGAGCCCCCAACGGCGGGACCCTCGGGAGACAAGCCCGGGCTGGGAGCTCTTCCTCTTGTCCTGGAAGCATCCAGGCAGGCGGGCGGCTCATTTAGCTCATCACCAGCCCTCGTTACCGCTAAGGCCAACCGAGTCCCCGCTACCCCAAATATGCAATAATGAGCCGGGCCGCGGGAGCTCCCTCTCAGGAGCTGCGATGAACATCGCCCCGGCCTCAGCCCCACCGGGCCGGGCCCTTTAAGGCGCGATCCCGGAGCCGCCCTGACGTCAGCGGGGCGGGCGCGCCCGGGCACCGCAGCCCCGGCGGTCGCAGCTCCGCGCCCCGGTGAGTGCGGCTCCGCCGGGGCGCACCGGCTGAGAGGGGCTGGGGTGGGTATCGGGGTGCCCGGGGCGCTGGAGGGAGAGCATGGGGGTGCCAAGGGTGCTGAGGTCTGGAGGTGAGGGCATGGGGGTGGCACGGTTGTTGGGGATTGGAGATGGGGATACGAGAGTGACAGGGGTGCTGGAGACCCGGAGGTTGGCGATATGGGGGTGGCCTGGCGTGCTGGGGACTGGAGATGGAAGTGTGGGGGTGCCCAGAGGTGCTGGATAGTGGAGGTGAGCATATTGGGGTAGCCAGGATGCCGAATACCTGGAGGCTGGTATTATTGGGGAGCCCAGGATGCTGGGGTCTGAGAGTATGGGGTGACAGGGGTGCTGGAGATTTGGAGGTAGGGGTATGAAGTGCTCAGGCTGCTGGGAGCCAGGAGAGGGGGGTATGGGGGTGCTCAGGGTGATGAGGGACTGGAGGCAGGGGTATTGGGGTGCCCAAAATACTGCAGTTCTGGACACCTGGAGGAGAGGGTATCAGGATGTCCTGGGGTGCTGGGAAGTAGAGGGGTGTATCGGGATGTCCAGGATGCTGGGAACTGAAAGGGAGGGTGTTGGAGTGCTCAGGATGCTGGGGACCTGGACACGGGGATTATGGAGTACCCTAGGATACTCAGGAGATGGAAGATGGAAGTATGGATATCTCCAGAGTACTAGGAGCTGGAGGTGGAGATACAGATGGGTGTCTAGGTCCCAGGATGGGGACTGGGAGGTGGAGTGTCAGGGGTGCCCAGCCTGCTGGGGACTCTGATGTCCTGGCAGTCCTGGTGTCAGTGGTGCTGGGGAACCTGGTATTCGGGGGCACCCCATCCCTCACCCCACATTGCTCAGCATCTCCATCCCACAGCACCTGATGCCTGTCCCCACCTGACGACACCGCCATGGCCGGGGCACAGGGCTGCGGCGAGGGCAAGATCGCGGGGCTGTACGACCTGGAGCGCACGCTGGGCAAAGGCCACTTTGCGGTGGTGAAGCTGGCCCGGCACGTCTTCACCGGGCAGCGTGTGGCCGTCAAGGTGATCGACAAGAGCAAGCTGGCGGGGGAGGCGGCGGGGCAGCTCCTGCAGGAGGTGCGCTGCATGAAGCTGGTGCAGCACCCCAACGTGGTGCGCCTCTACGAGGTCATCGACACCCACGCCAAGCTCTACCTCATCCTGGAGCTGGGCGACGGCGGGGACATGTTTGACCACATCATGCGGCACGAGGGCGGCCTGGCCGAGCCGCGGGCCAAGCACTACTTCGCCCAGATCGTCCACGCCATCTCCTATTGCCACAAGCTCCACGTGGTGCACCGCGACCTCAAGCCCGAGAACGTGGTCTTCTTCCAGGAGCAAGGGGTGGTCAAACTCACCGACTTTGGCTTCAGCAACCGCTTCCAGCCCGGCAAGATGCTCACCACCAGCTGCGGCTCCCTGGCGTACTCGGCACCAGAGATCCTGCTTGGGGACGAGTACGACGCCCCAGCTGTTGGTAAGGGCTGTGGGGTGCCCTGGGGACCTGCCTCCCTCCTGTCCCTTGCTTGGAGCGTGGTCCTGCCAGCTGAGTACCACCTCCCACTTGGCCCCTTACACTAAGAGCACGTGGTGGCAGTGCTGTCCCTGCAAGGAGCAAGCCTGTCCCTTGGGTGCTTGGCTGCCCAGCCCTGCCCTGGCACAGCAGGGTCCTCCCTGCAGAGAGAGACCATCCCAGCATCCACAGAGATCCCACAGAGTGATGGTTGCCAGAGAGGGGAAAAAGCCCAAGCAGGCTGTGAGCCTGGCGCAGCATCCGCCAGGAGAAGCAGTGTGAGAATACAGCTGCCAGCAGTCTGGCGCTGGTGGTTATTTGGCGGGGTGAGGCCGGAAGGAAATCTGCTCGGGATGCTGCTGTTTGGGCGGAGGAGCTCCGAAAGTTTCCTTTGCTCCATCCCCGCCCTGAAAGCCACTTCCTCTCCCAGTGCCCTTCCTTCCCTGGCCAGGGTGTGGGGGTCTGGGGAGACTGTCCCAGGGCACAGGGAGCTGGGCTGGGGGCTCCAAGAGGCTCTGCTGTGACAGAGGGGACGTGGGAGGGAAGCAGGATCCGAGCTGGCTGTCTGGCTGGAATTAGGGCAGGAGGATTTAGCAAAGCAAAACATGAGCCCTTAAAGGCAAAAGCCCAGCGTTGGCTCAGGGAAAGGCGGATCCTGAGTTGAGAACAGGGATAGCTTATGGAGGCGGTAGAAAAATAAGCTGGTGGCGCTGCAAAAGGAAATGAAGGGAGAAAACCGACGCAGATGAGAAATTTTCGAACACTTGACTTAAGCAGCTGAAGGTATTAACGGAGCGCCCCAGGGCGTGCTCAGCATCCTAAACCCGCACATCTGCAGGAATTTGTGTTCTGGGCAGGAGGAGCCAGTGAAGATGCTTCTAGCTCCATCCCTGTCCCCAGGACAGGGCAGCGATCCTGCTCCAGCTGGTCCCCATGCAGCTGGAGAGCCCAGATCGGTGCTAGGTCCCTCTCCCATTGCTGTAGTATCTCCTAAGGCACAGCCTAGTGCCAGGATGGTTGTGGTGGGATTTGGGAACCAGGAAGCTGAGGAATGACATGAAACCATGCCATGGGTGGGTGTGTGACTAGGGGGGAGAGGGGAGGGGGCAAAGCTCAGGGCCTTCCTGTCTCTGCCTGGACAAGGTGATAACACCTCAACTGCTTTGGTGAAGTCCCTTGAGACCTGCTTGGATGTGGGGATGGGAAGGTCCTTCCCTGCCTTAGTGGGAGTGTGGTCCCCCTGTCCATGGGGCAAGACCTGGGAGCTGTTACCTCTAAAGAACATCCCAGTGAGCACTGGTGTCTGCTGGATCAGCACTGGGGGCTGGTGGGGCAGCCCCTCCCAGGGTCTGTGCCGTGGGGAATCTCTCCTGGGCCACGGTGAGTGCAACCTGAACTGCTGCTGCTGTTTCTTGCAGACATCTGGAGCCTGGGGGTCATCCTCTACATGCTGGTGTGCGGCCACCCCCCCTTCCAGGAGGCCAATGACAGCGAGACCCTCACCATGATCATGGACTGCCGCTACACCGTCCCCCCACACGTCTCGGCACAGTGCGCTGAGTGAGCACCACCCCCTCACTGTACCCCCCAGACCCCGACTTGCTGCCCCGGGGTGGGTGCCCCAGCTCTGGCAGGTGCCTGGGAGCTGAGGTGGGAAGAGTGGGTAAAGCCGTGCACTTTGGGGTTCACGCAGTGCTGCAGGGTTGCAGCGTCACTCCTTTCCCCCAGTCTCATCTCCAGGATGCTGCAGCGGGACCCGAAGCAACGAGCGTCCCTGGAGCAGATCGAGGGCCACACGTGGCTGCAGGGGGTGGACCCGTCCCCTGCCAGCCGCTCCCTGCTGCCCCTCACCTCCCACAAGCGCGTGTCTGAGGAGGAGCACGAGATCATCCTCCAGGCCATGACGTGCGGGAACATCGCGGATCGGGACACCATCCAGGAGTGAGTGACGGGATGCTGGGGTGGGAGCCCCTGCAAAGGGCTCCGGGGGTCCCTCCAAGCATGTCCCTTGTGTGCTGATGCAACTCCCTCGGTCCCACACAGGGCGCTGGAAGCTGACCGCTACAACCACATCACAGCCACGTATTTCCTGCTGGCAGAGAGGATGCTGCGGGAGAAGCAGGAGAAGCAGGGCCACCGCCTCAGCCTCGTCTACAACCTGGCCAAGGAGGTGCAGAGCAGGTAAGCCCCCCTGCTTCCCCCGTCCCGTGTCCCCCTCCCCACCATCCTGGGTTCCCAGTGCAGGGTTTTGGCCGGTTCCCTGTCCTTTTCCTTGCCACAGCCCTTGTGATGCCCAGCTGGGTGCTGACACCTCCCTCTCTCCCCTTCCTCAGGCCCAACTTGTCAGACACGTTTGGCTCTGTGAGCAGCGCCGGCAGCCTCCTGCCCTTCACGGAGACAGGCGGCCTCGTCGGGGGGTCTCGGCTGCCCCCCGGAGGGGACATTGGCGGCCGGCAGCCCACCGCGACCCTGCTGAAGGTCCCTGCCGTTGACACCACCATCACCAAGAGCACCCCGGCCCTGCAACAGATCTGTGAGGAGGAAGAGGAGGACGAGGAGGAGGAGGAGAGGCCCAGCGCCATGGAGAGGAAGAGCAGCTCGCTGAATCAGGAGCAGATGCGAGCCTTCCTGCGCGCCCACCGCCCGCCCGGCCGCGGGGAGGTCTGGGGGCCGGGGGTGGAGCTGGGGGGCC